>VWZV01002112.1:1540659-1879375 GCA_013397155.1 Irena cyanogastra | reverse complement strand
AATTTATAGATAATTTATAAATAATTGATAATTATTTTATTTAATCTATTTAAAAAAGAAAGTCTTAGTTATCTTTTTTTATTATTATGCTTAAATGTCACTGCACTTCTAATTTCTCCAAAAGAAAACCCCAAATTATCCCACAGAAAAGATTTCTTAAAATGCTTCCTTCTAGGTCTCCTAGAACATCTCCTTCTAGAAGAAAATCAGTTTCTCCTGAAGAACCTTTTCTCATTTTATCCTTGCAAGACTACCACACTAATTTTGAAAGCTCCCTTTAGCATCCAAAAAATCTGTAAGCCGATTTCAATTTTAGAAGCCTTTGAAGTTAATCCACTGCTAGTAGCTTTCTATTCTATTCTATTCTATTCTATTCTATTCTATTCTATTCTATTCTATTCTATTCTATTCTATTCTAATTTCAAAAGCAATAGGAGAGAAAGCCTCAATGAAGAATTAAATCAAATACAATCAAATTAAATCAAATAGAAAACTAGATNCAAGAACTGAGCTGTACTGTGCAATGAGGTCTCCTATGCTGCAAAGAGTCATGTACATAAGGTGCCCTTCACCCTGCTTAACCATTATCTTCTGGCACTTTTACCTCCCCTTGATCAAGAGACAGAGAAGCTCTTGCTTATGACACCCAGACATTAAATTATCACACCCGGGAAATATACACTTACTTCCTCTTCTCAGCAGGGAAATTCTTCAATATAAGACACCTTACTGCTCTTTCATATGTATCTAAATTTCACATCATGCTCATCAACATATAGATAGATAGAATGTACATATATATGTTTGCAAACATCATCCAAGTAGCAAACTATCTTGCTAGATGATCCATGTTATTTGTATTATCTCCTATTTTTCTAGTTATGCAGCTTTACTGAATTATTATCAGAGTCTACAAGATTAAGACATGGGCTTTGCTCAGAAGGGTACAAGCCTTCATGTCGTTATGATAGCTCTCGACATTTTTACTAGATTGAGGTTGGGTCTTAAGGTTAAAATCAGATAAGAATATTGATTTGATTTGATTTCATTTTAAAGCAAAATTTGTTGTAATTTTTAAAGCTGATGAGAAAAGCTTAACCTATGAAATCAATAGGGTTAAAAATTTCTAAGATAAGAAGGCCAAGTAAATCCCTGCTATGTCCCCACTAACTACTGCTCCTAAAATGGGGTCAGCATATGGAAGAGTGCATACATGTGTGCGTATTTTAACTTAGCACCATTTTTAGTTTGGTTTGTGTTTACAAATCCTTGTGAGTGACAATACTAACTCTGAACCCTGCAACAAAAGTTGAATAGTTCAAATTTTATGTAGAAATGTGGAAAGGAGATCTCAAAGAAAAAACTGGCATCTATTATGTCATGTGGGGTTTTGCTTGTTCTTGTCAGTTTTGCTAAAGAACATGAAAGTGGAAAATTTTTGTCCTATGATCACTGCAAAACATTTTGTGCAATTTTTCCTTTGTTGGCTTTATAAGGAGACTGAAAGTGCATCCACTGAATATAATGCTTCAGATATAGATCTGCTGCTCTCTTGTCATATCTTAGTGATTTTGAACAAGCATTTCTTTCAGATGTAGATCAGAGAAACAAGTAGGTGGTTGAAGAGGAAAAAGGGAAAAGCAAGACAACCTTTTAAGTTTTTGTGGTGAGGACTCAGTGCTGATGAAAGATTTCTACTGTTTAGATCATGCAATTTCCTGGTGTTTGAAATGTTTGAGTACTGAGAATTCTGTACTTGCTATGTCAGGGAGCATTTTCCTCCCACTGACCCTCCCATGCTGAGATTCAAATGTGGATTACAACTTTCTTATTAAGACAAGAATGTACATTGCCTCTCTGAAAAGCTGATTTACTGCATGATTTGCATAGAGAAATTGTTCTAAGAAGAATAGCCACATTCCACTAAATGGAGAAGCTAAATTTGAACAAAAAATTTGGNCTATTCTATTCTATTCTAATTTCAAAAGCAATAGGAGAGAAAGCCTCAATGAAGAATTAAATCAAATACAATCAAATTAAATCAAATAGAAAACTAGATAAAATACTGGTTACTAGTTCTGAAAAATACCATGAGGTGTATTATCTCCTGTTTTTGCCTGCTCGGTCAGCTGCAATCTTTCCTCAGGTATCTGACTGCAATTTCACTGTTTAGCCATTTAAGAGAGGTCAGTGCTCTGCTTGTGCCCCAGGGTACCCCTAGCTACTGCTGCAGAAGGATAACCAGTAACCAGTGGGTTGGTTTTAGGGTTTTTGTTGGTTTTTTTTCTCTAATCAAACATGCTAGTCCTATCCAGGCATATTTTTGATACCTTATGGTGCCTGTGCACAAGATGTCTCTGCTCAGGTGGCTGAGTTGAAGCCTACGTATCAGACCACAATCATTTTTCCTCCAAGCCCAACATCCTAAAAATACTGCTCCAACAGCACACGAGGCTGCTCCCACGGGGTTGGCATCTTACATTATATCAGGCTTATCTGATTTGATGATCATCAAACTCTCAAAAACCAGCAGAAATTAAAGCTTTACTTTTGCATGTAAAGTAGAAACTATTCCTGGAAATCTCTATCAAAAGTACAATTCACCCTTACAGCTGCACCAACACGTTAAAGCAAACAGAGGGAGAAGTTGCTTTCCCTCCATTAACTGTCCTTTACAACCTCATTGCTCAGCTTTAATATGAGTGGATCCCATGCAGAGAATGATTCCAGAAGGATTAGATGAAGGAAAACCACTTTTATGAGCTGTAACTCCATCAAATGCTTGTCTGTAGTGAATTACTCTACACCTCTTAAAAATAAAAGTAAATATCCAAATGCTATAGCTTGTCCTTTTTATGTTCTCCTTTCTAAATTATTTTCATCTCTTTTAATTCTGTGTAATGTTATTGACCTGGTGGAATTAATCCTATTACATATCAGTATGACTAAGGGTGGAAATAGGACCAGGTTATTTTCTTAAACTTACAGGTTTTTCAACAGAAGTGTCTTAAGATGCTTAAAATACTTGCCCATAAAGCCAGCTGTGGTCTGAGCTGCATCCAAAGCAGTGTGGCCAGCAGACTGAGTGAGGTGATTCTGCCCCTCTACTCTGCCTCTGTGAAACACCACCTGGAGAATTGCATCCAGGTCTGGGGTCCCAGTGCAGAAACACATGGACCTGTTGGAATTGATTCGGGGGAGGGCCATGAAGATCATTAGAGGGATGGATCACATCAACTATGAGGAAAGACTGAAAGAATTAGGATCGTTCAGCCTGCAGAAGATAAAGTTAGTAGGAGACCTTTTCGCTGCAATTTAGTACTTGAAAGGGGCCTGTAAGAACCATGGGGACAAACTTTAGAGTTTGTCTACAACTCTAAAGTTGTAGACACAGCCCACACAACAGGGCCTGTTGTGATGATGGTTTTAAGATAAGGGAGGGTTAGTTTAGACTGCATACAAGAAAGAAAGTTTTGGTTTTTTAAAATGAGGGGGGTAAAACACTGAAAGGGATTGTCCAGAGAGGTTGTAGATGCCCGTTTCTTGGTAACACTCAAGCTAGGTTGAAAGGGGCTCTGAGCAACCTGGTCTGGTGGAAGATGTTCCTGCTCTTTGCAGGGATTTTGAACTAGATGACCTTTAAAAGGTCCCTTCCAACTCAAACTATTCTATGACCCTATACATGAGAGATGGCCAAACAGTTCCTCATTTTTCAGCAACTAAAGAGTCAGCCTTGGTAGCTGGGAGAAAAAAAATCCCAAAGGTTTAAAAAGCACAGCAAGGACAGATAAGGGTTTTCATGACAATATTGACAAAATTACAGAAGCCAGGAACCAAGGGACACAGTATCCCAAATGTTTTAATATTGTCCATTAGAAAGAGTCAAGAAATTAGTCTCCACTCCTCCACTGAGAACATCTGTCCACATAAAAAACCTTCAGATCGAATACTACTGTCTTTCTATCTGAAACTTGAAATAATGCTACTTTTTATTTTAAAATGAAGTCTTATTTTGAAGGAAAAAGATTATTTCTCTGTGTGGTTCTAAAAAGAGAAGAATCTGGGCTCAGAAGATTTCATTGTGCTTTACTACTTGGCCATGGAAAAACCAGCTGCCTCTCATATTGGCAAATCAGCTAATCACTGTGAAATAGCAATTGTTTTGAATGGATAATTGACTACAGGTGTGATGAATTATATGTCCATTTTGGGATCCAAAGACCTAAAAAGAAAAGAAATTTGGTCTCCTGTTGTTTTGTTGGTTTTTTTTTTTTTGTTGTTGTTGTTTGGATAGAGGTAGATTTTTTTTTTTTGGTTGGTTGCAGGAAGGGGGTTTGTGGGGGGTTTTGTTTGTTTGGATTTTTGTTTTTATTTAAAACCGTTTCCTTTCTTAGGTAGCTATCCTTTGGAAGATGCAATTGCTGGAACAACTTTTAAAGATTGCCTTGAGAGATGCACTCTGCAACACTATAGGGAACAATAAAATCAAAGCATCTGTTTCTTTTATATTATTCTGAAGAAAAAGAAGGGAGACAGTTCTGAGGGAGAAAGAGGAAGAGGCGGGCACATGCTCTAAGATCTACAGTCAGCTAGGGGTACTTTTATTGACCACTGTAACAAAGCAAACATAGAGAAACACCCTCAAATCTTATGCTACACTGTATTTCTAAATTATGTAACCTGTAGCCCTTTCTTGAGGAGTCATGCACTGTGCTGTGAAGTGATAAAGAAGCTAACTAAATCAAGTAAGTTAAGAGCAGCAAATACTGCACAGAAAAAGTCAAAATACGAGCTAGAGTACTACCTGCTAGATGATATACACCAATCAAGAGCTCTGAAGAGCTGAATCATTTGCCACAAGAGGTTTCAAAATTGCTCTGCAAATTACACATTTAAGAATAAACATCCCCTGCTTTGCAACATATGGTATATTTAGGATGCTACACAACATCTGTTCAGCTTCACAAAGAAACCTCACACCAAAGTTCCACAATAGGAGGTAAAACAGAAGCTTCATTCCCAGAAACAACTGAGTCAGGAAAAATCTCACCTCCACAGTTGAAACTAGTAGGGAAGTCTTCTCCTGCCTTTGTCAAAGAGATATCATGAAAATCTGATAAATTTTTCTCAAGGTTTTAATGAAGTAATCTTTGCTTAATGAAGTCCATGTGACTGGTATATTTCAGCTGTGCCAGCTTCTTAGGGAATTGCCAACAACATACCAGATAAGACATGTTATTTGAGATCTGAGCAAAGCTTTCCATCAGAGGAAGACCGCTACTTTCCATCAATCTGCGAATCTTTGATTTTCCTTGGACATTTCTTCCTCAGAAGCCGTTTGCAGGGCTGAGTCTCTGGCAAATAACAAAAGCACATACATTAACAGCTTAATTTCACAGTGGTTTTTACTGTGTCAGCTCCTATTCTTCTGCCCCTTCCTCACCTAGAAAGCCTGTCAGAGAATGTATTTATCTCTCTTCTCCTTTCCTAGGTCAGCCTGGTGCTATTTTTTCCTTTAAACTTCAGAATAAGGAGGGAAGGTTACTGAGAGCTGTGTAAGGTCTGCTGTACCGAGCCCATCTGTAGGATGTGTCTCACCTGGGCACTCAGTGAATGAATAGCCAGGCAATTCCTTATCAACCCTGAAGATTTTGATCTCCTAAACGTCTGATGTGGAGGGCCAGCATATGGTGATATAAAGACATGGGTTAATACCAGAACGTCCAACATCATATGAAACAAGCAGATTGCTTCAGGTCGGTATCCTGTATCCAACAGTGACCCTACATAAACAGCCAAAGGAGAGAAAGGTCAATGATGTGTAATACTTCTCCTGAGTATTCTTCCAGCCATCAGCTATATTCAGGTCAGAGATCCTGATCCTCATAAGATTTGCGTAGCTAATGACCCTCAAACTGTTTCTCTCTCAAGTCCTTATCCACTCTCTTCTTGAAACCCTGTATGACCTACCCTGTAATAAAAGTTTATTTGGGGAAAAATTGCACCACTCTATTACTTGTTGCATTAAGAACCAAGTTGAACAGAACATTTCCTTGCTTTTCCTATGGCTTGAAAGGGTATAGCACTGTTGAGGTGAAAAGAGCAATTCTGTTTCTCACATTGGTGGAGATTCTTAAGATGTCCATCTAGTGATGAAAGAGAAAAGTGGGAGGAGAAAAATATAGAAGGGAAGAATTAGTGATAATAGGAAGAAGAAAATAAGAGATAGGAAGGGAGTTTCCTGAGCTGAATATTTTAGTCAGAAAGATGAAGGATAGTACAAATATCTGGACTGTCTTTTGGGTTTAATACGGTAGAGTAAGAGTGAACAGGAATTTTCATTAAAGTCTTCAAAGAAAGGTTATTCCCTATTGTGTAAAAAGCATTGATATGCACACCTCCTATTAACTCTAATGGGAACCAGACATGCAAATCTTCTCAGAGAACTCCCACTGAGTTTTGTGCATAAATCCTGGAAGAAACAGTAGGTTAATAGGCCCACGGGTATAAAACAATTGCATGCTTATTAACCTCTGGAGCTTTTCTTGAAAATAACTCTAATGACTACTGTGGTTTTTTGGTAGAATCATGGCAACATAACTATGTTGAATTCCCCCTCTGCTGTTATGTAGAAAGTGGTGCTTACAACTGGTAAACCATGTAGCAGAGGATTTAGTCACAACTGGTTATTGACTAAATTACGTCTTACACTGGCTGCTGAGTGTCACTCAGATTGTTCAAAAATTTGATGCACTTAGTGCTTTTTCCTCAAAATCAAGTACATATACAGCTATTAATATATATTTATGAAAAAAATATGATTTCTTATCTCTGTCATGCCTAAGCCTTCTTTGATTCTTGTAAATAATCACTGAAACTGGATATGTGTCACTGTAGTGTCCTCCTTCAAATAATGCATCTTAATATTTGGAAAGTAATGGTCCACATCCTCGGTGGTGTGAAGCCAAAGATCACCAGGAGCCTGTGCCACTTCCTCAGCCACTATCTATTAGCACTAGAAACTCTTTGATGGGTTCCTCATTGAGATTCCACTCTCTTTGCAGGCCATGAATTGCATTCCTTGGTCTGCTGATGATTGCATCTTATACAGCAAGAGTGCTTCACACCCCTATGCCACCTTCAACTTGAAAAGATTAATCGAAGTACTAGCTGGTAATTTGGTAGTGTCCAACACTTTTTGGAAATAGGAACTACTTTTACAATCAATTTAGAGAAAATAAATTCTCAGGGGTTAATAATCTTGTACAGCACTGCTCAGGATGTTTAGTCATGGAGCGTTGTAGACACCATGTGAGTTTATCTGCCCATCTCTCTGTCTACGTTCATGGTTTTATTTTGATCTTCTGTTTGGTATTTAACTGTGCAGGAGTTTTGCCTGCCACAAGTGACACCAGCTCACCAATGAGTCTCGCATTTTCCCAGTCACTTTACAGACTTGGTGCTGCTTGGGCTGCTTAGGAAGTCACTGTTTCACATGAAGTAAGAAGGCCCCAGAATTAAGTGATTACAGCTGAATCCACAAAGACAACCTTTAAGCAACAAAAAAAGCTAATAAGCTGGATTCTGCCTTGGTTTATATTCCTGCATGTGTATATTTTGTGACTAAGAGTATCGTATTATGTATTATCAAGATAACTAAATGATGGCCCTCTCACTGTAATTTTCACAAAACTAGATACAGAAGAGAAGACATTTAGGCTCAATACCACTTCAATTTTCTAACAGTGAGCAGTGTTGGATCTTTCGCAGCGAAGATTTCTCTCCTATTTAGGACAATTCTGCAAAAAGAAAGACAGGAAAGCAAGAGAGCAAGGATGTGAGCTTTCTTTTGCTGGATTGGAACCACGCTGGCTGTTCACTGTAGCATCTAGCAGCTTCCTAATCTATACTGCTTCTGCAGCCACTAGATTGCAGCTGAACCTGATAATGGAACTTTTCAACGGAGTGTAAACATAAATCTGCTGAATTTTTCTCTAAGAGTGTAAGTCAGCCAACATCTCCATACCATAGCAACTGGCTTGGAACAGAAGGTGACAAACTACACAGTATCCCCAGGAAACCAGGCTGCAGTCTGCTAGGTGTGTGGTGTCACAGTGCATGGGTCTTTCTGGCTTTGGGATATGCTCTCCTTGCTGTCCCTGAAACTGCATGCCCTGATCAAAGCTTAGCAGGAGTCAAGTGCCAGGTTGAAAACACTGCTGCCTTTATTTGCAATCAGCTTTAATGCAAAAAAACCCATCATTTTGACTCATTATTTGCAAAGCTGTTGAGGCTTCTCTGCCTTCTAGTGTGCTTGCAGTTAACAGCGCCACAATTTACAGCTTTCCTTTGAGTACCTCCACACTCCCATCCACTGTCGGAACATGCTTAATGAAAGTCATTTCTGCAGAAGATAAGAACCACTTTTTCTTTACAGGGGCTTTAAATTGTAATGGTATATTAAACCACAACTATGGATTGGAAGGGGAAAAAAACCCACAACGACATGATTAGGCATTGAAACACTCAGTAAAACTGTTACTTATAATGAGTAAGAAGATGAAGATGTACAAATAAAAGCACAGCATGTTTTCTTTGAGAGTCCTTATTAATGAGAGGGACTGTGGGGCTTCAGTATTAAACAGCCGATGAACAGCAGCCATTTACATCCGAACAAATTGATCCTAGCAAGATTAGCAGAGCTGGGGGACAGATTTCAAGCCTCTCATTACTTTATATGGAGACAGATCTTAGATAGGACTGCCTCCTTCAACAGTGTTATCCCCGAATAGTGTCTGAGAGGCGATTTCTGTGCACACTGGGCTTTCACAGAGGCCAAGGGTGCTGAAGGAAAATGGGCACTTTGATCCTGATGGGGTCTGAGATGGAGCTGAAGCATCCATCTTCCATCAATTTTTAAGTAAGCCCAGGTTTTTCTTTCCTTGGGAGGAACAAGTATGAATGCATTTGTTGGTTGTCACACCACTGGGAACCATACTGAAATTCTATAAATAGCTGGAAATACTTGAATAGCACTTGAATTTAAATTATATTTGGAGATTTTCTTTTTACAACATTGTTATGAATCAGAATCAGGAATTTTCCAGCAGAATTTTTTTCATGGAAAGCTGCCAATGTCCTGACATGTCTCTAGAAAAAAATGAGCGAAGCAAGAAAATGAAGAGATGTTTCAATAGTGATAGGATTTTTCTGGTTTTTTTTTTTTTTCTTTTTAAGGTGTATATACAGAATAAAAATTGTGGAAAAGACAGACCAAAATAAGACAATGCTGCCATTTAAGTTTTCAACTCTAAAACCTTAACATTTTTATAGTTACCCCTTTTGAACTAAGAACCATAATATTAATCTTTGCAGGGGATTCACATAGATGGTTTGTGGGAAGCTGAATGGGCCTCCAATGCAAAAATACATTTATGTTTTCTGGTCTGTGTAGGAGGACCCAGTAATTCGTTCCTATTTAATTAGCATATTTACTTAAAACATGCTGACTGCTTTTGGATTCATAACTAATAGACAATATACCAGTTTCATCAAATCCAAAATGAAATGTACAATTTAGAAAGCCAAATAGAGCAATGAAATATGTGATTATTTAATAGAAATTGGTGATTTGAGAGCCTCAATTCTGTCAATGAATTTTATTTGTAACATACAGTCCAAAGTCATTGTTTTCTAAATACACTGTACATGTAGAGATCCATTTAAGGTATGCAGCTTTGCCGATAGTGTTTCTCTAACTTAAGTGTACACTAATATATGCAGAGCCAATAACCAGAAAGTCTAAAACACTGTGCAAACTTTGGAACCATTGCAATAGAAAAAAAAAAATTAAAAAATATGAAAAGATGAGGCAAAGTCAATACAAGCAAATTTTAAAAATTTAAAGCAAAGGAGTAAAAGCACTAGGATCTAGGAAAAAACCAAACACTTAAAACATGCCAAGATAAAAAAGCTAATAGGAGAAGCAAAGGAGGAAATGTCAGCTCTGCAAGATCAAGGGTCATCCCACTGCAAGGAGCTCTGCAGACTGACCCTTCCCCACTTGACAAGTGCCTGACCTGCCAAGACTCTGCGCATGATTGATTGAGTGATAAATACATTTATGCTCAGCATAACACCATGTTCCTCTTAGATCATTACTGGGAGCAAAAGTGAGGTATTTGCCATGTGATCATGGTGGACTCTCAAATGTATCATCCTGCCTCCAAATCCCCAAGCCTTGCCCAGAGTGCCCACATAAAAGTCACCCATTGTCATGGGGGTCACAGTGTGACAGAAGGAAGTAATCCCCTCTCCTTAAATGTTTAGTCAACTGTGTTCCATACTCATGTTTTTCTTTGTACAGTCTACCATGAAAACAGAGGCACTGGGATGACTGAGAAAAAATTTAATGGTAAAGTATCTCATTTGAGAGAATTGTTACCCTATTTGTTCTCCCAAAGAGATATTTGGGAATCTCCTTATAAAGAGACAGAGAAATTGGCTCATTAAAAAAGAGAATTATCAGCATTGGTTCACTACAAAAGAATATGAGTACTGTCATAAGAATATGACAGTGAATTGATGAGGACATCAGGACGGAAGCCAGTCTGAAGTAATATAATCTATAATCCATAAAACCTTTCGAGAGCATTCTTTATGCAAAGTTAAGCAGAACAGGCCTAGTTTCTGGACTAAAAGTCAGAATAATAATCTGTATATAAAGCTGACTGCTGAACTGAAAGGCATTTGTAAATAGTGGTAAATCTCATTTTTAATGGGGAGAAATGATCCCTACCAAAAGGGACTAGTAGGCCTGGTGTTACACAACAGTTTTAGCATATTAACTGTCTGAATAGTGGAACAGGTTTATATGCTGCTGCTACACAAAAGGAACATCATCAATCTTATTCAATTATATAAATACTAACACTTTCCTGTAATTGTACCATAAAACACAAAATTACCTGCTAAAGATTAAAAGCATTTGACAGATCCTCAAGATTCTTCCTCCTGCTTTTCAGACTTGTGTAATAAGTTTTACCCTTTCAAAAACAGAGACCTGATTGCAGCTGTGGCTGCCTAGCACCTTCAGGATTTGTGCTTCTGAGCTCCAGAAACTTGTGACAAGCTAAGGAACATATGAGGAATAGGGGCTAAGTTTAATATTTCAAAATTAAAGCAAATTGTTCAAAGTTACTTTAGTTTCTGAATTCTTATATTCATAAATGTTTGCTCTCTGATAATTGTTAGGTTGCAACTAAATCTTTCAGGTTATAAAGGAGATTATTAGAGAGCCAGACAATGCACTGTGTTACAGCACTGATGTTTAAAGAAATGCCATAACACAGGGATGTCCTTGTGAGTTTTTTGTTTGCTCACAGGGGCTCTTCTGAATAGAATTGTAAGCAATTTGCTACCCATGGGAACCTCTCCTCTATCCATGCAAAGTCCATATGCTCTGTGTCACTGGAGATGGACCACTCTTCCTGTGAGCTCAGGATGCTGCACTGAGCAAGCTGGACAATTTCCATTCTGCTATTTTTCTTTCTAGAGAGAGGACATCCATGGAGGTCATACAACTGGGAATAGCTTTGAAGAGGGGAAGGAGGATAGGAGGATTTCCTCTTCTCCCCTTTCTACAGCCACTCTTGCATTGGCTCAGCTTTGAAGGGAGTTGCTGTGAGGAGAAGAGGTGAGAGAGGAACCATCTATTTAGGCAACAGGGCCACAGCAACAAGAAAAGAAAACAAAAAATTGTTCCGTTTAGGCAATTCCAGGATAAGTTGTTGGCAAGTCCAAATGTGTGGAGAGAAATTAGTAAAATACTCAGTTAAATTAATTACTTATTCTGAATCCACTCATTCAAAAATGTTGAAGTTAATCAGAATTTTTTTTTCAGAAGGGTGCCAATCTCGGGTAGCATCAGAGCAACAAACGGGATACCATCAAACAGAGTAAAAATAATTTTATAAATACATATAGTGGACATTTTATTATACTATTTTTGCAGCCTTAGATTCTATACAGCTGACAGCTTAGATGATCTCTACTCTCAAAAGCTGACAGAAATTGTATGCAAGGGAAGAGTAGCCAAAATTGAGATGGTTCACTTTGTTGTAAACTCAGTGGTCTCAGTAAAGTTTTAAGTGAAAAGTTGCCCATGGCCCAGAAAATTACAGTCCCCAGGAAAATATTAGACATCACATGAGGGCACCCAAGGTCTATTTGGAGTTGAAGACTCCAATTCTCTCTGATGACAGATGTAAATCATTCAAGTTTTTAATAGGAATAGGATGCTCTGTGAGACTGAAAAATGTAATTGGTGAGGAAGGATGGAACAATGAAGAGTACTTGTTGTCTAGGTAATCAAGGACAAAGTTCTGCCAGCTGAGCCAGCGAAAGTGAAGTGACAACACAATCTTTCAATAATTTAAAGTCTGATTCCATTGTGGAGCAATTAATTTCTCAGTTCACAAACAAAAGGTTGACACTCAGATCCTAGCAGAGAAGGGACCACGATTTAATCTTGCCTTGCAAAATTCTTCTCATCCATTCAACCAAGGGAGTTTGTTTCTTGGCAGGCATGCAACCATCATTAGTTTTTAATTATCAGTAAAAATGGCAAATAAGCATAGATGGTGCTTGGGATAGACCATTTCCCTGTGGGATTTGCACGGCTGCTTTAATCTCATCTATTATTACATATTGGTGCACAACATTGAGTCTGTGGAGTGGATTTCCAAAACATGGATCCTGAGGATGTAGGATGCAGGAATACTTGGGTGGTATTGAGCACTGGCCTAACCGAAGACGGACCAGCAACCTGCAAGAGGGTAGTGATGGGAAGACTCAGCATGAAAGAGAAAACCACCATTCTTGTAAACAGGCAGCTGATGCTGAGAGGACGAGGCAAACCAGGGAGAGCAATAAGGAGGCCTGTTCAGCCATCTATTCCCAGGTGTTAGGAATGTGGTTAATAAAACAGGAAGAATTTGAAGTCATAGTACATGGGTGGAACTGCCACTACTACAGGAACATGACAGCCCAATCTGTATTCTACATCTATCAATCTCTATTCTACTGGCAGGTTAGTACTGAGCATGACCAGGAATTACAGGCAAGTAAAACAGGGAGAAAAGGCTTCAAAACATATGTGGAAATGGTCTCTCTAAGGTCACATTAGGGACAGGAGTCAGAGTTTTGAGAAGTTATGAAGGAAGAAAAAAAAGAAAGGGAGGAGTATCTCCCAGTGGCAGCCTATTACAGATTTTTAGCTGGAAGCAGAGAATTGATTCAGCCTTTATGGGGAGTAGAATAAAACATACAAAGCCGTGCATTGATAAGAACAGGTAACCAGCAGTTAGCACATGATATTTTCTACGCTGGTACGGTAAAGCAAGAACAATCCATAACTTTGCTGGCATGCATGGTTATATACACATACCTGTATCCCCAAGTAATCAACTTTCTTCTCTGCCAAACAAAGGAGCATTTACTGTCACCCACTTCTGCAAAAGCCATCTTCAGTTTCTCAAGCAGATTCTGCACTTGAGGATGCCCTAGTTCCCAAATCACCAAACAGTAAAGTGCACAGCAGTGCTTCACACAGTGGGGCAGAAGCAACCCTGGTGCTTCTGCCCTACACCAAATGTAGGGTAGAAGCTTTTCTGAACACATCTCCCTGCTGTGAGACTGAACACTTACACAATTGCCAAAAAGAACAGGTATGCCAAATTAGCTTAACCATAAGGCCAAAATGGCTTTTGGGATCCCCTGAAGCTCAAAGTTAAATGGAAATGAAACATTGTGGGGAAATATTGTACTAGGAGAAATAGACATTTATTTCTCCCCTCGCACATACTGGAGAGGACCAGCTGAATAGTCTGGACATTTGTAAAGTATTGCAAAAGGCAACTGCTAAGTAAAGGATGGTATGAAATGAGAGAAGTAAGACTCAATGGACTTAAATAAAAATAAATTCAAAAACTGCTGTGAAGATTTTTTTTAAGAATCTAATCCAAAGGGTACAGGTGTGTTGTTGAGGGCTGGCAGTACTGAGACACTTTATTAAAGACGCAGTGATGAAGTATCCCAATATGGATGAAAGATAAGAAGCACCATAAGAGAATATTACAGCTGTATCAGAGGATCATTACAGATCTGAATATCAAAAAAGCACTACAAAAAAGGCAGGAACAAGATATATAGCTGCATTTGACTATAAAGGAACAGCCCAGGCATGAAAATATACAATTAAAAATAAAAGAAAAAGTACTGCACAAGACAAAGCTAGCAAAAGACAGAATGAAATAAGCAAAGCGTGTAAGAAGCATGGGGAGGCAAAGGAGAATACAAACACCATGCCTAATGGGAAAGGAAGCAACCAACAGCTGCTGTGCAGAAGACTGGGTTGATGTTGCCTTTTGTTCCATCTTCAGGTAAAAGGTGAAGAACATTTAGATGAATTTGATATACTTACATGAGTGATGTATGATGAAATCCACTGATACTTAAAGAAGTCTTAAAGCAGCCAGTGTCAAAAAGTCATGAAATATGGAGAGATTCAGAGAGACTGAATGAAGAAAATGAAAACATGGGAGAATCTAAGAAAACTATAAAATAATCAGAATACATTTCTTATAGAAGAATTCTGAAATAAATGGATAAGTACTTATTTCAAAATCTGAATTTTGTAAAGCAATGAGAAACATTCTAATGGAGTGATCCAAAGCAAATTTTGGGAAACCTTTACTTTTCCTGTTTTTTAGTTTGTTTTATTTTACTTTAGCAGAATGTCTGTCCAGACAGCTCAGGAAAAAACTGTGACATATGAATCCTATTGTCAGTAGGATTTTTGACACAGTCCTTTATGCCACTACTAGGAACATAGGAGGAATACATGATCCTAGTGTGGATGGGTGATACTGAGAAAAAAACCAGCCACAACAAAGCCAACACTCAGAAGAACTCTTAACATTGTAAAAGTGGGGCAGACTAGGAGTGACCTTTTCAGGGTGATTCTTGCAAATAATGTCCTAAATTTGGCCCCATGCATTATTCTCATAGAATGAAGAACAGCATTTGTGGAAAGCATCAGACTAGAGGGATGACAGGACTGGAATGCAAAGTGGTCTTTGTACAGTGGATAAATATCTGAAATCTGCAAGACACCTTAGAGACAAGAAGAGTGCACTGCATTTAGGAAAGAGGAACCAAATGCTTGAATAAAAGCTGAATAACTGACCATGCTGCTGATAAGGAGCTTCAGTTACAGACCACAAAGCAAATACGTGATGCTGTTGCAAATAAACAATCAATAAATAAATTTATACACTTTGTATTGACACATTTGAGATATAAAAAAAACAGAGAGGGCTATTTGTAATGCTGATGTGCATTTCAGTGCATAAATGGCTCTCTATATTAAAAGACTGGAACAATGTGGTGTAGCTTCCACCAGAGAAGAGCTAAGGGAGACCTAGAGGGGAACACCAGAAAGGTGAGTGGCAGGCAGGAACTGGTTATCAGAAGAGGATGAAAAATGGTCTTTACTGAATGCTTTTGATAAATCAACAAGACAAACATCTTTTGAGAGAAGGTCATGGCATAACAGGGTCCTGATGCTCCGTGGAAGTATGGAGAAGATTGTTTCTCAGGGGCCTTTCAAGTCTTCTACACCTATGATTCTAGGCTCATATGAGAACAGGGCCCTCACCAGGATTTCTTTGAAAGACAAATTTAGGCTCCTTCAAAAAAATGAATATTAAAAGTACTTTATGCAGGCTTTGGCTAAAGAGCCATCTAAGCAAGAGTTTGGGAGTTTTATCTTTCAGCAGGTCAGGATTTCAGCCGAAGGCATCTTTGCTGCTTTTGTTTGAACTCAGGAGTCAGTAATCCAGAATTGTGTGCAGAATGAAAGAAGGAATGGTCCCACAAAATTCTAGGAGTTTCTGGAAAAGCAATAATATCTGCTGTGAGCCGGGGGATGGTCCAGGTGAGCAGAAGAAGAGCAATACAGATGCCCTTGAGAAAAGGACATTGCACATTCAACAAGTCTCAGGAACTGCTTGCTCAGAAGTGCTGTGTTTCTTTTCACTGGCACCCACCTAGAGGCCTAGTTTTCTGCCACTCATCTTTATTGATCTAGCCAATAAAATTGATTCTGATCATCCTTTCCTCAGTTTAAAATTGGGTCTGTTCTGAGGTGATAGTCTTTAGCATCTTTCATTTTCAGACCTCTGTGGTTCCAGCTCTTGGTAGAAATGCCAAAGTATGATGGAAAGATACATTATCATTAGTATTTCATCTTGCTGAAGGATGTTTTCCATTGTTATTATTATCATATAAATTAGAACTTTGATGCCTTGCAAGACTAATAGGGTCATAAAAAATTATTCTAGTACGCTTTAAAAATATTGATTTAAAAGAACACTAAAATTTGGTTTTTGTCTGCTGCTTCAAAGCATCATTTGGCTCTTTCTAAATATCAAGCAGCAGAAAGTTAAAAACCCTCACATAATGACTGAAGAAAAAGATACAAAGACACTGTCACAAAACTTTGCATCACAGAGAGCAATATCAGAGAAGAATATTGATTTACTGGTTGGTAGAGATTGGTGAGTTTTTTGTTTCTTTGTTTGTTTGGTTTTTATTTTAAATACTTGAAAAAGCACCTAATTTTAACAAGTTTCTAGAATGACAGTGGAACAAGGTTTTTTGTGAAAGGTCTTATGCTTATGTAAGACCATAACCTGGGCAGTACAGGCATTTTTAGGGTGTCCTGTACCACAGCAGAAATGCTTTTTAGCTATAACTCTGATCTGTCAAGAAATGAAGCTGCCTACTCACACTTCTTTAAGAAATTGCTCTGGTAGGTTAATTTTGCACCAACAAGCTCTATGACCGATCAAGTGTCACCTGTTGTCCTCACCTGCTTAACTTTATTCAAATTAGGCATCGTCTGTCCTTCTACAGCCAGCATAAAGCTGGCATAAAGCTTAAAGCCCACATAAGCTCTTGCTAATTTGGCAGCAATGTGACAGAAATTCAACACTGAATCTGGATCAAAAATTGTACTGCTGAGCCATCCATTCATGCACATACCTGGCATTAACAATCAGAGACATGTGGGTTTAAGAAGAGGGCCAGCAGTGTGTGAGCTAGATAAAGTCAAAAGGAAAGGAGATCTAAAGAGTTTCATACCCAAAAGGTGGCAGTACTGGAAAACAGGATGGGATGACAGTCATGGGATCATACACAAGCTGATGGGAAGAGGGATGTGGCACATATCAATCAGCAACATCATATAGGGATGTTTCCTTGTGTAGAGCACTACAGAAACCAGCAGTGGTTTGCACAGAGAAAGTGGTGTTGCCCAAGAAACCACCCGAGAATTTCCATAGAAGGTCGAATATGTGGCAAACAATTCCCACGAACTCTTAGCTCCACATAGGCACCACTGGATATCCAAAGTAAGGATCTTTCCTTTCAAACAAAACCAGGCTGCTCTTGGCAAAAAAAACTGGAAAAGTGATGGATTGTGCAGCAATTTGTCTCCTGCATTCAGGGGTGCTGAAACATGTGTGATAAAAATACTTTTACTCTGCTCATTTTGCAAACCCTGAAAGCTTCACTGATCTGCACACATCGCACAGGGTTGCTCTTGGCTACAAGGGACTTACTAAAGTCCTGATAAAATGAGTACATTAAGGCACATAAAGATGTACCCCTCTTTACCATAGGACCCGAGCACTGACATCTAACATTTATCCTCACGGCACTCCCGGGATATAGCACCTGAGGAAGAGATGGGTAGAAGCTGTATGTTCAAAGGTCATTTTGAAACTACCCAGATCTTCAAACTGGTCTTTTTTGAGGTCCTAGACCTATAATTTAGATGCCACAGTTAGTCTAAAAACTTTCTTCTGGCAACTTCAGGTTAGATGACACAGTCTCAAATCTTCCCTAGAGCTACTTCTCTAAGACTTGTGACACTTTAAAAGCTGCCTAAGTCTTTACAAGTTGACACCTATAAAACTGACAAGATACTGAAGACGTTACATAGCTAATCATGAGCTGACTGAGCTGTTTGGAGCTCTAGATCAGAACCTGGAAGAAGATACCAAGGAAGATTTCCAGATGAGGCTTTTCTCCGTCTCCGAGATTTCTAAAGGTTGGTGTGTTCCTTTTTTGCAGACTGGGACTTCAGAGATGCATGAAATGGAGGCTGAAGGGATTCATGGTGAAATCTTTTACGTTTCAGCTTCAAACTTGTATGTTGTCTCCTCCAACCCTATTTATTCTGTGATTCTGCGATCACTGAACTAAGAATCATAGAATGATTTGTGTTGGAAAGGACCTTTAAAGACCACCTAGTCCAAGAAGTCAGATTGAACCTAATATTTCCAAGTATTTATTTGAAGACTCTTGAAGAGAAGAAGTAAAAAGGCAGCAACATGGTAATGTAGGAACTCTCAGACTGAACAGTTAAAAGTGTGTGCTAAATCAAGTAGAGCTGAATTCTGAAGATGTCTCATATGAACTTCAGTTAAGCACTGAGCTTCAGGCAAATTAGCCTATGTTGAGCCTTGTGTTGCCATGAATAAATAGCTTTCTTTCTAAAAGACAGCTCCACACTTTTCTGAAGAACCTTATTAGAGGTAATAACCTTAGCACCAGCTGCATTAGCCTGCCTATGAAATCAGTGTGATGCTGCTCAGAAATGCTGCTTCAAGTGTCCAAAGCTAGAGAACCTCACTTAGACAGTTTTGCACCCAGGATACCAGGCCCTGCTTCACTGCAGGGTTATGCCTTGGCATATTTGATCTGAGGGCACTAACAGTAATTCCTCCTTGTGTTCAGCAGTATGCACACACTGTTTGCAGTTTAAATATGCCACCCAGGACTGGATAAATTACACAGTGTCCGAAAAGAACATTAAGCTTCCTTAGTTCCAGGCTTTGCCACTCTCTCTGCTGCACTACAGTTCAGCATGCACAGGGGAGCAGATAGGCTTCAAACACAAACCTTCAACCATCTCCTGGGAGCCTTGTGGGGAGCACCTAGAGATGAACATTGAAGCGTGGCATGGTTGCAAGGGCAAGAGAAGTCACAGCAAGGTAAGGTCCTTTCAGCAGCCCCATTTCTCCTCTGCTGCGGTACCCAGATCCCAGCAGCAACTAAAGCCCGAACATGGCAGTGAAAAAGGAGCGTTTTTCTACAGAGGAAACAGTAAAGAAAAGCAGCACCCTGACAGCTCATAAACCCAGTGCTCATGTATTTTACTGAATTGAAATTATTTTTATAGGCAGGGATGGTTATTCCTTGACACTAGTTCATATGTAAAGCTCTCAGCTTCTGTTCTTTCTGATTTACTGTGCATGCATGACCTTCTCTCTAAACTTGACAGTAAATATTCTGTTTATTTTCTTGAATAAAAGGGAAAGACCAAGCCCAAGGCTGCAAAGTCAGTATAAGAGAGTCAAATTTATTCAGAGAGCATGCACAAGGATGTAGTAGATAAAAACAATGCTTTAGGGTGAGGGCATATGAGACACAGCAGAGAGGAAAGGTTTTTAGTTGCTATTTTATATTCAGTCAGTTTTCCTGCAAGAATCCAGCTAGTCACTGTCCCAGTCTTGCTCAGATGCTGTTCACATATGCAATCACTGGCAATTCCAACCCTAAGTGTTCCCATGAAAATACAGACAGATGCTTAAGCCTTTACCAACCTGCTAACCTACTGGCAAAATAAGCCCAGAAGTGTGTAATATGATACCTTACGGATTTTCAGGCACCTTTACCTTCATTCCTTAGGACTTTGGCAAATAGAATGACACAGGAGCAGCACTATCCTGCCCTGTTTGGGATGGAAAGATGAGATGAGGTTGCGTTGCTGTGAAAGGCAGCAGAGTTCCCGTGGAACCACTGCACCTCTCCCAGCCGAGCAGCACTAGGTGGCACTGGTGGTATTCACACACGTTTTTATCTGTCTTTCGATTTCCAAAAGGAATCCATTGACACCTTTAGACTTTCAGCAAGCAAGAATGCAGTGGAAAACAACTCAAGTATTTCTCTCACTGGCTTTTGAGCCAATAATTTTTTAAAAGCCCGTTTTTTATATTAATTGAGGCCAAAGAAGGACTGAATGACACTCTCTCTCAGCGCTGCATCTTTAGGTTGTTAACCTCACTTACATGGTATTTAAAGATTACAAACTAACTCATAGAAATACTGTGTTGCACATAATGGTGCATTTACAATAATTGATTACACTGCTGTATTACATGTGAGAAGTGCCAAAGGACTTGATTCTGTGATGGCAAGCTATCAGTGCTGATTGATGGCATCAATACCCTTACCTTAAACTGTAGTTAGACTTATTTGAAAGTGCTAACACTATGCTGGGGTTAGCAGCATCACAAACTATCCTTCTCTAAACTGACCTTAGAAATTCCCTAAAGGTTGCTTGTCAGTATGTTTACTGGCTTATAAATTTAAGGACACAAACACAGAACAAAGTAGCAATAAAAGGAAATGGAAAGGGTTTTTCTTGGAGATTATGTATTAAAGCAAATTGAGGCACAGCTTAAAAACTGTACAAGAGAAATCCTTTGGGTGTGACCAGGGAAATCGAAACACCAGCAAGGAACTGCCATCAAGTTAGCAAGCTTTTTAATGGAGGTCAGAACTCAACCGCCTTGGTTTTATATCAATTTCTTGCTCTGAGTTCTGAGGGGGAAAACCCAAAGCACAAACGAGGGTAATTTGAAGAAAGAAGAGGGTTTACTTATCTAAAGAACATAAAGTAATTGAGCCTTTTCCTTACAAATGCAGTAAAAGTTGCTCTTTCCAGAAAGCACTTGCACAGCAGTACCGGTTTCATCCTGTGAAACTTTTCTTGGCAATGGTAATTTGAGCACAGGGTTTATCTCTGCATGACTTACAACTATCTATCCCTGTGGTGTTTTGCTTCTACCTTGTAGAAACCCCAGAGCCCTACCACAGTCCCTGCTCCCGCTGCTGAGAGCCTGGTGCTTGCGATTCCTAACCTCATTTTTGAGGGTTGTGCAGGTAGAAGAGGTGCAGGGCAGGAAAACAACTTGAAGCACCTTTTGTAAACCCCTACTGGAACATTTCATTTTCTCTAACATGAAAACTGAACGAAAGGGACAGTTCAGTGACACATCTAAAGGCCCACCTCTGCCTTCTCCTGATGATCAGGCTGGATGGTTCCCTGAGATATTGGCTCTCTAAGCATGCAGTTGAACTTCTCATCCAACCTTTAAGCCGTCTTTTCTTCTTTTGCACATTTCTGCAAAATTCCAAACCACCCAGTGCTTAGGGAATTCAGACACTCTCTTCTTCATTTAGAGAAAATATCAAAACATCTTAGTTGGAGACTCTAATCTTCCAAAATCTATTCTGAGTCAAAATAAACAGAAAATGGACACAAACCATAGATTTATACTTACTTCCCTAGCACATCTGCAAACCAAGATTCTTCATGTGAAAGATCATCTTAATATCATGTCTTTCCAAGCTCTCTGTCTGCCAACAGTCAGTAACTCTGAAAATAAAGCTAGCCAGTTTGAAAATTTTACTCTTTGTAATTTCTATGTTCACTATCACCTCTTTTCAAGTATTTTCCCTTGCCTGTCTTTAGGTTTCTGTGTTCTGCTTAACAGGAGAGTGTACAGAAAATGGAGCCAGACTTTTATTGGAAGCATGTGGTGAAAAGAACATGTTGGAACATGTGAGGCTCTCCCATAAGGGAGTTCAAACACCAGGATGGGTGCCTAGAGAAGTTTGGGAAGCTCAAAATTTGGAGATACTCAAAACTCAAATGTCAAGGTATTGAATAAAGATCCTGTTCTAGCTGAGCCCAGTTTCAGTTGGGACCTGGACTAAATGACCTCCAGAGGTCTTTAAGAGTCAAAATTTTTCCATGATTCTAAATTTGTGTCACACTTGTGACAACTAGTCACAAGTGTGACACAAATAAACTATAAAGTATCACTTTATAGTGATAAACTATATCATATCCTGCAGAAATATGTTAAATTTATGACTCTTCTGTATCTGTGCATAGACACATTTTTCTGCTACATTCTGTTGTAATTAACTAAGGATTATTTAGGACATCAGTAAAAAATTGGCTGACTTCATCTATTCTCTTCCTACGTCTTTCAGTAATAGCTAAAGAAATTATATCCATGCTACCTAAGGGTATGCTCAGTTATGGGACCAGAATTGATCAATACTTGAACTGAAAACTGCTGGGAAACTGCCTCAGGGTTAGATGCAGCACTTAAGCTTTTCCTTTAGCAACAAGCCTGCAGTGCCAGAGACCAGTTCTTGATACTGGAGGAGGGGCACCAAGAATAATGCCTATGTCTGGCTTATTACCAGAGAGCACCTCAAAGCTTCTTGAGTGCAAGTGATTCAACATTGGTGCCCTGGCCGAAGTTAAGCACTGTTGTTATTGCAGGTACTTCCCATCCTACCCTTTCCTTCTGTTGGGTTTCAGCTAGCCAGAGCCTTCTTCCCTAAAGTGGAAAGACCTTAGATTTTCTCTTTAGACCTTGTGTCTGAGCAGAAAAAAAATCCAAACCAAATGAAACCAACCCAAAAATCTAGTCAGGAAATCCCCCTTCATGGTACTTTTACAGGTGGCAGTCCTATGCAAGTCCTCGGACAGAGGAACTGATCTGAAGGAGTGTGAACTCATGGCTGCCCCTCAGCTGTTACCCGTGCCCACCTCACCTTCTCCTGTCCCTTGTCTATTTGACTGTTGGGGAAGCAGTGCAGTGTACATCTTGTGCAATGCACTCAAGTGACTCAGGGGAGCTGTGCTGCTCCTAAAGCTGCTTATGGCAACCTAGGAAGCCTGAAAAGGCCTGAGAACAACGATGCTTCAGCCTTTTAATGAAAAGCAAGTAAACCATTATAAAGATGCACTGCAGTACAGCTGAGAAGCGTTGTTCTTCAGAAAAGGGATGCAAAAATCCTTCTCCCTTTAGCCCCGCTCTTTCAAACACTTCTTTGTCCAGCATTGTGATTTCTTTTGCTTCATCTTACATAACATGACAGAAGTAGAGATGACAGCCCAACCCCAGAAACTGAAATTAGTTTCCTGAAGAACATGCCTCAACTGACTTATTATGATTATAGATCATGGAAATTCTCTGATTACTGCAAATGAGGAAAATACAGTAAGCTCCCACCAAAGGGATACAGTAGCTATAAACAGGCCAGCACAAGCAAATAAATGCACCCTGAGATAAGCGTTTTGAAAGCAATAGAGCAAGGAAGATATGAGAGGGACTAATCATTCACAGACAACAAACTATTTAATTTGGTCCATAATGAGGCATTTGAGGGTGTTTTAAAGTTTCAGATTGTCACTGAGTGAACTATTCTCCTATTAATCTGTTAGAGAATTGGTAAACAGCCACAAAAGGAGCAGCACATGCCTACGGCATTAGAGGGAAAATTGCCTACAGATTATAGTAAAACTGTTTTCCAAAGAACACCCGGGAATACTACCTGTGCTGATAACACTATCTCTGCAAAGGAGAAAATGCTTAACAATTATCTACAACACCAGGAATGGCCACATTTTTCTGAGTGCCTCTATAAAAGCAGCCAGGGACCAGGTTTATGAGATACAAAGCAGCCAGGTAGAGAATTACCAAAGGGAAAAAACCCAACGTATTAATTTTGCCTGAGGAATGTTTGGGAAAGGGAAAGAAATGAAGCTTTCTACATTTTATGCAGGATTTTTTTTTCCTCTTTTATTTTGAACCTCAGCCGTCCTATATACCCTTCACCATGTCCAGACACTTTTAGGGGTGTGCCTTTTCAGGGAGGAGGTAGATTGTCTGCTGTTATGTGGGTCAGTATGTCACACTACACCAGACAGTCTGTATTATCCACTAGGCATTTCAATGAGTCTGTATTTCGTTCTCTTTCCTCGCACCATGTTGCAGAAGGTCTCTGCCAGCAAAAAAGCTTGGGGGCGGGATGGCAGGGAAGGGTTCTCCTGAAAACACTTCAAAAATATTGTCTCTGTCACACCAAGAATCACACAATTGTTACAGACACACTGCATAGGGACTGCTCAAGGCCCAAGTAATGAAACTGGATTGTTGAAAGGGAACTCTTTCTGGATACATTACACTCGGGAGGGGGGAAATAGCAGGTTATTTTTCCACAAAAAAAATAATTGATGCCTGTGGACTTTGAGCAGCCATCACTAAGACACTGTTTACCTAAACTATATTTTGGTTCATACCTTGTGCCTGAAGTATTTCAAAATAAGAGAGAATAAATTTTTGATGGCAAAAAAGACATTAGAATTAATATAGATTATATTTTAAGATTGGAACAAACAACAGACAAACACAGAGAGATGGCAAAAACCTGACGTGCAGTTTAAAAGTCTCTGGATAGAAACACAAATATGAAAAAATAACCCAGTTTTCCTCTAAGTGATTGAAGAAAGAATGCAGATAGATCCCCATGACTTACAGCTCAGTATATCTCCATCTGCACAGGAAGGAAGTATACAAAGATGTATGGGAATTGTAAATAGCGTGGGTGGAAGAGTCTATATCCATACTGGCTGCTGAAACTGCTAATACAGAAAAAAAATAATGGCGATGTGAAGGAGTAGAAAAATACCAAACAGTGGATACAGACATACTCAAAAGAGCTATCTTAAACCAGAGAGAATGTTGAAGAAA
The DNA here is from genome assembly GCA_013397155.1 of Irena cyanogastra. Lineage (NCBI taxonomy): Eukaryota > Metazoa > Chordata > Aves > Passeriformes > Irenidae > Irena > Irena cyanogastra. The sequence goes on along the minus strand of VWZV01002112.1, from coordinate 1,854,626 downwards.
TGCCTTTAAGTGAGCTATCAGGCCCTACTTTTACTTTAAGGTATATTAGTCATGGCAGGCAAGTCAAATGCATTCAGGATTTTCACTTATCTATAAGTGATAAGAATGAGTAGAAAAAGAGTTTCCATTTGCATCTGTAGGCATGAAAATTCTTAAATGCTTTGATAGATAAGAGAAGTATAGATAACACAGGTCACAAAGTTTTAGTGACATTTGTAAAAAAGAAATAAGTACACACACATTTTTAATATATGTGAATTACTTTTTTCAGGTGCTGTTCAATGGTTTAATACTAGAAAAAACACTTGGAAAACACATGATGATACCCAATATTTTGTCTTTAGCTTTCAAACAGAGTCAAGATTCAGCAAAAAAAGTAGTCTGATAATGTGTCAGAAAACATCTAAAGAGACATCCAAAGTTTGAATGTATTTTTTTGCTTGTTCAAAAAACTAAAACAAACCACAAAATGTTTTGGATTCTGGATGATAGTATACTCTTTCAGGTACAAAGAAAGGCAACTGAAACAATGGAGGAGTCAGAGAATCTGCTTTATAAGGGAAAACGGAAAAGACAGAAACTCTTCTATCTGAATTAAAAATTAAAAATGACAACAGAGTGAATAACATTAAAGCTGATTAAATAATTCAGGTGGTGGATACTGCAATACTAGGAATAGGAAATACTCAGGCAATACTGAGACTGGCTTAAAACATGTAAAAATGCTACCTTGTGTGGCAGGGAATGCTTGCTGTCAAACCTGAGGACGCAGGTTCAGAGAAGGCTTAGGCAAACAGTAGACCTGAGGTCCAGAAACAGATGCATAAAAAAGCCTGGACAGGGATGCATCCTCTACCACACAGTACAGTCCTGAAGGCTGGAGCAATACCGAGGCCAGGGACTGACTGCAGGGAGTGCCCATTCTCCTGACCTTCCCCAAAATTACCACTGTACTGCCACCGTTGGAGTTGGGGCAGGATGGACCATAGGTCTGGTGAGTGGGGCATCTCCTGTGGTGTTAAAATGGTTCTTCTTAGATAAATGCAACTAGGAAAATAACCAACACCCTTTATGTTTCCATTTCTTTTCCTTCTCTTATTCTTTCCTCTGCTGTTTGTATCCGTTCTTATATTAAAGAGTTTTCACTATAAATACTCCCAATGATTTCTTACCGTGATTATCAAATCATATTCTCTGTAGTTATGAATACACATCAGATCCATCTCTTCTTGTTCCCATTCTCCCCTGTGTGTATCCCACCACTCAAAACCACATCCTCCCACATGGCAAAAGAAGTTGCATGAAGGGACGCTAAACTGGAATAGCTTCCCATTATTTTTTTTTCCACTTTTCTGAGAGACTTTCACTTCCAGAGCGATATTAGAGTGCAACTTCTCTCAGTCCAAAAGTGCAGCCAGCTCAAAGGCAGACTGCTGCAAGTGTTTAATCGTTCCAAACAGCACTAATCAGCAGATAAGGACAGGAGGTTAAGAAGGATACTATGTTGGAATAAAATTAACAAACTCATTTCAAAAGTCTGGTATTTCTTCGAAGTAGACAGGGAGAAGACAAAAAAAAAGACAGACATACATAAAATGCAAGCATTGGAGAAGGCAATCAGAAAGGGTAGTGGATATATGGTAGGATTACAGAGGGGAAAGGTGAATGAATTGTTTGGCAGCCAACTTCTCTGAAAACAGAGAAACTTGGGGCTCTGGAGCCCTTTAACCTGTGCTACATGTGGTAACAGTTTGGTTTAAGGAAGACTTTCTTCATTATTTAACAATTAATCCTTGATGAGACCCTGGCGAAGCAGATGACTCTTTAAGCTGTGGTATGGAAAAAGCTGTTCTGCAGTAAGAGCAACAATCCATGAAGCTATTACACATTTCCCAATCCACCCTATGTTACTTTTTAGCAAGTCTTCTTTTCTGTGTAATTCTTATCTTGTGATTCTTTGTGTCTTTTTTTTTCTCCAGCAAATTATTTTTTTTCAGTAAGACAAAATCAGAATAAGAGTTTCAAAACCCTTCCATTCTTAAAGGTAAGGAATTAGAGAATTCCTGAGAAAATCAGAAAAAAAAAAAAAGGCTGGTTTGTGGATTCTGTTGAAAAAAAAAATCACAATTAATGTTTAAAAGGCACAAATACTTATTTCTTTAACACAGACATTTGCTATAAATACAAATAACTAAGATACCAATCCCTCCTCTGGCCGAAGCCAGATGTACCTATAATGTGCAAAAAGGAGGTTCCCTGTTCCTTATCTTTCTTCTTTAGCTGCTATGGCCATCTGCACATCTTATTTGCCAATAAGAACTGAAGCCAGTTGAACTTCATGACTTCCTGCTTTGAAGATGTCAGTAAAGCAATTCAGGGAGATTTCAATTAAAAATAATTGAAAAAATTAATCATATTTGGATACTACAAGTCAGAAATGCAAAGCTTTTTGTTTTGTTAGAAGGACTGCTATTTCATAGTGCTATAGTGTTTATTGTTATATTTCTGTGAGAAATTCCAGAGGCCTGGACTTAAACAAAAGAACATGTCAGGACAGTTAGACATGTCAGGACATGCTCAGCATCACTGTCATGAAGTCCAATAGCTGTTAGTTGTATTCACTTTCTCAGATCAGGATGTAAAAAGAATTATTAGCACCTGATAGGCAGAACAATTGTACATGGAGCCAGTTCATGTTACACGAGCCATGGCAGAGTTTAGGATTCCTGAAGCATTCCCTACATGGACTTTCCTGATTAGCAGATAGAATGTTCAAATAAGATAGAACCATTTAATGAATTTTAGAAGAAATAAAAACATACTGTCCTCTGTTCTTTGATCAAGGAGAGTTTCTAATGAGTCCAGTGGATAAGGCAAGCTGTCCCAAAATTCATACTAATCAAATTAACTCCTGAAACTGGGAAATACAACAAGATCTCTTGAGGAATTGAGCTGATCTTCTCAGCATGTTGTTGTGCTAACCCAGCTGTGATGCTCTTACATCCAACCAGCAATCTCTGTCCTGCTTCACTCTGCACAGATACCAGCTTGCTCAGGCTGAGCTCAAGATCCCTTCATCATGCTCCATTACACAGCTGGAAAGATGCCTCCCAACTCTCCCATATAAGAAGTTATGGTGTACCACTGGCTTTGTCAGAAGCTGAGAAGAAAGCCAACTACTGCATCATTTCCAGTCCTTTTAAAGCCCTGATAACCAGTCCACCGGGAATTTCAACAGCTTCAGCAGCTTATGGACCAGTATGGAGGAGTTGCTACTGAACAGGTATCTCTTGCTTAAATCTCTGAAGGGCCAGGGAGCAGCATACAAGATTTGTGCCCTGTGTCTCTATAGTAAGAGAGACATACACACCTCCATAGCTGTCTGTAACCTCTCCAGGGGTTACCAGGAAGTCAGACGAATGCAAATGGATACCTGCAAGCTCATGCATCACTCGGGTCTGATCTGTTCTCCTTGTCAGAGAGACAGAAGTTAGACAGTAAGCAGCACAGAGTCCACTGGCAGCTAGTCACCTCCCAGCTTTTCCCTTCCATCCACAGACACATCAGAGCACTCAAACATGTGAAGAGCAATTTCCTCCATTAAGAAGTGTGCAACACTTTGATTCGTTTCCGTGCTGGTACAATCTCTAGGATCCAGCCTAAGGTTAGTGTGCATAAATTCCTTTAAGATCTTTATTTATACTTTCTACTCTTCTCTGTCCTTTCCACATTTCTGTTTCTGCCTGGCCCTGTGCAAGTCATGAACACATGCACTTGTGCAAGGTGAAGCAAGGACCAGAGTAGGGCAGGGACAATCAGGGCTGCACTTCCTGCCACAGCAAGGTATGAGCCCTGCAGATGGAACCTGTCAGACTCTGAAAGGTTGCAGTCAAAACAGAAATATTTTCTTTAAAGAAAAGGCATGAAAAATATTTTACAGTTTCAGTTAAAACCAGGCCAAGTTAAATGCATGGGAGGCTGCTGCTTAGAATCTGTATTTCTCTGGACTTCTACTTTCTGATCCCCAGCTTGATTAGATCAGTCTCCAGATTCATCATTCAGTTACAGAAACGCTCAGTTAGAACTGCACCAGAAGCAGAAGATTTGAGGGGATACAAATGTCATACAATTTATATTATACAATAATGCCATTTTATAATGTCATTATTATTCAATGCATTTAGAGAAGTTTAGAAAACTGACAGCCTTTAGGTTTGTCTTCTACTTGCTATTGAACAGAAAGTGATATCAAGAATGTTTAGTTGCAACTTTCCTTCTCTCGCTATTCTAAGGAAAGACAAAACTTCAGAAATGCAAGGTTCATTACTAAGTTTCCTAGACAAAATTAGAAAACATGATTTCTATAAGTTAACTTACATAATCCATAAATATTAATGGGAATTCACTTTTGATGTTAGTCAGCTGCTCTATCTGTTTAGCCCTTGCTAAAATAATTTCTGTTCTTGGTCATCCAGAAAGGGTTTTCACCACTGGCATACAGACATTTTCACAGCTTTTGGGATTTGGGGATTGTGTTTGTCCTGAGGCTTTGGGCATTTTCTACAGTTTCTCTGAGTCACTGCTGAAATTATGTCTTTGAGTAATTTCTTTGTGGAGTAACAATTTTATAATCCCTTTAAAAAGCTCCTTGCTTGTGATGCTTATACTCATTTGGGCTGACAGACTGTTAAAGAAGAAGAGTTACTGATCTCTAAAGAAATTTTTTCCTGTTAACTGTGTAATTCATTTTACCTTTTCCTCTCCAGCAGTGACTGCACCCCAAAACAGTAGTTTGTCTCTTTTATGTGGTTCATACAAGAATTGTTCTTTGGTGAGGAAGCAAAGCAAGGGGAAAGATAAAGAATTAATCCCAGATCAATCACACTAATTTTGAAGGGGTTTGATATATGAGCCAGAAACATTTCTATCTGATGGGCTCCATGCTGGTCCAGTTCCTCGTGTCAGAGCAAGCTGCAAACTTGCTGTGCTGGCTGCGCCTTGAAGCTCCCAGAACAAGCACGGGAGAGCTGCAGGCATTTGTCACAAATATCTTTCCTGTGCCAGTGGGAGTCACACAAGACTTCTGCAGACAGCTTACACTACACCCAGGGAAACCAGGAGCAGCATATCAAAGGAAATAACACCAAATTCCTCTTACACTATTTCTTTCCTCTCTAGGGATGTTATTTATGGAGGGATTATTACTTTCCTCCTGTCTCTCCTCTGCATACTCTACGGTCTGCATGACGCATCTCCAGTCAAGGACTTCCTTTGTTTTTTGAGCAAGCTTTTGCTTAGTGACTTCTGCAATTCTTTTCAGTTTAGTTGAGATAGTACCTGCTAGTCTAAAAGGTCAATTAAAATACAGTTGTAGGAAAAAAAAAATCTCAGCATCCTAGAATGAGGTATGTTAGACTGTGGAATGGTCTCCTGGGGATGTGGTGGAAATGACTGCTTGCAACTTATAGAACTGCTGAAACAAAACACTCAAAATTATAAAATAAAGAGGAACTGAGGTTTTTTTCCATGGACTAGATTGGGATTTAGCAGACGTGGTAGGTCAGTGCAGGCATTTTTTGATTTCTTTTTTTTCTTCCCTCCTGTCTATAACTATGTGTAAACAAGGAAGGAGCAATTTTATTTATTAAAAAATTAAAAGGTTAATCAAAAATCCACAGAAAATCACTTATTTTAGGGAATATATTTTTCCATAGTTTAATAGAAAGTACTGTTCACTACATTTCTGCAACATGTTAAAAGTCACCATATACTACCTTTGTTGTGGATTAAGCCTTATTTGCTGTAAGGAAGCATTTTCTTTGAAGTGGATATTCTCCAGACTTTAAATAACATGACTTGCTTCACATTTCTGTAATTTCCCAAAATTGTGTTAAAGCACACGTTCTTTTTCTGAGCTAGTAAGCATTAGCTCCTTGTCTGACGTATTACTTGTCACTGTTTCCCCATCAACAAACTACATTAGATTTAAGTTTGCACTAGCAAAATCCATACTGGAAGTTTATGCAACCCCATGGAACATGCCATAACATCTGTCCATCCAAATCTACTCTGAGAATGCTATGTCCTTCTACTTCTTCAGATAAATCACAATGAAACAAGAATTATGGAATATACCTGTAAACTCAAATAGTTATGTAAATGTGAAGGAAGTGGATTTTATGCTACTTTAAATGTGGAAGTAATGTTAGATGCTCATAGTACACCAGGAAAAGTCAGGCTTTAAGAGACTCATTTGCCCAGGTAAAATGTGATAAATCATACATTCATAATTTGAAGGTAAAGCCAGAGTAGAATTCTATTTAAATGCAAGTTGATACTTATGGAAGTTATTGCATTCCTCTAACTCTCATTTATACTGTTATATAAGAGAAAAACCAAAGCGAGTTTTGGAAGGGCCAAGTCCTTCCCTGTCTTTTTTTTTTCCCATTGAAAGTACATACAGTCCACTGAACACTGGGATTGCCACAGCTGCAGTGTCTGGCATTTACCTGTGAAAAAAATGGAAGTGTTAGATGAAGAAGAACATAGATCCAAGCCTATACAGAGCTCATGCCTGCAACACAGTGAACTAACCCAAAATTTTTCAAATACACGTTACAGTGGCTAGGTGAATAAAAAGATTTACATCTGATTTTACAGCTGATTTCAGACTATGCTTGTCTTTAATCTCACGTGGAAGGATATGAGCCTCTGGGAAATAAAGTAAACAAACATGAGAGAGAGCAGGTATTTAAGTGCTTAGCTCTGGGCCTGTAAAGATGACGGGACTGGAACAGCTGGGATACTCAGATTTGTTCTTTTAAGAGTTGGTTGAAAAGGAGATCTCTTTGCTCTTCCCATTGATTCAATTTCAAGAACATATCATTACATGAATTTATTTTTGGGATAATCAGTGACTGTCATGAATATCTGTAATGAACTTACATGTCCTTGAGATGAATTTAAGGAGGCCTGGATCAGTCCCAACAATGCAATAGTCATCTCAATAACTGATCTCCTGTACATGTGGAACTGACAAAACTGCACAAGTGGTAGGTCAAATTCCCCATTCCCCATCCAAGGATAATTTTAAGGTTTTTAATCACTCTTTTAAGCCTGAGCTTCACATTTGGTCTGATTTCAAGCTCCCTACTGTATCTGGTCTTCCTGTGGGCTTTTGGTTTTTATTTTCATTTGGTTTCAACAGATGTTATTTACTGCTATTTCATTCTGCTTTGGAAAGGATTTATCATTGAGATGTATTTTCATTTTAGTGCACAAATACATTAAATCCAAGCATGAAGCCTGACCAAAACAGCTGGAAAGTGACACTGAAATTAAGGCTATAGTGCTGCTTCTCTAATCTGCTGAGCAGTTTATATAAAAGCAGTTTAAATAAAATGAGTCTGCAAACAGAAAAGCTTAAAGGATATTAAATCCTGGATTTATAAATGATGGTCAAGCTAGCAGGAACCACCCCACAGTGTGTAATCTTTCTCTTTCATGTAACAAGGTTACCTCACAAGCTTTGTGGAGTAAACTTAATTAAAGCCAGTGGAGAGAAAATGTAAAAGGGAAATGGTAATAGATTTCACTTCAGAAATCAAGTATATTTACATATCCATCTATCTATGGGCTAGAGGTATGTCTCCCTAATGTTAGTGGGAGAAAGCTTAATTTGTTTTTTATTTTCATCTAGGATATTTACACTCACACATGCAATCATAATGAGCAGAGAGAAGAAAGTGGGGATGAGTGGACTTTTCCCTTTTCCTGAGAGAGAAAAACTAACTGCATAATAAAGGTTTTTGAAAGGACAGAATATGCTACGCATGTTGGCAATGAGTTTGTCAGTGTTCCTAACATTTCTATACAGCTGTAATCCATGCATTTAATAAAAAATATTGATATCTATTTCCACAGTTCTATTGTGCAGCAAAAATCTTAATGGGATCTAAATTAAACACTTCTGTGGTGGGTTGGAGACTGCATGTCATTTCTTGCCCTGGTGGAAAAGCTTTGTGCCATCCCATCTGCTGTTCCAAATGCCAGACCTCAGAAATATCGCTATATGGGAGGGCTGTTGTAGAGAAGTACTTGCTATTTTATTTGAGATTCTGTTTAGCCTGGTAAAACATCCCCTTATCTGTTTGTATCACTGAGCTGCTGCTGAGCCACAGGCCCAAGTCTAATCTCAGATTGATGAAATGTATCCAACATGACATTTGACTCAAACTGCTCATAAATAATAATAATACTACTTTACATTTATATAACCCTTTTCAGCAAGAGCTCTCCCAAAAGGCCTTTTTGACCTCCAATTTATCTATTGTGACTCTCAGTGAATTAGAGACAAGCATACTGCTCTCTACTCCACTACCACATACAACGTGGCAATAGCTATGAGACAAATTACATTTGTGATGAGAATGCAGTCATCTTAGCTGTGTGATGCTCAATAATCCATCCCAGCAGAGATCACCTGTAACATTATCACTGTCTCAGTGGTTCACACAGCTGTCAGCTGTATGAAAAGCTCCCTGCCCAAGAAGTATTGCCCCCTTTCTTCCAAATCTGACATCTCTAATCCTCAATTAACTACACAGACCTTAGCTTGACAATATTTACTCCAGATAAAAAAGACACTTTTAAGTGCAGGAATTTACAATGAATCATTTACCAAAACCAGAAGTTCCATGAATTCTAAAAAAGTAGGTTCCTGGAACTCTTCTGAATTTAAGGGGTTTGTGCCTCAATCCTAACCAAATAAATATGGAAACATTCAAACTGACACTGTCACCATGACACTGTCACATTAAAAAGGTTGTGTAGGTCATATCAAAACAGGGCTTTGTTCTGCTTGTAGTCAGGATTTTTTTCCACTTCACCTTACGAGAATATATTTTCAAAGGCATCTAGGCATCAAACAATGCAGATAGGGATTTTCAGATTCATGTGCTGTATCTATTGCAGCTTGAAGCTTAAATCCCATGAATAAAATTGCCTTGGATAAATCGCAAAGGCTGGCTTTAGCAATCTGCCAAAGCACAGCACCTATCTACATCTCTAAAAAACTCACTGTGAGACATTTTCTCCCTGCTCCTGCTGTGAGACATTTTCTCCCTGCTCCTATTGCCTTCCAAAGGAACAGAATTTAGCCAATGGAGCACTTTTACTTCTGTGTAAAACTTCCTTTTTAGATTAATACAGAGCACAATGTTTTTTAAAATAATTTTCAATTACTTAGGTTACTTTAAAATATCTTTATGGCTCAAAGACTATGCCAAAGACAGCTGATGACAAAGGTTACAATGACACATGGTAATGGAAAGAGAAGTCACCAACTTGGAACTTGAAACTGTTAGTAAGATACAAGAGATCCAAACATAAATTCTTGTTCTCACCTTGCAGTGGGAGCTCAGGGATTTTAGCTATTTTGGTGTGATTTTTTTTATCATTAGGTTTTATTTTAAAATTTTAAAGATCCTACTTGTTAATCCATTTTAGCTCTATTCCCAAGATAATTCCCATAAATTCATTATATATCACTTTGTTCTTGCAAAAAGGCTAATGTGATCAGCAATTATCAAAAGTAAACAGGATGTTGATTTTATCATAAATAACACATTGAATCAACAGTGCAAGAAAAAGTCTAATGAACCAGTGATTTTCTCTATATATTGTAGCCTGTCTTTATGTATTTTTCTATCCCTTTTTGCTTTTCTCACCTGCTAATACCCTTGTCCCCAGCCCCAAAACATTTCCCATTTATGTTTTGTGTCAGCATGTCACTGCTGGAAAACTCGGATACGTATTTGCTATACAAGGGCAGCAGTTTTCAAATCTGTATTTAGACTAAAGCCCCAGGTAGAATGAAAAGTCTTACAGTGTTCCAGCAGATATCCCATAAATTCACAGTTAAATTAAATGCATTCTATACACCATCTTTGCAATCTGGCATCTGATAACTCTTTGGTTTCAGTCTGATAAGTCATTGATTGCTCTTGTAACCTAAGTGTGAGCTACTCATTTCCACCTTCCTTACCTGTGAAGTAATCACAGAAAAATGTGATTGAGAGAAGCCCTTAGGAGAAGGATTTGAGGGTGCTGGTGGATGAGACCCAGCAATGTCCACTCGCAGCCCAGAAAGACAAACATACCCTGGCCTGCATCCAAAGCAGGGGACAGCAAAGCAAAGGAGGGGATTTTTACCCTCTGCTCTACTCTCAAGACATCACCTGGAGAAAGTCTCCAGCTCTGGGGTCCCAGCATAAGAAAGTCATGGACCTGTTGGTGCAGGTGTAGAGGAGACCACAAAGATGATCAGAGGGCTGGATCAGCTCTCCTGTGAAGGCAGGCTGAGAGACCTGGGGTTGTTCAGGCTGGAGAAGACTCTGAGGAGACCTTAGAGAACCTTTCAGTACCTGAAGCAAACCTAAAATAGAATTGGAGTGGGACTTTTTACAAGGGCATGAAATGACAGGACAAGACAGAGTGACTTTAAACTGAGAGTAAGTTTAAAGAAATTCTTTAAACTGAGAGTAAGAAAGAAATTCTTTACTGTGAGAGTGGTGGGACATTGTAACAAGCAGCCCAGAGAAGCTGTGGATGCCCCATCCCTGAAGTGTCTGAGTCCAGGCTGGATGAGGCTTGGTCTAGTAGAAGGTGTCCCTGCCCATGGCAGGTGAATTGCAAACTAGATGATCTTTAAGGTCCTTTCCAACACAAACCGTTCTATGATTCCATGAAAAATAAAGCACTTCCTAATAAAAAAGTGTTCAGACCTCTGTTCAAGCCAGAAAGAATTTTGATAGTTCTGATTTTATGGACTGTAGACTAAGGTAGCAGAATTATGTTGATTTTCTTACAGAGGATAGAAATAAAGAGAAATGAAAGCAGCTGGATCTGCCCTAGCAGTGAACCATTGGATACAATACTTTGCTTCAGTGAGTATCCAAATGATTTTCAGGTAGTTTGGCGCATAGGTAATTTATGTGCTTCCTTCTCTGCCTGCTATTTAGAAGCTGTTTCTCAAGAAGGGATTGTTCTCTGAACTGTTCACCTTGACATGCACTATTTCATTCTTAACTCCTCTAATATTCTTCTTAAGGTTAACTTAGTGAAGTGAATTCAACATACTTATTTTGCTGCACTCAGAGACTCTGCGTGTGGCTGGGGTCAAACTCAAAACCTGCAGAGGAGCTCCTAGGTGACTGCTTGCTTGGTGCCTGTGTGTGTCACGCCACAGAGGCTGTCCCAGCCGTGAGATGTTTGCGTCACTAACCAGAAGCAACAGTGTCTCTGCAAAGGCAATGCTGCCAAGTACCTTGTATTTTGACCAAATATAAAGATTCCTCTTTAGGCACCTCAAACGCAAAAACTGTCTCTTAGATAGAGAACATTTCATTTAATATTTTTGAGTAGAAAATAGAAGTCTGAAGCACAAATTACCATCTCAGACAAGCTGTAACTGAAGTCTTAAAACATGCAGCTTGAGTACCCCATGTTCCTGACCCCACAAACAGATAGAAAAGCAGCCCTGGTTTCTAAAAGATTCTTACTTTTGTAGTCCTCACTGAGACATTTAAAAACCTGTCAATACATATAACAGTTCTTCCCTTCCCTTGGCGAGGATGTCTAGGATAGAGAAGCAATACTATTCTTATTGACAGATACAAAATCTTTAGAGAAGACAGCTGGAAAAATAAAGATTCTACATCCACAAGAGGACTTTAGTACCCAGAAATCATAATGCTGAATTAAATAACCAGAATCTCTACATAAAAATATCTCAAACAATTTAGAAAAGTGTAAAATACACGTGCTTCAGCCTACAACAATCCAAGGTTAAAAAAACCAAAACAAAATAAAACCAACCAAACAAAATAAACCCCACTGTCAGATAGTTAAACAAGCCAAAAGTGTATAAAAATGGAATTATTATAAGGAATTTCCAGGTTTCACCAGCATATCTATCTAGGTTAAGCTACAAATATACACAAACTTGTATCTTTGGAGATTCCCAAATCTTTTAGAATCATCTGAATGGCTACATAAGAGCTGACACAAGTAGATTTACAGAAGAGCATAAATCTTGGCAAAACGCTGCATAGTAGTTCAATTATCCTGCTTCAGGGAAATCTAATTTAATTGCTGGAATGCAATCACTTCCGATAAGGTTTGATATGAGCATCATTTATTGTCGGTAAATGTATCTTCACCAGATGTTCTTTCTACATCAGCTAAATAAAATCAATAGTCACCCACTTCAGATAGCAAAATATTTGTTGCTACTATAATTTGTAAACCATCTAGCCAGAGGTCAGTAACTTATTTTATCAAGAAAAATAAAGATTATAGCTTCTTTTTAAAAAAACCCCATCCTCTAGTATTTATTATTGCAGAGTTCATTTTCTGTGTGCAGTTTCCTTGCTCAGGACTTCATTAGTGTGTGGCCTACTTCCTACAGACTACTCTGCTGTGCCATTTCCTGGAGATAAAATGAAGTCAATCATATCATCTCATGGATGTTTTAATGAACTTTTCCAAAATTTGACATTTAAGGATATTGGGAAATTGCTGTAGTGGGTCAACTCCAGCTGAACACCAGGCACCCAACAAAGCCCCTCTGCAACTGGACAGGACAGAGAAGATGTAACAAAGGGCTCATGGGCTGGGATAAGGACCAGGAGAGGCCACTTACCCAATATCATCACAGGCAAGACAGACTTAAATTAGAGATATTAATTGAATTTATTACTAACAAAATCAGAGCAGGATAGTGAGAAGCAAAAACAGACCCTAAAAACACCTTCCCTCCACCCTCCCTCCTTCCCAGCTCTACCTCCTGCCCCCAAGGGCACAGGGAGACAGGGAATGAAAGTTACGGTCAGTTCATCGCAGGTTACTGCTGCTCAGGGAGAGGAGTCCTTCCCCTGCTCCACTGTGGGGGTCTCTCCTAGGGGAGACAGTTGAACTTCCCTGTAGGAACTTCTCCTACGTGATTATACCTCATGGGCAACAGTCCTCCCCAAACTGCTGCAAAGTGGGTCACTCTTCCATGGGGTGCAGTCCTTCAGGCACAGCCTGCTCCAGCTTGGGTCCCCACAGGGTCACAAGTCCAACCAGGAAACCTGCTCCAGTGGGGGTTCTTCTCTTCACAGGCCTGCAGGTCCCTGCCAGGACCCTGTTCCAGCCTGGGTCTCCCACGGGCTCACAGCTCTCTCTTAGGCATCCACCTGCTCTGGCCTGGCTCTCCTGCCCAGGCTGCAGGTGGATCCCTGCATCCCTGTGGGTCCCCACGAGCTGCAGGGGCACAGCTGCCCCACCACGGGCTGCACCAGGGGCTGCAAGGGAATCCCAGCTCCAGTGCCTGGAGCACCTCCTGCCCCTCCTTCTGCACTGCCCTTGGTGTCTGTTGTTCCTCTCATATATTCTCACTCTGCACTTCCCTGGTCACAATCCCTTCTGTGCTGTTCGTTTTCCTCTTCTCTCAAGTCTGTTATCACAGAGGCGTTACCACCATTTCTAACTGGCCCAGCCCTGGCCATGGCACCTCTGTCTCAGAGCCATCAGGGATCGGCTCTGCTGGACAGGGAGGAGGCCTCTGGCAGCTTCTCACAGGAGCCACCCCTGCAGCCCCCCTGCTACCAAAACCTGTCCATGCAAACTCAATACACTCTAACATTCCAACAGTTCTATAAATGCAGCTCAATACAGTTTTTCATTGTTCTAGTTGTGCAAAGACAACCTTGAAGACAAACAATGTATAGCTCCTGAAGTCTCCTAACTTTGCAGGTTGGAGAGATGAGGTACAACTAGAACTCATGCAGACCCTTCTCCATGGCTGATGCCAAGTGGGGCAGGTAGGGCAGCCATTCTTATGCACTTGCATGTTTTAAAATTCTCTGTTATTTAAGCAAATAAGTACGTAGAGGTTCTGACCTGCAGCATGGTGACATTTGGAATGTACCAGGCAAGAAATGCAATGCAATCCCAATACTGGAGTTATTTCTACTCTATAATTCATTGACAAGTTCTGTCACAAGTAATTTGTATTTATGAAATTGCATAATAGACCCAAGTGGTTTTTTTAGATGTTAAGCCTATCTAGTGCAATCACACTGTAGTGACTGTATCTATTGTTAGCATTAGCACTGAGAATTTAAAACTGGAATAAATTTTTGGTACCTAGGGAAATTTACATATGCAAATTTAAGGAGCAAAAATCCCCAACCTATCGGTATTGAAGGTTTCTTGTTTTCTATGCTAAAACCCCCTTAAAATAATTAATCTTTTGTAGGGGCACAGTTTAGCAGATGTGCTATTTTGGAAATAGACCTTGAAGCTTTGTAAGCCTGTAAAATTTGCAAATAGATGAGAACAAACCCTTTGTAAATGAGATAAGGTAATAAAGTATGTACTCTTTAACTAATTGTAGACATAACGCCTAAAGATCTTGTGAAATAACTTCTGTTATGCCAGGTATTAATATAAATTAGCTCAGCTGTGAGCATGGTCTCTTCTTAAAAGCTGAATAGATTTGACATGATGCTTTAAAAACCTTTGGAGATACTCTCTGGATAATGATGAATATTGAATGAATTTGCATAACATTAAACTACATGGAAACATTTGACTCCTAGTTGAATTCTCTGTTTCGTCCCCACCAAATTTCGTACATAAGTAATGTGACTTCAGCTGAAATACCAGAGCACACACCATAACCTTCCTTTTCTTAAATAGTCACTGGCTTATTGAAGAGAGAACAGGGCACTGCAAGAGAAATTTTCCAAAATTTCAATTTCCAAAATTTCCAAAAATAAACCCAAGTGAATCTGTGGGAATATGACACCTGTTCTTTGTCCAAGGATTCATGAAAGCCTATTACCTCAAAACAAGAACGTGCTGCTGGGAGCAGAAGCAAGGAAGTCTAGAACTGGTGGATTTCCACATCTCCAATTCTGATGCACAGTGATGACTCTTAGAAAGTTGACACATTTCAATACTTTCTACAAAGCTATTCTCTTCACAGTTTCAGAAAAACCTGGGCTATCTTGCATAGCACTGTGTAGAAGCAGCTGACATTCTTGATTACAGTATTCTCATACACGGAAGAAAACTTCATTTGTCTCCCAGAGGGTTTTCTGATCACAGCCATCAACATAATTTGATCTGACAGCAGACAAAACCTCTCTTCAGAACAAAATACTTCACCTACAGGCACTATACCTGAGCCATGGATACCTGAGCTCACTTATGGTCTCTAGAGAAATGGAGATTGCATCCAGAGAACCATGGTAAGCATGACAGTGCTACACAAATGCAGGAGGAAAAAGGGCAATTCCGACCCTATGCTTCTGTGTCTCGCAATAATCTGACTCCAGTTCCTATTTCCCTTTACAGAAGGGACCTATGAAGCATTCAGAAAGTAAGGAGGTGGGGGAAAGCAGGGCACATATAGGGTGCAAGGCTGTGAATCCCACCTATGAGAAATCCCACAAAGCAAGACTGGAATGGGAAATAATAAATTCGCTTCTCAAAAAGGATGCTGGCTGCTGTTGCCTGTAATTCTCCAAGCTGATGGAGAGATTCATGAGCTCCAGTGAGACCCACAACCTGCACAAGCTAACTTATCTCTGGCTGCAATTTAACCCAACTTTAATAGCTCCCAGGCCCTCAATAACAGTGTGTTCTGAACTGGAGCTGCTCAAGTGCTTTATTCTATCCCGTGTTATAAAGGTTTTCTCCTTAATGATATTTCCAGCACAAGTCCTGCTTTTGTTTATCATGTCTGAACCTGTAGCAGCGGAAATAACAAATATGGATCAGGGAAGCTCTGGAAAAGCATCTCGCAAGTTGTTTGGGGTTTGTCATCACCAGAATAAAACTAAGACAGGTTGCTGGCAACAATTTCTCTTTCAGGAAACCTATTACATTACCTGGTATTAACAGGAACAGTTAAATTAGCAGGGAGCATTAATCAATCCCCACTAGTACTACATATGCTATTTCCTAAAAGGCAAGACATACCTTTTGGATAAGATTCTGCACAGCTAGCATAAAGTACAGTAAAAGAGACAGGTACAAAAAGGTGTAAGGATTTTGTCTCACTGCAAAATGAGCCTTACCTCAGCTACTTTGATTGAATATCTGCTAACAAGAACATCCTTTCCCTTTAGATTTTCACCCAAGGACATGTTTGATTTTGTGGCTTTTATAATAGACTGGAGATAATGGCCTACTTTATAGTTTTTATACCTTTTAAATCCTAATTATTTTTTGCAGCGTCAATAGCCAAAATACCCAGGGTTCAATACAAATTGCCACAAAAGCCCATGGAAGGGCCACAGTGAACAGTGATTTGGCAAACTTCTCCTCTACCAATCCTCTCAAGATAGGTCATTGGAATTTTATCTGACTGCCCAAGTCACTCAAAGGCTCTTTAGACCAGTCATTTACCAGAAGGCATCCAAAATAAGTTACATAAATTTTCTGCTTGGTGTTAGATCTAACCTGAAAGCAAAATTTGTTTCCAATTTCTGATTGCTGAAAATAGCTACAATTAGAAGATAAACAATCAGAGGAGTAAGAGTAGGGTTAGTTTTGGTTGATTGATTTTTTGTTTTGTTTTTTTTTTTTTTTTTAAACAGAAGGACAAAACTCCTAATAGTCTTCACAAATAATCCAGCAAAACTAAGAATGTCTATCCATATAATGACACTTGAACATAGTTTTCTTAATGCATCTTTTTAGGAGTGATTTGGAATATCAACTCATTTGAGATTACTACGTATTGTTTTCTTTTTTAATTGTTGAAACCCAAGTCTTTAGAAATGATGATTTCTTTAACGTTTGTAGATACAAACCTATTAAGAGTGATCTTTAAACTAATATGTTAACCACATTATCCTTTTGCCTTCTGATATTCAATTATACTCTCAATATATCAGGAAAACCTCTTACAGCACAGAACTTGTTCCAGCAAGTACTGAGAGCCATCTTTGACAAAATGAGTTTTCACCACTATTCCTGTCAATGCTAAACAAACAAACAGTCTCTGGGGTCAACAGGCTGACCTGCAAACTAGAGGATCTTGGCTTGTTGTGTACAAACTACCCACTATCTGCAAAACAGCAGAAAGTATTTAAAAGGGCTGAGGAGAAGGGGGAGAGCACTTCAGAAGAAGAAATATTCCTACCCATTAAATGAAGGAAAGGATTTAAAAGAAGAGAAAATACAAGTACTGGATGACTATTTAAAATTCAGTCTAATTTTTATCTGACTGAATGTAAGTGTGCCAAGCCATGAACACCACAGTCTACAGAAAGAACAGTTAATTACTCAATCTTGCATGAGTGCAAGTGCAACCTTGGCCTTCTGAGGTTTTTCTGCAGGACTTATCTATTCAGGCAGCATAATCTTTATTATTGCTGAAGGGTTTAATATTTTCACATTGCTTTGATAACCAGTGGAGCATGAAAACACAGGTATTCCATGAAGCTCTTTGTAGAATCGCTTTCCAAACATAATAACTCTAAGTTATCTTGGAAAGTTTTGTTTTGTAATTTAAGAGATCTCAAAATTGCAAGTATGCATTGGCTCACACACACAAAAAAAACCCCAGCTAAGACTGGTGTTTGCTTTTAGCCTAGTTTGATCAAACTCAGTTGTGAGTGTGTGTGTATTTTTATCTGCCTCTCTCATCCAGCTAAGCAACCCTTAAGCCAATTTCAGCAACATTGAAAAGAGAGTAAAGGTCTTTGAAGTAGGTCTCAATATTCTGGATGTCAAATTTTCTACAAAATTACTGGAAACAGGTAGCTAGGTAGAGATGAAAGGCCATCCCTTGCCTGAACTGAGTTACAGTGTGACCTCAATTCATACTAAGCCTCAGGGTATTTACAGAGGCTAGAGAATTGCTGAGTGTCCCAACATGAGAAAAGTTTCTGTCTGCAGTCATATTTTTATTAAATGTGACACAAGAATGCTACCACAGGGCGCCAAACCACTGAGAACCAGACCTTAGTACTGCCACTGCCCAAGAAAACACTTTTTCAGTTCTCTTCAGAAGCGTTAAACACCAGCATGAGTGATATAATCTCCCCTGAGAAGAGCCCTTTCTCTGACATAGAAAACCATTGTCTTATCACAGTACAAGCCATGTTTTTTTCCTGAATCCAAACTTTGAGAACTTGAGTAGGATGCCACATCTCATACAAGGAGGCTGAAAACCATGTAGATACTGGTATTCATATTCATGTTCATGCATTGCACTTTCAGCTGCTTGGCTCTTATTATGACTCTGTGGAAAAGAGCTAGGATGAACTTAGCAGCTTTTCTTTCTTTTCTCTCTAATTTTTTATTATAAAAGCAGCTAAGGAAGACTTTAAGCCCAGCACAGATTACAGCTGCTCAAACTTATACCCAACTACCAGTAGCACCAGCTGCAATACAGACATATAACCCTCCTTCTCCCAGGAATGCTCTCCATACCAAGAGATAGAGGAAAACATGAATTTGACTTTTTGACTTTAAGAATATTGGCTTTAAGAAACCTAGATAATTCAAAGACTTTAGGCTATTTCTTCTTAGAGAAACAGAAGCCAAAAGTGCCTTGATTTTTTAACAAGTGTAGGTTTTGAATTTTTTTTCTATACTTCCTAATCTTCCTAGCTAGTAGCACAAAATAGAGCTTGTAAAAAGACAGGAGACATATGATGTTTTCAGATACGGGAGTTGCTACAGAGCTGCTTGCAGAGGATATTGGATGTTTGGAAAGAGAAAAGGATTTTAGTAACTATTATTTTTTCTTTATCTCTGATTGTACTTGCACTTTTTTAGAACTTGCTCTGCCTTCTCATATGTTGCAGTTCAGATGCTGACATGAGTAAGGAAACTATGCAGAGCTAAATCAGTCATTTGTTGTCTATCATTCATTGGGATATAAAGGTCCCCCTCCTTTTGTCAAAATACAAGAACTACTACTTGAATGAACTATCTCAACAATGTTTCAAATATTTTTTATTTTATCAGTAATTTTCAATTCTCCTGGAATATACTGTTTCATTCTCAAGTCTCCTGGAATATATTGTTTTGTTTAATACCTTATCAATGATCTGGATGAGGAGATTGAGTGCACCCTCTGTCATTTTGCAGTGAATACCAAGTTGGGCAGGATTTTTGATCTGCTTGAGGGTAGGAGGTCCCTCTAAAGGGATTTGGACAGGCTAGATCAACAAGCTGAAGTATGAGGTTCACAAAGTCTAAGTGCCAAGTCCTCCACTTGCGTCACTTCAGCTGCACATGATTCTACAGGCTTCGGAAAGAATGTAAAGCATGCCAATGGAAGAGGATCTGGGAATGCTGGTTGACAGTTTCTGAAAATGAGCAAGCATGTGCCCAGGTGGGAAAAAAGGCCAGCAAGACTAGGGAAAAGTGTGATAGGCCACATCTTGAATCCTGTGTCCAGTTCTGGGCCTCTCTCTACAAAAACGACACTGAGGTGCTGGAGCGTGTCCTGAGAAGGGCAGCGGAGCTGGGGAAGGGTCTGGAGCACAAGTCCTCTGAGGACCAGCTAAGGGAGCAGAGGGTGTTTAGCCTGGAGGTTGAGGGGCAGCCGTTGTCACTCTCTATAACTCTTTGAAAGGAAGATGTAGCCAAGTGGGGTGTTGGTCTCTTTACTCAGGTAGGAAGTAATAGGACAAGAGGAAAGACATGCGTCAAGTTGTGCCACAAGGTTTAGAATGGATACTGGAAAAAGTCAAGCATTCAAACAGGCTTTCCGGGAAAGTGTCACCATCCCCAGACATATTCCAAGGATGGGTAGTCATGGTGCTTTGGGGCATGGTTTAGTGGCGAACTTGGCAATGCTGGCTTAACAGTTGGACTTTATGGTCTTAACCAAAGTGCTTTTATGTGTACCCAAGAGCCAGCCCAAATGACATCTCTATACAAGCCTGTAACATAAGAGCACCTTGAGTTTTTCTCAAAGTACAATATTGCAAAATTGATCCTGCACCCTACTAGGCTCCTTTGACCTGCACTCCATCCCCAGTTTCCCCCTATAGTCTTAGTATAAGAATCTACAAGGGAGCCACAGGTCTGACTCCAGCTGTGCCCTGTGTAACAGAAGTAGTAATCCCATTATGAAACTGTAATCACTGGCAGCAGTGAGTGTAATTTGTCACTTTCATGACACTAAAGGAGGTAAAAAAATCTGAAGAAAGAATATCTCCATAATAAAATGCGTGTGGTCTGCCTTACTGTCCTCACTTTGCCTTCCTAGCCTGGGGTCATTATGCATAAGCAGCCATATATTTTAACTACCACTGAACAAGGGTGTTAGCATTATTAGCCTCTGAACATCTTACCTGTGCTGGTTGCTGGCAAACCTTTTGCTGCTTGTACTTTCGCATCACTCTTATAATGCCAGTGTTTAACAATGTTCAGTGAGATCCAGAGATACCAGTCAGCAGTGCTCAACAGCACTGAGCACAACGAGTGATTAACTCAGGACACAGATCTTTGGGTAATGGAAGCTGTGTAAAAACTTAGGTA
The DNA here is from genome assembly GCA_013397155.1 of Irena cyanogastra. Lineage (NCBI taxonomy): Eukaryota > Metazoa > Chordata > Aves > Passeriformes > Irenidae > Irena > Irena cyanogastra. The sequence continues at coordinate 1,834,067 of VWZV01002112.1, read as the reverse complement.
ATTTGTTTATGGAAAGATGTTGACTTTGCAGTATGTGATTAAAGCACTTGCTAGCACTCAACAACAAAGAACCTATACCCACAAGTAACATCAGAGAAGTAATTAAAAGAAAGAAAACAACTGATTCTATTTGGTCAAAATGGAGCTTTTGGGACATTACTGCAATAAAAATCAGGAAGCCAAACAATCAATATCTCTAGTAAAATATTTTTGAAAACTTTTGTCTTTCTGAGTAAGACAGTTTTAATCCCTTCTCACTGGGCATTACTCTTGGGAAATTTAATTAGCTCTGGACAGCTGCCTAATGTTTACACAAAATTTAGCTGCGCTGGCTTCAACCAGAATTTCTATCAGTACTCCTTATTTGGCCTGCTTTTTTTTTAATGTAGACTCACAACTTGCAGCCTTCTCCCTATTGTAATATTTTTTCCTCACTCAAAAATTTTCATCCAAGGCCAATTCCCTTTGAGCATCTAGTTTTTCCTTCAGCACTGTGGGAGGAGCAAGAGTAACAAGCACAGACTCAGTTTACTAAAGAAGGAATAACTTACTATTCCATTCCCACCTCAAATTCCTTGTGCTTCCCTTGATATATATTGGTCACATAGACAGGATGAGGAAAAAGTAAGGATGAAGGGTAACATTTGGAAGCTGGCAATGAAGAAGAAATTTGTAATGTAGTATGAAGTAATATGTCATAATGCTTCCTACGACTTAAAAACTTGCCTACAAACTGAAAGAACAATAATAAAAAGTGGGATTAGTGCTAAATGTTTATATTCTGAGCACTAGGAGAAAAGGATTACATCACACTAGAATCACAAAAAAAAAAAAAAAAGCCATGGAATTCAGCAGTTAGACTTGTTAATTCTGAAAGGTATTATTGCAAAGTGGGGAAGTAAAAAAATCTAGCTGAGTGTTGACCTTTAACAACATCTATTTAACAAACGACCAAGATACCTCACATCAGCTTGCAAGCCTATTTGGAGCAAAGTGAAGAACATACTCCAGTTTCACCATGGAACTCACCATGACTTGGGCGGAGGCCAGAAGAAAAAAGTTCTCTGGGAAAGTGTGAGTCTTGAGTACACTGACTAAAACAAGTCAGGTGAGCAATAATATTATCATTTTTTTCACATCTTTAAAACACTTCCTAATTAAAGACTCTCTAAAAATCTAAAAGGCTAAATTAGAACATTGCAATTCCATTTTCTTAAAAATGCTTTAATTTAAATAATTACATAGGAAAACCAGAAGTCTCTCCTCAAGAGAGGCTGGCTGTGACGCGATCTCCCCTATTCATTGCCAAGTTGTTAAAGTTTTACCCCTATAGACAGAGGCAGAAAAGCCATCATCTCACTCCACATCCCTTGCTGGACATTACTACAGCAGGTTTAGTCTGGGACAGAAGTGTAGGAACAGGTTACCTGGCTGCAGAGGTACACAGAGAAGGAAAGGATCAATAGAGCTTCTGGCTTTTCAGATAAAAGGACTGTAACCAGAGGGGCAAGCTTACGAAGGCTTATCTGCATTTCTAATTTGGAACTGATGGCTTTAATTCAGTTGTTGAGGTTGGGGAAACTGTGAGTTCAGGACAGAAAATTCTCTACGTCAGTGCCCTGCTTCTGGCTTGGGAAACTGATTAGTGGGCTTGAAAGACAGCTAAAGCTATCACAGCTGCAGAATAAAAAATAAAGTAAGCTAGTTAGGTGTTTTTATCTTCCAAAAAGGCAGGACAAATAATAGAGCTTCACCACACAACAGAAGGCCTTTCACAGTGAAATATTGTCGGCTCACTTCTGTGGCAGCATGAACACAAACTGCAGGGTGTGGAACAAGTTGCAGTAAGCTGGTGAAAAAGGCAATTAGTGGGAGCGGAAAACTCCAGGCTATTTCCCTTCTTCCCACACATTATTTTAAGAAAGCACCACTGCATGACACATAACTCCCCTTGCTACCTACTTTAATCTATACTCAAGGAACATTAAGCAGGTAAGGCAGGGCAATGCTGCTCACCCAGCAGAAACTAAGTAAAGATGAACGGGGAAGATCCATTCATTGTCTCTTCCAAAAAAGAGCCAGAGGATGTCAAAGAAAACTAGCAGGTGTCAAGTTCAAAACATGTATTGTTTGTCATATAATGCTCAGGGAATCTTCCTGGCACAGAATGTTACTGATTAAAAAAAAGATAAAAGATTACCTGTGTTCAAAAAATAATTTGGCAAAAAAAAAAAAAAAAAGAGCGAGAAAATAAGAGGCTTCCCAATTTTTTCACATTAATGACACTTGGAAAACTCAGTTTTTTAGAGCTGAACTAAAAATTTCTAAATTTCTATCTTAGCCAGAAAACACAGAAAAAACATTGCAGAAATAATGTTGGCAAACTTGCAGAAAAAATATTAGATGCCTGTAAAATGAGAAGATGCTGGTTTTGTTCACTAATATATGAAATGTAGTTTTGCATACTGACTTGTCTTTCATCTTGTTTAGGCATTGTGATTAAACTGTTGAGACTTTACATGTAGTCATATATTTAACAAATATAGTAAATTGGGTGGAGAAGTCAGCATGCAGACAGTAAAAGGAGTCAATCAGATATCCAAGGATAAATTCTCAATTATATACAAAACAACATGCAGTGAGATCTTTTCATCTGTCTGAACTGCAGTAACTACTCTGTTAATCCCGTTAAATTCCACTTTATGTACTTCACTGCAAAACACTTGGCCGCAGACACAGTCTAAAAATCTGCTGGAGAAACAGTGTCTCTCAAAGGCCATGCTTACATGCCACGTATGCTTTTCTTGTCTAAAGACATTTGCCACAACCATGTGGGCGGGCTGACTACAGAAGTCTACCTAGGATCTGCTTATGTTCCATTTTCACTTTGTTGTTGATGCTGAGTTTGTGTTCAGACAAGATACAGTGAAGGAGTTAGCCTAATTTCCTACAGAAGCAGCCACAGTGTTATACCCTGGCAGAGTGTGTGCTTTGGCGTGTTACACCAAAACCATAGAACAAGGAAGAGGGTTTAAAGATGATCAGTTCCTACAGGTTTCTTACAAGACAGAGCAGAGAAGAAGGAAGACTGGGGCTAGAATTTTTGGAAGTTCACTCCTCCTTTTTATCTTTTCAGGCAATTCTACAGCCAAACGTATCAACCCAGAGTTTTTCAATATGCTGGAGAGGAGAGCTGATATGGAAAACAGAGGAAAATGTTCTAGGTTTTTACAGGGACAGCAGAATACCTTTGCATATTTCAGTGAAAAACCCCACATTTAATCAAGACACATAATTTATGAGATTTCTTCATCCTATTACTTAGAGAATTTCTTGGTTTGTTTTCCACAGAAAATCAGGGCTGTGCTCTGTTTCTTCTGCTCCTTGCTCTCTTTTTTCCCCTATAGTAATAATCTTAGCCAGCTCCTTTTGCTTTTGGACAGTGAGCAGTGAACAGTTCGGCTTTCAGATGTATTTTGTATTCTGCTGAATGTTTTCTTCTCCACTGCATCCTAAACCTCTTCTTAAAACTTTGTCACCTTTTCTTCTGAGGTGAAGCACCACTGCATAAGATGAAGAACTTGGTATATTTTAAAATCAGTAAAGGATACTTTTGTGTCTGGTATTATTACATACTGTATTTTTGCAGTGTGTTATTTCCTCATACATTTACTTCACTCACTCTCTTAATGGCAATAAGATCACAACTACGAACTTGAATCTCATCTACTTGTCTTACCTGGGCTCTTCTTTCCTTGCAACTATCACTGTCTCTGACAAAACACTGGCCTGTACACCTGTGTACAGCTTAAAACTAATAAATGATCCATTTACTTTCTGGGTAAGAGCTCATTTATCTTCTACTGAAATCTTGCCCATTGCTTTTGTGAAGGTTTGACTTTCATAAAGGGTGCTGATGATGTCCTCTTACCCAAGTTGTTCATGGTTAGCCACTGCAAATTTGTGGAAGTCAAGGTAACACAGCAGAATGTCTAGATTCTTTCCAGAGTGTGTGGCTTTTTTTGCCTTTCCCCAGTCCAGGCAGCTCTGCATGTTGTTTTTGTGAAGTCAAGACTTTAAGCTTTACTTCCCTTTTTCCCCGCATCACCTTTCTGGGCTTTTGCAATGACCCCAATGTCAAAACATTGTTCTCTTCTCAGTTCTGCACTTGTGATTGCCTTTCCCTTTCTTGAAGGTTAATTCTGGTTTCCTGAAATCTCTCTTTTGACATTTTCCCTTAAAGCCAATCATAGGAACTGATCAGAATCTCATGCAATCCCTTGCAAACTGACAAATCATCTCTTTAGCCTGAGAAGAGAAACACACTTTTCTGTTGGATCCTTTTCTTTGTCTACTCAGTTTAAAATCTGTCTCTCATATAGGTCACTTTTATCTCGGGTGCAGAATGCACTCCTCAAACTTCTGTGATGTGGAATATCAATTAGTCATCTCTGAGTTAACCATAAGATCTTATAAATATGAGTTATCTGTTGTCATAAGGATGAAGCTATATTCTGTTTGTTTTCCTTGTCACTGGCTCCCACAACTCCTAGTACTATTTGAGCACATTCCCATCACCATCCACATTTCCAGGTGTTTCAGAGGCAGATTGCTAACAATTCCTTAGTTTAGTACTATCAGTGCTCAACAATCACTGAGAGCCAAGTAATTTATCAGAGAGCCATTTATTTCAGGGTGCAAGTTCTGGCCTCTTAATTACACACATATTTACTCCATACAACTGCCTCTTTACCACCAAAACATCTTATAGGTATGATTATTACAGACATGGGAAAAACAAGGCAGTCCATGGAAGATTTGTGAGGAGAAAGAGGATTCATAAGGGAGTACTTGAAAGAGAAAACATGAAAACAAAGTTAGGTCCAGAAGGGAGCAATAACCTGAAAAAGGAGAGGAAAAAGTGTAAATAAGAGGCTCACTTAGTTTTGCTTCACAGCCCCCAATGTACCATGGACCATTCAAGAAAAATGTCACAGAAAAGTCTAAGTATTTCCCCTGCAACCTTCACCAGTCTTAAGAGAAAAGAGGAATTTTTTTTCCTTTAAAACCTAAGAAGCAGTATGAAGAGGCTCTTCACATCCACTAGTCACTAGCATGAATTCCAGCTGATAAACTTAATTTGACCTAATGATGTGAAATAAAAGTAATACTTTCTGTTACAACCCTTATACCTGCCAAAAATTAAGTCACTTGACTTACATTCCTTACGCTAGGTAATACCAGTGCATAATTGAAAGAAAATTACTGAGACCACTAAAAATATGAGGATTTTAATCCTTCTAAAAAAAGGACCCACATGATAATATGAACAGAGAATCCACTGAACTTTTGGTCTGGCTTTTAGATGTTATTTCTAGCTTTGCCTCCTGTGTGTCTGATGGAGCATTGCCAGCTCTCCCAGATTTGTACAGCCAAGTGATTTGAACCCCTGGGGTAGGAACAATTCAGCTTCCTGACAATGTCAAGCTTTTTCATTTCCTTGGTAGCCCCCATATGATGATTAATTTTATGTTCCCTGCTATTTCTCCCATAAACACAGCAATTAATTACATATATTTTAGTCTTAGGACCAAGCTTACTCTCTCTCCTCCCAGAATCATTCTACATTCACTAGCCTGTGTAATTTCCCTACTCAGTTTGGCACCTGTATTTAACAAACAATAAGCACAGGATGAGATGACCTTAAAACATGATTGAACTCAGCATGCAGCCCATAAGAAATATGGGTGCATTTGTGTACTGAGGGATTTCAAAAGCCTTGAAGCAGTTCGTTTAGATGTGGGTAGCATAGAGTCCTTGTTTTGAAAATACTTTTTTTCATTACTATTATCAATTCCAAGGAGCTCTTTGGTTTTCCACTTTTCAGTTGGAATCCTATTCATATTCACATTAATTTGATTTAAAGTTGACATAAAATGAAGGAAAAAGCTTGAACAGAATTCATATTCCCTTTATCTATGCACCAAAAATAAGAAGGATGAAGTTGAACAAAATGTTTCCTTTTGGATCGAAAGTATTCCTTTTTTTCTTCTCTCCAGCTGCCCTTCTTCTCAGCTCCAGGGGTTTTGAGCAGTGCAGCACCAAATCAATGCCTCTCTTATTTAGCCAGCATTACCTGAGTGGGCTACCCAGTTGGGTGCTTCCCAGTTTCCTTTGCCAGCCTGCCAGGGTGTGTCTGGTCCTTAGGAGTCCACTCTCCTTTCCCAAGACAGTTACAGAGTTCCTCTTGGACAAGTTTTGTTGCGGTGAAGGGGAATAAGAGGGAAGGAACAGGACCCATTTTTTTCCCAGCAAAATGAAAGTAGAGCTGCTGGTAGTTGCTCACTTGAGCCTCCGTTTGTCTGCCCATGTAAATGTTTCAGATTTTGAGAGAACAGAGATGAACCTTCTGCTCACTTCTTGCAAGAGTCCTTCATCAGGCTTGTCCTCTCCAGGACACAGAGAGAGAGGGGAGATTGCATGGGGTGATACAAGCAACCCCATGGCTGAGCCTTCTGGCTAGGGAGCAGTCAGCTCATGAGCTGGAACTTTCAGTGCTGCACTTATAGAAGACAGAACAAGGATTTTTACTTGCCAGTAGTGCTTCACTTGTCCAGCTGCTCTGTGGACCAGCACATCACCTAACAGAGATACTCTATAAAGGTCAAGCAAAATTTCAGTGCCAGACTTGGGGATGCATTAAAGTGGTTGCTGATGTCAGAGTTTACTGAGGAGTGAACTGTCATGGGTACTGATTTCATGATACTTGCTAAAAAGGCAACTTTTTAAATGCACCTTTCATCCAGAAAGGGAGTTCCTACAACGTGAATTTAGAGATGACCTATATCCAAAGAGTTATGCTGCAAAACTGCTCAAATTCTTCTGCACCAATAGTGTACCTATTTTCCAAACTGATTAATTGAGACAGCAACCAATTCCTTTGGATTAGTCAATTGAAGTTTTCACCAACTGGAGCTATTCAGCTGTGCTCTCAATTTTTTAAAACTAGCATGTGGAAAAGCATATTAAAAACTAACTACTCCCAAAGTCACCATTATTGTCCAAAATATGTTTTGTTTAGGAAATTTAATCAGGCTTTGTTCACAGCACATGGAAAAAAATTTGCTCTTTCTGCAGTGCTGAGAGCTCCTTTGTGTGTAAAGTACAAAGAAGGAAGAATTGCACATCAAATTGCAACTAGATAAGGCATATCTTGTGATGAGAAAACATGACAGAATTTGGTGGATTGTTGGATTTTAACACCACCACTTTCACGGAAAATGGCACGTGGGGCTTTCGTAACCATGAAGATTCAATGCTCATTTGAGCAATCACACCTCTCACAGCATGCTTGTTCCCTGACATTTATGCTGGTAGCCATCTCTCAGCAGCCCTCTCATTACAAATCTCTAATGCTACTTCTTGTGTCGTTTAATTTTCCTGTGAAGGTCTTCTACTCACTGCCTTGCCACACTATTTTGCTCACAGTTTCTGATGAAACCGCAGCCAAGATAATATCAAACACAGCATAAAACGGAGAGGGGGAAAGCATTTAGTTCTCCAAAATTCACTGAAATTTGCTGATCCATAGAGAAGGACATTTTGATAAAGTACATCCTCAGAAAAAAATACTTTTTCTCAAGTGAGTTGAGGTGTCAGGCAAATAAAAATCTTGACATTGTATCTTGGAATACAAAATACTCTAATTAAAAATATTATCTAGTTAAAAATATTCCTTAGATGAATACCAATCCCTGCTAATACTTGACCCTTGGAGAGGTCATTAACTGGCAGTCTCTGAATGAAACCAGGAGGCTGTAAGCAGTTTTTTGGCACAGTTGATAGAAAGGACAACTTCCAGTTGTTGGGTACTTTATTTCCCCTTTCCCCAGCTGATACTGTAATTGCAAGGAATTTTTTTTTTTTTTTTGAGAATGTGGGACTAATCGAAAGAGGGAAACCATGAGGAGAATGGAAATGAGGAAGAACAATTTAGCAGCAGAAAATAGAAATCTCAAAGGGAATGCAAACAGATGGACTTCAGGGAAAAAAAATTAAATTATATTTTAGGAGTGGTACTGATGCCTGATGAGGAAAAGGGTTAATTAGCAGATAAGGGAGGAATTTTACAAAACTGCTTTGGATGAAGAATAGAAAACTTCAACAGAAGCAATTGAGAGATAAACACACCACATTCCCTTCGAAAGGTGAAACAGCAAAGCCTCCGGAGATGTCAGGTGCTGGGAAGCACTTACTGTAGAGCTGATCGCAACAAACTGTCAGCCCGGGCAGCATGGCTTCTCTGCATGAAAAAGCAGCTTCTGTAAGAGCTGTCTGAGGGATAAAGAGACCAGAGATACTGCTATAACAAACTCAGCATGCTGTTTACATTTTCTGGTAAAATCCATTAGCAAACTTTAAAAGTCAGAAGCAAAGACCTCATCATCTTTCCTAACTGTGCATGCCTGATCTATCAGTAGATCAGTTTTGTTGGCAAGGTGATGGACCAGACAAATCTGTTCACTAACCAAGGGTGTTTCCATCCCAAAACACCTTGGTGATAATTCATAGGTCGTGTGAGTATTTGTGCTGGGGGCAACTGGGGCGTAGGACCAACAAGTGAGAGGGATGCCACAGAACAGTTTCTTGCGAGACATTGTGTCCCTTTAGCCACAAGTAAGTGTCTGTGTGAAAGCCCTACAACATTCACCTTTACCTGCCCTGTAGGAAGGGAGAATCTTGAAGGAAAAAAGAACATATTGAAAACCAACAAAACCCGCCGCGCCCTCGCTGCCCGCCCGGAGCCTGCTGCTGTTCGACAGAGAAATTCGCGAGGCAGGGCACACAGGTTGTTGCCAGGGTGCAGGGCAGAAGTCATTACGAGCCTTGAGCAGCAGCACCGTGGGAGGCTCGGGAGGATCCCGGCTCCCGGCTCCCGGCTCCCCGCTCCCGGCTGCCGGCTCCACTCCCCCGGCCGCGGGCAGGAGCGGCCGGCGGGGGGCGCTCCGAGCACGCTCCCGCCGCAGCGCCGAGCCCGCGGCGCGCTGGGAGCCTGGGCGGAGGAAGGTCAGCAGCATCCCCCGCTTCCTCCGGCTTCTTGCAGGTCTGCTGTTCTTCCAACGGAAATAATAAGCTCCCCGATGAAACTGGCGGGCAGGACCTAAACCTAGGAAATAATGCAGGAAGGAAAACTAGAAACTATGGCATCTAAATATTGCAGGGCATTTTTTTTTAATAGAAAAGCAATAGCACAGTATAATTTCATTAGCAACTGGAGATCAGAGGCGTCCCGGCTTGTTTCCAAGTGCTTCTTGGCTGCAGAAATGAAACATTTACAGAATTTATTAGCCTACTATTAAGTCTTGAATTCTGCAACAAACCCTTATTCTCTTCACCCTCTATGCAAAACCTGCCAAGAAATCCTTGTATACACATCCAATGAGGCCCCAGAAAAAAGTCCTTCTATTTTCTGTGAGCTTAATTTTTTTGCACAATGTGAGAGGTTGAACATACTGCTTGCCAGGTGTTGCAGAGAATTTCCTGTTGTGCCTCTATAAACACCACACTGATTCTACTAAAGAGACTGCATCGCTTACTGTTTAACACCTTTCTTTTTCCTTTGTTAAACAGTATTTCCTGTTGCACAGTAATTTGGGTTCTCTCACAGATCTCATCACTCAATACTTAATCACTCAATACTGCATGAGCACACCATCTTTTCTCCTTCATCTTTCCCTTGAAGAGGTCTTACCCTCCTGTACTGCCACTCACAACTCACAAAGCTGACTCTACCTCAGGCTCCTTCCATGCAACAAAGCCTGGCTTTGCATCACTGTCCCTCTTTCTGCTGCTGGCCCGTCTCCTGCTGCCTGACCTTTCCAGGCAGGCACAGCTGGTCACCCTGATCTGTTATTCCCTCACTGGCTGTGCTCGCTCAGGCATATGGGGTCCCACTACAGAGGGGAGGCCGTGGAGCTAAACTTCAGCCGGAAAGGTGATATTTAGCAGAGACCACACGTCTCAAAGCATGGCACATCCTTCTGTTACCACCTGCTGTTGAATCCCTGTCTGGGCTCCTGGTTTAGTGATGCTTTCCTTCATGCAACCAGGCACAGCATTCTCATTTCTCTGAGACACCATTAGACACTTCCTTGTTTAAACTAATAGGGTAACTAGTTTGTGGATGACTAAGGGGCTACGAACTCTTCTTAATTACCTCAGGAACCCTTTTTTGCTTCCTCAGGCATGAACTTTGAGTGGTTCCATTGAATGGAAGGAGATACTTAAAGGCTACTGAACGTCTGTTTGAATGCCTCATTGAACTGGAGATGTGAGCCTGTTCCTGTTGAGCAGCTGTACGACATCATAGCTGTGCTAATGGGCACTTTTGGTAGCAGTCACAGAAAAATGCTGAGGCTGACCTGCCCTGGATGTACTTTAGGGCTCCAGCTGCAGCATTTTCACACGGCAAATGAAGATACTTATTTAAAAAGAAGCATCCATTTAGAGGTCAGAGACCAGTTTTCTGTCTAATTCTAAGACAATTTCTCCGTTGTCTATTCAGTATCTATTCCCACCTGAAGAGAGTCCTATGGAGAACAGAAAACCAAACTCCAAACAAACTAGAAAAGGTCCAAAAGACAAGACCTGCAAAGAAATATTTGGTGAATTGGGTGGATAGGATGTAGAGAAGAGAAAACTAAAAGAAAACTTCCAGCTGCGTACCTTCATTGACAGGTTTAATCTTTCTTAAAAAAATTCCCAAGCAATTCAGACCACCTCTCAGACAGGATTCAGACATAATGTTGATCATGCAGAAGACACCCTGATCCTCTGCCTTATTCCCAAACTCCTTTCATCTTATGCACACATTAATATACAGAAACTTTAGATGTTCTACAGATGGTTCACTATTTTTCTCCTTGTCGACACTGTCACCACACTATTCAGTCTGCTCTCTCAGTTTTAAACCTATGTTCAGCTTGCTTCAAAGAGGAAGAAAATAACCTATTCTCCATGTCCCTGGTGAATCAAAAAGAGCCAAGTAAATTGCAGTAATGTAGATGTAGGATAGGCAGAAAATCTTACTAATACTTATGGGTAGGAAAACAGGAGAATAGTTCACCCAAGCAAACTATGGAATCTCCCTCCTCTGACGTGTTTCAAAGCAGACTACAAAACAATCTGTCAGAACTGAGAGCTCCTGCACATTGCCTTAGGCTTGGGATGATGCCTAGGAAAATCACAAGTACCCTGTGTGCTGTGTCTGCTGAAAGGCAAGGCAAGGAAGAAAACATCTTTGACAAAAAGAAAGGGAAGTACTGCATAAATGGTGCTATGCGCACACTAAAGAGAAGAATTCAATTTACAGCACTGTCATTCTACTTATCAGGAACACTGAGTTTGCTTAAACATAAAGTATCTAGCATAGTAATTCCCTAAATTTATAAATTAACTTGTTGAAATGCTATTGCTTTCACATCTGTGTCTGAAACTGATTTCCACCATGACAGATATGACTAGAGCTCTATAGTAACTTTTCTTTTGCCTTTGTTTGATTTTTTAGAATGTATTTTTAAAGAAAAGGAATATTATATGCTATAATGAATTAAAGTAAAAGGAGAAAAAAGCTATTGTAAATGTCTGTTTTTAACCATAAGAGATGAAAAGAAGTTAAGTGAGAGTGTAACAAACATCAAAAAATGAAAATATACAATAAAAATGAAAAAATATCAATGAGACCTAAAATGCATTTTTTAAAATCTGTACAGCACTGGTAATGATTTCAGCACTGATGTGACCTTTTGTTGCCTTCTAATAAACACAAAATTCTGGATTAAGGTGTGATAGAATAATATCGAGGATATAAAGGAGAAGCAGCATTTTACACCAAATAATGGTGAGTGCGTGTCTACTGAGAAGCAGAGAATTATTGACCCTCTGTTCTGCTGCACCATGTGAAATTCAAACCAACCAGATGATCCCGTTTGAACCTGGAACTAGTTTCTTCTAGATGACTATCTGTGCAAGAATCCAAATACGCCTCCAAAGTGCCTGAAGATAAAATACAAGTAATGGGAGGTGACTCTAAATTGTTTGGACTGTGAGTGAGCCAACCCTTCTTCAAAACTAATTTCCTGGAGATCTTCCAGTCTCATTTTCAATTAAAACAAGAATGAAACAACTTTTGCTGCACTTGCTCTTCAGAGACTCCTCTTCTTCCTCAAACTGCAGCTCTCGGGCATGTGACTTCATTTTAAAAAATGAAACACTTTTAGGCCATCTGCGTTTTTCTGCATAGCAAGCAGCCTTATGTAATCCTATTCTGCTGACCTCTCTCCTGCTGCAAGGCCTGTCTGCAGAGCCATTGCGTTAGGAGGAAATGGCAAGAGGCCTTCTGGAATACTCTCTCCCCTAGCACCATCATAAATCAGCCCCACTCCTACACTTTTGGGCACTGCATCCATTGTTGTGTCTGACATAAGGCCACCCCCTCCTCCCCCCCAGGCCCTAAAGCACATGTCCTGATCTTGCCTTCTCAGCAGAGGATTTGTGGGAGGGGATGAGAAATTCCAAAATACAAATTCCTTCAGAAATCAGCGTCATTCAGTGTTGGTGATGTGTCCCCTTGGCTTATCGGATGAACAGCCCATAGCGCGTCAGCCTAAACTTTACCACAATTAGTCATGAAGTTAATCCAGAGCTGGGAGAAGGGCAGTGGCTGCATTGTTGGAAGGACAGCTAAATGAGAACATATGTGCTACCGAGAAACAGCTACAGCTACATCCTCAGCTCTAACTACATTGTGAAACAAGCCTGACACAGCCTCAAAACTATTAATTTCCTGTCTTGGTGATAAACTTCAGTACCCTTCTTAAGAGTTCTGAGGTTAGAATGAATTTTTCTATGCCTTCTCGACCTTCTTACCAGTTTTCTAAACTAGTATTTTCTGTTTTTTTTTAAGCTAAAATTGCGAATATATATGTGTGTATATGTGTATATATATATATATAAGTGCTATTACATTATGCTGTAACACAGTGCATATCTGTCCTTGCTACAGTATTTCCTTGGATATTCTTCAACAATGCCTGTGATCTAAGCACGTGGCCATTTAATTTGCAGCATCAAAGACAGGAAAAAAACAGGGCAAGTGCTTCTGTCCCTTATTTTACCCCACTTTGAGACAGGTACATTAAAGGCCTTTCACCTGAAATTCATCCTGACAATCAAAGACTGACCAGTGTTTGGTTCCCTTTGGGAAGGATATTAGTTCTTCACAGAGGTGGAGACCCTACTCTTGTATGAGACCTTGAACTGCAGTCATGTCTTTGTCAAAAAGGCAGATACTTCCTTGCTGCTGTTTCTGGTACATTTGTTCACTGACTTCTACCAGTGCACCACTTTTCATCATATACTCTGGCTCATACAAGTATTGAAAAGCAGTGTTTTATTCTGTAAATAACAAACTATTTGCAGACTTCAACTATGTCTATAAAACTTGGATGGAAAGCAACACCAGCTGGAAACATCAACAGTGATGTATTATGCCATCTTGATTGTGGTCTTATTCCGGTTAGTATTATATGGATAAAAAACAAATAAAGAAAAGTAACATTTTTCTGTCAGTGTAAGCAGCTGATTTTAAGCAATAACCTGTAGGACAACAGGCAAAACTGAGAAAGCCAGAGCTCCTGGCACAGAATGATGGGCAGGTTTCCCACCAGAAATAGCTTCATTTTGGTACTGTTGAAAGGACTCCTAGGACTGCTCCAGCCAGGGCTCAAGGACAGCCAGCAGGATGGGGTCTGTACAGAAGATACACTAGATAGATCTATGCCAGAGCACCCTCAGATTCTGGGGACAGTGAGGTTACTTTCTGACACTATCTACCCTTTAGGACAGCACCATTTCAATGCGCCTCCACCCCTTCACTTCCAGCAGTTTGAAATTGCAACCAACAGGGTAATATTTAAACACTTGGCTGCCCGACCATTCTTTGTCCCCAGTAGGACACTTTGAAGGGCAACAGGAAATGTTTCCTTGCTGATTGATTACTCAGGAGGTAAAATGGTCTGTAGGTGAGGATTGGGAACAAATTCCCCTTCACCTGGGAATATTTAGAAGATGAGAAGGAGTGTAAGAGGTCCTAGGGAAAGAAGGGAATAGGGAATAATAACTACCACAGGTAGCCCACACAGGTCATATTCTACTCTTGCTTTACCTGCAGACTTACCAAAAAGTGGCAGTTTTTGTGAGATGTGTTTCACAACAAGAGGAAGATGGACACCCAAATAACCACAAGCTAAAATTAATAAGAATTCTGAAAATGTCATCTCAGTGTTTCCATTTGCTGTCAGTAAACCCAAAAACCAGCACTGTAGCCATTCTCTCTTTCTGTTTGCTAATCTTTGCTGGTAGGAATACAAATAACAATCTTTGAAATAAAAGCTGGAGTTTAAACATAGCCACGAAATACTAGAATCATGAGCCTATAAAACAGGTTTTACACATTGTCTCTTAGGATGTACCTGCACAAAAAGTACAAAGTACAGGCTGCTGATCCAGCCTGTGTGCCTGGAACAGTTAAGCTTTTCCTGTTTCTTAGCCCATTCCAAATGGCATTTGCTATTCTTTCATAGCAAATTGCATGGCTACATCTAAGATAGAGGATATTTAAGTACCACAATAACTTACATAGGAATATGGCCATTTCTCCTTGATGTGGAACCTTTCAATTGAATCTGGAGGCCTTCCTGATGATTCACTGCATCTCCAGTACAAAAACATGGGCTTTATACAAGAAATTTTGAAAAAGAGTTGGTATTTTGTAAGAAGTCATGTTAGATAATAGTAAAGATAATTTCTGAACATGAAATCTATTATTCTTCCTCAGGAGAATAATTGTGGATTGACAGCCTTATAATTAGGCAGAATTTCATTTTACAACTAAGATACCACATTATCAACCACACAAAAGGAGAAGCAACACTGAATTTTTAAGTTTGCTCTTACCATCTCTATTTCTGACTTTTTTGTGTGCTTATCACCACATCACTAACAGGCAAAGCACTAATGGCATTAACAAAATTATCTGGCAAAATAATGATTTTTTTTTTTTACCAGTATATATTACATAGACCTTTTCCTCAGAACAAGTGTTTGGACACACATTCTAGCATCTGTGATCTTTTAGGTAATCATAGGATGGAAGTGCTTATCTGAGAGGTGAGGTTTCTTTCTTTGTACTCTTAGGCAGCTGAAATGAATAATACCTTAATCCTTTGGCTACTTCATTTGTAACTGCTTGGTAATTGTGAAAGGGTACATTCCTGCTAAAGGATTAATTTAGTTCCTGCATGAGAATTCTCAGCACATACCACATATGCAGCAGCCCTTCTCAAAAGAAGGTGACTCAGTTTCATCTAATACATTAGGAATGTGCACCTTCTCTGCTTCTGATTAATTTCTGAGAACTGAGTTCAAGCAAATAGCATTTCCACAGCCCTTGCTGATTCTAATAGTGTCTCTCCTGAAACTGAAGGTGAAGGAATGTCCATTTTCAGACTACTGCCTCTAATGACAAAGATGAATAAAATTGCAGGTTTGCAAAAAATGCCAGAGATAAATAAAATTATATGTTTACCTTAAAATAGGCCATCGTTGCAGTTTTCCAGCCAAACCTCTCTGTGAAATCAGGTGAAAAATAGCTGGTTTCCCAACACATATTTTCATTGTCCTTTTTTTTTTCCTGACCACTCAAAATCTCTGGAGATATATATGAAAGAGTAAAAGACTGTACAAATTGTTGACCCCCTTCATATTAGTCTGAAGGGAAGAGATACGAATAATCATCAGAAAAAGACATAAGAAGTTATCATTTTTCAAGATGGCTGAGGCTAACAAATTCTGGAAAGATGCAAGGTCATGTCATCAGGCAGAGTATTGAACCAATTAGAAAATGACTCACCAAAATTTAATGGAAGCCTTGTTCAAATCTGCACTGAAATTTGAATATATAGTGGAAAAGTCACATACTGCCATTCATTGTGCAATGTTCTGTGCTTACAGAATCCTCCAGGGCTGGCATGTCTGAGCCATAAGTAACATACTACTCCAGCTCTAGACTGTACAACATCAGCACCTAAAGGCAGACAAATGTAGCAGAGTTCTGCTGAAAGTTGAAATAATTCCGTAAACTAAGTTTTTATCTGAGCTTCAGGTTGTGACAGTAGTTTCTGTTTGTGCATCTGTCAGTGCTTGACTGGCTCCTTGGAACTTTGAGGCAGTATATGTGTTTATGAATAACATTTTGATACATTTTTGAATGCAGCACCTCCATCATGTAGCTTTCAGTTACAAATCATAGTATAACAATCGACATTTTTATGATGTCAGCTAGTATTGCAACTTCCATAAATCCTTGATTTCTGATACCAAGCTAATACACTCATGAAATACCTAAAATAAATTTACTTATCTTAAACCTGTGTTAGTTAGATACTTGAATTTGCTGTTGAATCATCATGTTTTATTTGCATGCATCAAAGGTTAATAATACTTTTTCATTTGAGTAGATGTATTGAAGATTGGTGCCAATAATTCAGAGGTAACTGATGTGTCTGCTTGCAAATTCACAGATTTCACATAGATCTTGTCTGTTGTAATGTGACTCATTCTTCTGCCTATGATCATTTGTATGCAATGACATTTGTGATTTTATTTTACAAATCAAACTTAAAGCATCAATGCAGTTCAGTTTCTTTGGCATGATAATTGGACAGTGTATTATTGAACGTCGGGGTCCGTTCCTATTCCCCTTCAGCTCAGTTCTCATCAATTCAATCTATATTTATATGATGCTAAAAAAATTTTTGGTATCAACTGCCTCCATCTGTTGTACAATGAGATGCTGAAGAGGCAAACAGACTCATGGGTGAAGCAGGGAGTGGAGCTCTTGGGACACGGGTTTGGATCTCAGCTCTTTCCCGTTCTGTTTAAATGACTTACATTCTCTGTGTCTCAGACAACTGCCAGTAAAACTTTACTAGCTGTGTTTGTCTCATGTATAAAGGTAGAGGTAGGGACCACTCATCATGCTGATTATACATACTGTCCAACACAGCAGGTCTCAATCTTATTTGGAGCCTCCAAGCATGACTGGATATCAATACAGTGAAAGGCAATAAAGAATTCTGTATTGATTCACTCATTAAAACCTTTAAAATGTTTGTAACAAGAAGCCTGTTAACAGGGACCAGAAGTGTTATCCCAGACTCTGAAGCTCTTCGATATATTATTTTTTGCTATGGTATTTGCATCCTGCTTCCTGTTTGATGACAGTCTAGTCTCAAGAATTTCCTCTCTGCAACCCTGCTTTCAAAACACAAGACTGCCCCATATACTTGCTGTCCATTGTGTGACATGATACCGAATTCTGGGATCTCTTAGAGAGAGGAGCATTAAAGAAATTTCTCCTTGAGGAGAGTTGTTTACGTTGGGTTGGTTTTTTCAGTTTGGGGTTTTTTGTTTTGTTTTGTTTGGTTAGTTTTGTTTGTTATTTACCTGAGATAATTTCCTTTTTTGCTCATGTTAGGGTTTGTATAGGGTTGGAAATGTGAAGGACAAAATTCATAAACATACTTCTTAGGCTTAAAAACTCATCACTGAGAATGCAAATTTAATTCAAGGCCATAGATGAATTTTTGAGTATATCAGTGTAGCCTAAGGAATGAGTACCAACTTTACACATTTCTGGACATTTCCTCACCTCTGAATTTTTAAGAGTATGGTTTGTTACATTTCCCTTGAGGAATACAGTTTCTTTTGATTTCTCTCAGTCTGCATTCCATATAGTGACACTAAATGCTGCATCCTGTCCTCAGCAGCTGCAAAGTTGATGGGTGTGAAAGGAACTTGCCGCCTTCAGTCCTTGCTCCTCACTGTGCCAAAAAGAGCCCCACACCTACTAGTTTTCAAGACAGCAGAGGTGGCATGAGCTGGACTATCTGCTAACAGGTCAGGTCAGAGGCATTCTGGGTGGGAAGACTTCTGGTCAGAAGGTGTTAAATAATGTCTCAAGGGAAAATTTTAAATTTTTGCAGTAGCACCAAAGAAATGCTGGCATCCTGAATGTGACAATGTTTGTCTTCAAGTAACTAGCTCAAATATAGAGTCAAAAGTTTCATTTCCTCACTGGGAGACTCTTTGTGTTGGGTACATGTATCTTGAGTCACTGAAATCCCTCAGCCCGTAATTAATTAGCTCAAGTAGCTTTGATGTTTACAGAGAGAGAAGCAGTGGAGATTGCCTGCAAGGCTCAACATTCTCAGTAGCTTACAGGTCTCTTCTGGCAGGCAAAGGTTTAATAGCACTACACACTGCAAAACAGTTCAGCCAGGGTTGTATTTCGATTATTGCTTGCCTGCTGTGGAAGGTGGAAGTTCTCTGAATGTGAATATTTGGGCATCTGATCAACTTTTGTAAATGTGAGGATGAGGTGAGGGAGATTTGACATGGAGAACTTGCCCCTTGCTGGAGAGGGCTTGAGTCAGAACTTGCCGTGCTCGTGGGACTGCTTCCACTTTGGTGTGTGAATGTTCCAGGTATTGCAGATTACAAACAATAGCTGCTGAGATGAAAAGAAAAGTATTGATTGAAGGGAGAGTGAGAGCAGATGGAGGGCTCCTTCCTGAATAGAAAGAATTCAGAGAAAAAGAAAAAAAAAAAAAAAGAAGTAGGGGCAAAGAGAGAAAAAAAGAAAAAAACCTGGCAGAGCAGTATATCACAAATGTACCACAGAAAAGAGATACTGTGTACTCCAAGGTTAGCAATGTGTGACTCTGCACCTCAGTTTTATTCAAACCATGTGTGCTGTTTGGTGTGTGTTTTACGTGTGTTCAATTGCAGGGGTTATCTGTTCTCCGTAGGGGTTATCAATAGGGGTTATCCAATCCTTCAGGTTAATTCTTCACTTAGTCATCTACTGATATAGAGCAAATGCCAAATACTTTAAAGGAAATGGCAATAGTAGGAATCAGCCCATATAATTCCTATTGTGCACTAGGATTGTTTTTTTATAGTTGTTGCTGTGTAAATGTTTCCAAATTGGCTTGTGGCCCAGAGACAAGAGAAACACAAAACATTTTCTCTGGTATCTTTGTCATGTTTTTTCCTCCCTTATTTAAATGGGGATGTTCTTTTTGCCCTAAGGTTACAAAGTAGCAGATGCTTTTCAAGCTCTCCAAGACTACAGTAAAAATCACACAACTTTTAAAAATAGAAAAATGCTATAAAAGCTAAATATTTCTAGGGTTTACACAAGAAATCATAGTTTAAATCAGATAACTCAGGAAGAACAGGATCAGAAAAACACTTAAAGCTTAAAAAGATACCCTTGAAATACATGGTAAGGAGATGTGATTTATCAAGTAAATTTGAGAAAACTGATCTATTTCTCAGTATTCCACAAAATTAAGAAAATGCTACATTTGTTTATCTAGTAAATAACTTAGTTAAAATATTCACTTAACTCTTGCTATTCTACCCAATATCTATTCAACTCAAGCTCTAATTCTAGATATGTTTATCTTAATTATATTTTTAAGTTATAGCTCCAGATGTTCAGTGACTGGATGCTTTTCCCGGTGGCTACAACTACATCAGATACCAACAACCAAGAGAATAATTTTCCTACAATGCTCACTGCCCTGGGGTTTGAACCTGCATCAGTAAAAATGGTGGGAATTTTGCCAATGATTCCAAGTGATACAGAAGTACATCTACCGTTGAAATCCGCATAAATCTTCCACCTCTAGTCAAAATATTCAATGACTTCACACAGCTTTTGTTGGAGTTTCCTGTAAACAGTTCTCTAAATTACAGCTTCTGGGGCTTTGTTGAACCAAACTGAAAGGAAAAACATTCAACAGAAGTAGGACAGCTAGAAAAATGCACAAACCATAGCAATGTTTTTTGGCTGTGTTGCATTATGCACAAAAATTTGCAGACATACATATACCAGTTAATCAATCACCTCCAGTCAAAAATGTCAGGGTATCATAAATGATATTGTACCATCAGCCTGTGTTCAGGCAATTTCTTTTCATTCTATTATAACTTTTCATCTTGAGCCAATATTAAATTCCATTTGTCACAATAGGTGTCAGTAGCTATACCATTTTCAGTAGCATCTTCTAGATAAAACACCCCAATGTCTCTCTGCAGCACCATTAGCAGTATTGACTGCTCTATTTTCTCTCAATAGAAAGCCCCTCACAGATATCGTATTGTGGAAAAGGCATCCTCAGCAGGGCCAAACATCTTTTGAGTGATGTTTGAAGGAGAAGAGATTAAATACTTAGTATGAGTTATGAACAAGGCTCAATGCCATTTTCATTTAGGGACTTGGATCATTAAAGGGATGTGCTTTTTCTTGGCGGTGATGTTTTATTGTCATTTAAGTGGGCTCCTGCCATGCAAAGGGATGGAAAGTTATTAATACTTTGGCTAAAAATCCCTCCAACAATTCGTCATTCAACTCTTAACAACAGAACCACTGAGAGAAGCAGTGAGGTGATCAGAAGATGTGGGGAGAGGACAGCTGAATTTCTGTCATTTATCTTGTCTCCTTTCGAGACGCCATGCTGGGACACAAGGGTATCCAGTTTGTGCCCAAGGGATTGCCTCAGACCATCATTTAGCGATAATGAAGGAATGCTCTTGTTCTTCTACTGTAAGTGTAAGAAACATTAGCAAGTGCCAAGGCGTACAGTCTGGCTGTCAGAGCAAAAGACAAGGGCCAGCTGCTCTTTGCTTTACAGCTGCTTGTATTATTATCTCAGCTGAGTCATATTAAAGAAGGTAGGAGTGGAATGGCGGGCAGAGGTGGAGATCAGAACATCTATTTGTTCGTAATTAAGTATCCTCTCATTCTCCCTCCCAGTCTGCCAGTAACATTAAGAGAAAATAATGGCATTTGATATCTCATTGGAGAGTTACCTGAACATTTTTGCTCTTCGAAGTCACTACATACTGCTATTAGTAGGTCTTTTTGTGTAAATTACTCAGCTCCTGAGCAGAGTATGTGACAGCAAATGACTTTCTAGTACCTTCCACTATGCTGATTTTAGTCATGGAAAGGTTCTGTTGCACTGAAAGAACCTTTGTATTGCTGCAATCAGGGAGAGAAAATGCATATGATATACCCTGACCTCAATGTCCAGGCAGCTCACAAGCAGATCTTGCTTTCTGACCTCTGGGAGTAAAACTTCCTTAAAAGAAAAAAAACCAAAACTAATCTCAAAACAGTCAGTGACAGAAATTTGGATGGCAAGGGGAAACTGAAGGGCTTTTTATTAGCTATTATGAAGTCACTATTCCTGTCTTGCACTCCCAAAACATGGAGTTTTGGGACCATATCTCTTCCAGCTTTTGATAGATTTGTTTCTAAATAACTCACTCATGTTGTTATGGCATTTTCACATGCAGATAAAACCAAAAAGCTTGGGCAAATAGAATATTCAATTTAAGTGCTGCAAATGGTTTGCTTACTTTCAAAATTGTATAATATTATTTCTTCATAAAACCAGATTAATCTCTCTCTATTTAATAAATTACTAGACTACCATTCTCTCAGGTGAGGCTAATCTCTGATTTAAGGGAATGCTTCTTCCCTTACAAACAGGTGTATCACTACAAAAAGTGGAAGTAACAAAAATGTTACATGGTAGCAGAGGGGAGCAGACCCATCCATGCCCATGTGGGTGAGTCCTAAAAAGAGGCACAGTGGAAGAACAATATTTGCAGCTCTTTTGTTAATGATCTCGAGCGTTGTTGTTCTATTCATCACACAGCTCCATGCTACAACCAGGTACAATGGAACAAGCATGTGACTCTTAGCAGATATTATGCTAACATTAATTTTCTAAAGTATGTAAATTTAGATATGAGCATTGAATGAGTCCCACTGGCAGCTGGCATTAAAGCAGAGTTCTGCCAGAGCTTTCTTAGCCTTCCCTGCCACTATTTCCAACTTTTGAGCTATATTTCTCCTGATTTCATGGAAAATTGACTGTATTGAGTGCAAGAAAAATTGCAAAACTATTCTCTAAGAATACACAGAGATCATTTTCATCCATTCCCTATGATGACCCACAGTCTTTTTGAAGACTGATGTTTAATGACTACAGCGTGACTATAAGAGTTATCTCCAGCAGCTAGAGATGACCTTTTTTTTGACACATTTGATAGTTGCTTTATGGACATATTTGCTTTCAATGAAACAAATCTTCAGATCAGGCATCAACTCACAGACTAACCTAGGACAAAACTCCCTGGCTGTGCTTCACAAGCACCTGTAGAATTGCAGCACTGTGCAGTTAAGGACGTGTGCTCTGAAACTTGTGGAAGTTTGTCTACGCTTGGATCCAAGCACCACATTTTAAGCACTTGTCCACTGTCTCTGCCAATGTGAGTTTGCATGTGAAATGACCTTAGAGACACCTGCAAAGCTTGTTGTGCCAGCAGCCAGTTCATAGGCCTTGGCTGAGCCTGAAAATTCCTCATCAGTCCCAGCTTCACCTTCTGCCTCTCAAAAATAAATAGTAAGTAATGAAGGGCAAGAAAGACACATACCATGTGTTTGCTCTGGGTTTCCCTCCAGGTCGCCTCCTTCCTGTCTTCTCTCATCCTCTCCTCATGTTCTCTGAAACTACATGACTGGAAAGGTCAAATGTTATCTACTTCCTCAGTTGGTTGGAGGCTGTTTAAAAAGTTCCTTTCCAAAGCTCTGTTAAAATTAAGCCCCTTTCACATTCTTTTTCTTATTTCTCACAAAACCCAGATGACACTAAGGAAAGGAAGAAAGTACACTTACTGAATTTAAAAGTGTGCTGCTAATATTTTTTGCTCTGTGGAAAGGCAATCTCCTTCAGCACTCTGGAAAATGTCCAAACTAATAACTGTAATTAATAGCTAGAGTAATCACATCCCATGCAGCGGCAGCATGTGACCCCTCATAAGCATGAATATATTTTCCTTCTGGCACCTGCCAAGTGAAAGAAATATTATTGTGCTGGCACAGGAAGCTCAGAGAGACCATGCCACTGGACTTTGGGCCCTGAAGACAACCACAGAAATCCCAGGATCTGCTGCTGGCCTCGTGACAAGCCCATGGCAGCCAAAGCCAAATCCCTGCTCTACCCAGTTTGTAGCTTACTGGGCAATACACCAGGTCAAGGAGTAATGGTTTTAAACTGAAGGAGGGTCAATTTAGATTAGATACAATAAGCTTTTCTACAGTGAAGGTGGTAAAACACTGGAACAGGTTGCCTGGAGAGGTGATAGATGCCTCATCCTTGGAGACATCCTGGACGAGGCTCTGAGCACTCTGGTCTACTTGAAGATATCCCTGCTCATTGCAGGGAAGTTGGACTAGAAGGCCCTTAAATGTCCATTTCAGCTCAAACCATGGTCTCGCCCCCCCCTTCTTGCAAAAGCAACACACAGCATTGTAGGGTCTGTGTGTTTCCATAATTCAGAGTAATTGGGACCATGTCCACATGCAGTCCTTCCTCAGGGCATCTCCTGCCCCCAGGGATATGAACTATGGTATAGCCGCTGATGTTAGACCAAGGACATGGATCACAAGGACCCAAAGATAGTGAAGATTAAAAGGAAATTATTTTTCTCCCTAAGAAGCAGACACTTTCTTGGTTCCTGACCAAACAGAGGACATTTTATGCCCAAGTGCCATAGCACAAGGGCAGCTGTGGAAAACAGCCTCAGGGAGGGTCCCTGAAGAACAGGAGAAATTCAACAACAAAGCAAACTATTCATTTAAAACAGTTACAAAGGCTGGGAAATCATGCTTTATCCTTCTTACACATTTCACTTAATAGAAAAACAGTCAGTCCAGACAGAGTTCAGCCTTATAAACACAAGGACATGCAGGGTTTGGTTGTGTAAACATAAGCAATCCATGCTTGATACGCTCGCAATTAAGCAACTTGAGGAGTGAGAAACCAAATGAGCAGAGGAACCAACTCAGAACGCAGAGCAGTAGCTGATGCCCAGTCCTGTGCTCAGTGCTCTCATTTTGCAAAGCAAAATGCAGTCACATGGGATGCCATTAAATGAGACATCCTTTTGACCTGCTTTTTGTGAACGAGAATACGTAAGCTTTATGTTTGAAAAAGAGAATGGTGGTGTCATCTAGGTAGCCTGTTGACCTTTATACATGATCTGTTTATGACATGTCTGTACTTTCCCATCCTCTCTTGACTTTCCTTCTTCTATCACAGTGAAATGTTTTTATTCGTTTATCTATTTGCTTTCATCCATTTGCAGTATGTATTTTGTTTTCAGAAGTAAGTACACTGAAAAATAAAAGCTAAGAAAAAAATTATATTTACAACCCTCTTATGCAAAAGGTAGACTTCAAGTCTTTGTATCCATACAGACTTTTAGTTTTATCTGAAGGTCCCTTTCCCATTTATTCATGCCAGTAATCTATGAAGAAAAATTCATGGCCTGATTTCTATTTTTAAAACCATCCATATTCTGGTCTAATGGCTAAAGATTAAATAGAGTGGGGAAATTGTTGATATAATCTGTTGATCATGACAAATCACCTTGCAGATATTGGACTATGAGCTGGTATACATGTGTGCATGTGGAGTGTGGCAAGAATTTGCACTATTTTAATGAAGTTCATGATGGATTTACTACAAGTTTTGCATCTTTAATTCCACAGGACAAATTTTTTTTCTAATGTTTTATGTATTTTCCTGTATGAAGTGTTTCCTGTTTCATCCTATTTGGATGCAAGCTCAAAGTCATCAAATCCCCAGAGGTAGCAATGGAGCAAAAAGCAAACACAAAGCTCTTTGCCATTCTTAAACCCACTTCTTTCTAGGTACAGGAAGCACAAGTTTAACTGTTCATACTCAACTTATTTTAGGACAACAGGAATTACCTGTGTGCTGCTTCTGACTCTATGTTGTGGAAAGACAGTTAAGTACTGGGAATAGATTTCTGGGAAGCTGCAGATTCAACTTTGCTATATTCTGATAGGAAAAAAAAAAACCAAAACAATCTTTCTGATACAGGGGCTTGAGATAACCACTTCATTTCCAGTCTGGAATTTTCCCAGTTCTTCTGTATTGCATCCACACAAAACTAAACTGCTGGGGCACTCTTGAGGCAGGATGGTTTCTTTTAAAAAAAATGGTGTTACAGTCTATGGCAACTTCAAATCTGCAGTCTGTAAGCCTCTTTAATTTACCAGAGTTATGAAACCTTCTCCTCTGGGATGTTTTGTACCCCTTCACTCATGCCAAAAGGTAAGGGATTAATACTCTTTCCTTCAAACTTAGCATTGACTAAGTTGAAAGAGTAATCTCTGAACAGAAATGGTGCTTGCAGTCTCTATCGCATGGGGAAAACTTCAAATGAATAAGAATATATTAAATGAGAGTTTTCGAGAAAATCTATAACTAGAGGAACATCTCTAATAACCTGTTTTGGCTCCTAAGGTATCTCTGGAGAGTTGGTTTAGACCAAGACCTTTGGAAATAGAGGGAAACTATTTCCCACAGGAAAAAATAATGAAGAGAAATACAGTTGCTATTCCATTCTTTAGCTTGCAGAATAAAAAGTTTCAGAAAAATAGACTTTTTCACATCCCCAAGGAAAGAAGAAGTCACAGATGCAGGCATGATGAGGTTCGTACTTTACTTGTAAAAGCAAAAAAACTCAACTTGGTAACCTTCTGAGCAACAGGCTTAGGCAGTCATATGCTGGAACATTAACATTAACATGCAGAAAGCATTGAGGAAAATATAAGCCTGTTTCCTCTGCTGACATATATACAAGTGTAAAAGGATGCCATGCACAATCTTCACAAGATACATGCCCCGTTTCTCAGAGCTTAGCCAAGAACGCAGATCAAGCATAGCCTCAGAATGATAAATGGTGGCAAGAGGTGAACATAATTTTATTCCTTACAAATGAAAACCAGTGATTTACAGTGTTATGCTTTGGATATGGAGCTAAGACACCTCCTATCAATCATTCAGAATAAAACTATCACTTTGGAGTGACTAGAGACAGACAGACCTGCGGGAAACATTGGAAAGTTTCCTACATGAGAAATTAGAAATTCAGGAGTACTAAAAGCCCTGAGCCCATGCAACAGAATGACTGATAATGAAGCCACCAGACAAACATTTGGCACCCAGAGGTCAAAATTTGTGCCCAGTGTAGCAGAGAAGCTACACTGATTAGGTCCTCAGCTATTCATTAAAGTCCATTTTTTAAAAATACAAAAACTGCATGATGTCTTTTAAAGTTTATTTACTTTCCAACATGATGTTACAAAATTTTAAAGAGCGTAGAAACAATATGGGCCAAAATTACTTACTAGACTAGCTTCAAGTTTATAAGCTCATAAGTTTGTTCCAAAAAATACATCAAATGAACCTAAATCACAACATTTTAGTACTTGAATTTTAACACAGTTTGAAAAATTTACTGACTTCTTCACTTCCTACTTTCAATCCCTTAACTAGGTCCTGTTGATAAGCACTATGTGATGCAAAACAGAGGTGTAGAGCTGTGAAAAGCTGAGCTTTTTTGACCAAATACAAGGTCAGTATTACATACTTGAAGTGTACAGAAGAGTTACAGCAAGAAAAGCTAGTCTGATGAGATGCTTTGGGAAGAAAGTTGCACTGAAGGGGCGTCTTACTTAATGAAAAATTCAAGGTATTCCAAGGCAGCTTACTCCTCACTTAAGGAGAGATAAATAATAACTTTCTTGACAACAATCCTACAAGCTCTGATTCCTCTAAAGCTGCTCCACTTCAAGACAGCTTTCAGGAGAAGAAAAACCAGGGTTTAGAAAGCATTTAAGTCACCTTCTTGCCAGGGATCCACGACTCTATCAGCTTCCATGCTAGCCAAGGATGAGGCTTACTTGGGAGTACACAGTAAGATGCACTACCCACACCTTCCCTTCTGCCTCATGAAATGCAATAGGCTAACCATAAATAGATACGCTTGATCCAAATGTGTGCTCAGCTTTGAAGTGTAAACTACGTTTCAGTTCGGGGGTGGGGGTAAGAGAAGCATCAAATATGTTAGCTCGGCAACTGTAAATTAAAACAAAAGAAAAAAACCATCATTTGCCCCCCAAGCACCTTCCCCAGAACTGTGAGATTTAGTACAACAAGATTTAACATCTCAGTTAGAAAAATGAGAAAGATACAGCAGAACATATGGTGTGAAGAAGGTTTTAAACGGCAGAATTTGAAAATGGTTTGCAAGATGCTCCATAAATATTACAACCCTAAACACAATCTGTTTTGCAGCAGACTCTTGATGGAAGTTTATGCACACAATAAAACGATACTTTTCTTAGCTCACAAATGTCCTGTTCTGGTGACATTGAATGGTGTGATGCAGAGTTAACCTGCCTGCAGGAGGAGCTCGGAATCAGGCAGGTGCTGGTTTGGCCAGGCAGTGTCATTGTTATTGTTTCTACTGGAAATAGTGCACAATATTCAGTAGGCAATATTCAGTGACAAGGACTCTCAGCTTCTATCAGCCCTAAGGACAAGCTCTCAGGAAGAGCAAAATCAATGCATTTTACAACCTATATTTCTCCAGCATTCAGACATGTACTGCTGTCCATAGAATTCTGGACCTATTTCAGCAGAAGCCACGATACATATTTTCAAATGAAGTCAATGAGAGACAGATGAAAATCAACCTCCAAGGCTTCTACTTAGGGCAGCAAATTATTTGTGTATGTAGCTACCTTTAAGTTGACATGAGTTAACTGGAGTTTCCTGTAGGTATTTTAGTAATATATTCACAAACATCAACAACAAGAAGAAGATAGGAATTCGTGTAAAACCTAGGACTATCCAAGCTCTTAGTGCTGCATTTCACTGCAAAGATTTGTTGACATGTGAAGTACTGCAGAATGCTAACAAGAAAGGAAACTTAGAGTCCTTTGTGGCACACTGTAAATTTTCATGTGAGTTGCCACAAATGTACCTACTGTTCACACAAATGAGATTTTCAATAAATTTTCATCTATTGATCCAAACCCAATCCACTTTCTTTGAATGAAGCGAAAATGCAAGTGTGTGGTTGAAAGCTTCACGAACTGAAATCTCATCACAAAACCAGATTTTTCAGTCAAGCCAGGATTGTGTTTCAAGAGAACATTTCCTCACTGAGTTTCCTTGCTTGGATCTGCTTTTGGGTGGTACTCAACACACAGCTCATAAAATTCAGCACAGTAGGTAACACAGTTTTATTGTGGATGTTTTGTTTTGTTACCTGCAAGGCATCTCTTAAATGCTAGTCTTTGAGGGACTCATTTGCTTTCATCTGCACAAGCCTCCAGCTGGTAGCCCTGCAGTAAAGCCACAACCTACCTATTTCATGATTCTTACTTCAAATCCTTTTGTGCATTGGAGAGATGCTTGCAGAAAAAAAGAGTTGGACAAAGGTATCTTGACAAGGACTCAGACAATCAAGGCTGTGATGTGCTTCTGAACTGCTTCTCCTCAATGTCTTGTAAAGCATGGATGCTTCTACCTTGGAAAAAAATAATACAATACACTGGGATCATCTTTTTTAAGCTGCTGATATAACCTAGGTCTAAAATATATACCATAGACTCTTACTTATTTTAAAAGAAAGGATGCCAATGCCTTTACAATTCTGCTTAGACACAATGGGCCATATTTACTATTATCCATGTGCAATATTGTAAAGGTAGTTGGAAGTCCTAGAGAAAAGAAACCATTTATGGGGGCTGGGAGGAAAATGAACCAATGTAGATGGCAGAACAGGTAAAATGGAGGAAGAGGGGAAATGGAGGGCAATTGTGGACAAAGATGCAGTCAAATATTTCTTTCAAAAATCCAAATGCGTATGCATAAATACTCATACTGCAGAGAGCTGTCTCTGCCAACAAACATAATTCCTTACAGGATGTGTGGGTGCTGCAGGACAAACCTAAAGCCCACCAGGTCCTCCTTGCCCAATCAGAATCATCCATCTTCCCACAGAGGATTCAGCTGGTAGGTTGCATCAGGGCTGTGGACTGATGTGGAGGTGGGCAGCCATGGAGGCACATTGTCCTGGGTTTCAGATTCCAATCCCTCTCTGTATGAGCACCAAAACACAAAATCTTTTCACAAGTCACCTGAGACTAATCTTGAGATCAGGTGGACACTTTACATCTGCCATTCCTATTGAAAGACTGTTTAAGAACTTGCTACTCTGAGGGTTAGATAACTCCTCTTCACTTTTAACCTTAATGCAATTGCACGTGATTTATATATGCTTCTTCTCCCCCTCTCATGTAGTGCTGTATTTACTCAGGGTAATCAATCTCCTCTCATCCTTCATTAGATTAGCCAAGTCAATACTTATAGATTTCCCTTCCCCATATTATTCAGGTAGCTCCACTTGGTCAAGGTTTATTTAATCTTACCCAGCCATGCACAGCACTGCACACAATATCGTAGATGAGGCCTCAGCTGAGTCTCATACAATTGAATAATTTTTTTCCTCTCTTTATCTCTCTCAAGATAATGCTGACAGTATCTTCAAATTGCTCCTGCTTTCACCCTTTTTTCTGCTCCCTCATGCTTGTGCTACACAGTCATCCTGTGATTAAGCAGGCCTGTTTCTCCCTCATCATGCTGGTTTGAACTCAGCTGATGGCAATCCTGTTGACAACTGAGGGTTTTGCTCTGAATCTAAATGTGTCTAACCTTACACACTACCCTGGACTGAGTATTCATCTTCATCCTATTCCTTTTCTTGTCCTCAAGGTCATCCAATTCTCAGAGTATAACACTCCAGTCCTACATTTCATTGATGGCCCCTCCTTGAGCTGTGTCATCACTGCAATCTATTTGCGACTTCCTCATTTTGTGCCAGGTTTATTGCTGAAAATACTAAACAGCACTGGTTTAGAAACCTACCTTTAAAAAACACTACTAATAGCATCCTTCCAGTTTAAATGTTTCCCTTAATAAACTGTGTCATCTCCCCACTAGAACAGATACTTTAGCAGTGTATAGTTCTTACAAAAATCCACATCTTCCTCACCGGAATACTTAATTTCATGTTCTGTAATCTGTCAAATTCTCTACTATTGGTTAAGCAATACACTCTGAATTTCCTTTGCCTAAAATGCAGGCACATTGCTGAAAAAAAAAGAAAAAGAACATAAACATATCTTATTAGGCTGTGTTTGTCCTTTAATCATTTAGGTTGTATTTGATACTGTTTTCCTTTATGTGTATATTCTTTATTATTCTTCCCTTCAAAATGAGTACAAAGCTTATGTATACAAATGCACTTAGTTAGACAGGTCTGCAAATTTTTAGATTGCTTTTTCCTTCTATGTCAATGGCTAAATATTGGCAATATTTTTGCTGTTCTCTGTCTATAGAAGCCCACTATGACTTCATTCTGTGGTAGAAGATCCTTGTGCTGGACATCCATTTTTCATATGCTAGTGCCTTCTAAGGTGAAAAGTCCCTGTGATCTAGAGCGAACTGAGACAACAAAATTTGGTTTTCATGTCTTAGTTGTGGACATTTCCATTTCCTTCTTTCCATTAGCCATCTTCTCTATTATTCACTCTCTTTCCCCCAAATTCAAATTCAAAGAAAATGAAGAAAATTATTTAACATGGGAAATTATATCCCCTTTAATTCTATCCCCATACTCATTTCACAGTGCTTTCATTTTTTTTCTTGTTCTTTTTATTTTCATCGTTGAAAAATCTTTCACAATTTGCTTAAGTTTCCTGTCTCAGCTTGACTTTTGGCAGTTATCATTTTACCCCTGCTCCTTCTGACCTCTCAAATGCAGCTTTAGCACTAGTTCTGACATATGTTCTCACTATGCTCTTACATATGGGTGATTTCTCTCTTCATCTAAATTCCTTACTTAATAAACACTAAAACTGATTGAATTCTAAAACTGCAGAGAAGTCATGAATATTTTCATAAATAAACCTACCACATTCAGATCATTACTATTTATGAAATCGTGGCATTTGATAGTGAGAACCATATGCTGATCAATAAATAAGAGTGGCGGTCTTTCTTAAAAGGTCAAGAAATACAAATATTTTGAATGAAGAATTATATAAACCTCTTTCTTCCCTGAAAATTAAAACTCTATTTTCCAAAGTATGGCTACAATACCTTAAAGTAAAAAAACCCCAACACACAGCTGCATCTAATAGAGATTTTCAATCATGCATTGCACAGTCAGTTTAAAAAAGCAAAGCTTCCAAATTTGAAGACAGGAAATGGAGCGTATCTGAACTACTTACAAAATAGATAGTTGAATTAAACCCTTACATGATAAAATGGGTGAGGAAGGAGTATAAATAAAATAAAAAAAATATATATTAGTGAGCATTCTGAGTAGATTAGGTGAAAGATTCATATGGCAACCTATGACATTTTCTATTATGTTTTCTCCAGAAAGTGGTACAGTGTCTGGTCTATGAAGACCTACTTTTTCTCATTGTCACCATCTATGCTTCAAAAATAATCAGGGGAATGAACCTTGACCAACCTTATTTCTTTTTCCTCTGCATGGCAACTGCGCCTTCAGGTTGCTTTCCAGTAAGTCAGTGGCAGTTGTTCTGTCCGAGGCAGAGGCTCGTGGTGTGCAGTTACTGATGGATTAGAGCCAAGGCTACAAATCACATAATCTCTGCCTCAGACCAGCACCTCAACTTCTCCCTGAGCAACGTGATTCAACAGTTAGATGGAAGCTGGAAAATAGATGTTGGCAAGAGGTTGTGCTTATCGTGAAACATGGTAAGAGTGAGTGGTGCAACAACAGCTTAGGGGATTAATTTGAAACAGAAGCTGCTCCCTTCAATGAGGGAATGATTTAGCATTAAACAAACAGTTGCCTTAGTAACTAATGTATTGCCCTTTCCCTCCTTTCACTTTGAACATAACCATCTCTGAACTCAGTTTTTCATCACCTCTTTTGTTTGCTTAACTGGTCTTCTTCAAGTGTCAGACAGCCAAATAGCTTGCAGTGAAATGTAAGTCTATTTCCTTTTTATGAATTGCCCTAAAATGCAAAACGAATTCCAGGATCTTCTCCTCAGTTTATCAGGCTTTGATTACTAAAGAACGATATTTTATATCTAAGCAGACAAGTCTATTTCTGATAGAAACAGGAATACCAGGTGCCATGTATTCATCAGGCCTATGTCTTCAGCAGTCTTTCTGAATATCACTTTTAAAGAAATGCACCATCCAGGATGAATAAACTGTGTGATGTTTCTCTTGATGTTTACCTGTTCCTACGTAAAAGGTCAACCATACTGCCAATGAGAACCAAACAACTTTAAAAAGAAGGAAGAATGGACTCTCTACATGTTTAAAGTCTGTATCATCTATCTAACTTCTGCAGCAGAGTTTGAGGCACAGTTGAGGAAAATAAAAGGATTAATCTCCTGCCTCTTAAATTGTGACATAAATTTTAGATGGAGCTAGAACAATGATGTTTACTCAGAGTCAGAAAGGATTCCTGTATATCCAGTTTATATGTAACCAGAGAGAATTAACTTGCAAGTATCTCCAGATTTAGTCCAGCCTCTTCTGGAGACGGCATAGTAAAGCAAAAATCTATAAAGTAACCATCGCGTAAATAATGTATCTATTTACTCATAAGTTCCAGGAGAAAATAATTAGAATATCCATACTTTTCCAAAACTCCTCCATCTTCTGTAGGATGGAGAGAATTTATGTGTAGTCTGTACGTTTTCTCAGGTCTTGGAAAAACAAAAAATGTGGATATCATTGTTCTGAGCACCCAAAAATTCCAATACACATTTCTTGCCTTGACTTTCAAGAAGCAATCTAAGAGCAGCTAAGTATCGAGCTTCTGTTTACATAGGAGGCTGTCGCTAGTGATGATCATGGGACTACAGCTTCAGATTCAGCCACACTAGAAATACAGAATAGGCAAAACACATCCTACTATCCAGCCTGTGGTCCTTGCTCCCATTTCTCATAGCAATGAGTCTATCTTTTTCTGAATGAGATTTAAGCCTGAGTTTGCCTGGAATTATGAACTGAGGAATCCCATGACATCTGTATATTCTGTCCCAATTACAAACTTCTGAATTTATACAGAAAGCAGGTGCCTTTTTTCTGTGGTCTATTAGGCTTTTCTGCAGCCTTGGCACATGCACCATCTCTAATACAAAGAGATATAATGTGAAATCCCTTCTACTTCCATGACTTTAGCTGCTATTACTATAGTCAGTGAAATATGCCCAGTGACACGGAGCAAAAGGATACAAAGCTGAAAGAAAAAACTCAAAATTTGAGAAAATAAACTCTCCCCATGTCTAGATACAAGGGATAGTTGATGCCTTGGGTTGGAGGAGAAGGAAGGCAGGGTCAGGTGTATGAGTCAGAAGTAGGGCACTAAAGTTACTGGCACCAAAGCCCAATGATCTTTTCCGTGTGGAAAATCCAGTGCTGTTAAATTGGTGTTCTATGGACAGAAATTGATTCATTAGATTTTTCTGATGTTTCAGTGAGACTATACTCATCAATCTTTAAAACCATTTATAACCCCAGAGATATACCGTCAAATTTATCATGTTCTGGCTTAGAAGACGCCCGTATACAAGCTGCAACCTTTAAGAGGAGAAATTACCATTAAGAAATTGCTCCATCCAAAACTGCCAATATTTTTACTATAATCAGTGGTGATGGAAAAGCAGATCAAGCAGATCTGTGTCAGATACTGTAGAAGGAGCATGAGAGATTAAAAATTAGCCTGCATCTGATTTTCTTACCTTTTTTTTTCCCAATGTAGTCTCAATGTGTTTGATGTACTTTAATGTTAGATCTTTATTTGGGAAAAGGAATACAAACAGGAAATAAATCACACACTCTGACATGAGGCTAAAATGACACTGAACACTACATACTCATGCTGGAGAGGTTAAGACTCAATTTTTTAAGCAGAGAGCTTGTAAAAAGACTCCACTACTGAAAAATGCCTTTTTACCTCTTACATGAATTGAGATTAATTATAATGCCCAGCTGACAGAATATCAGAATGGGTTGAAAAAAAAAGATCAGATTCATTTCTTATGTGTTGAAGCTATTAGCTTAAAATAGTCTGTAATTGATTTTGGTCTGATGGTGAAAGCAGGGCTGTCATTTTTTAAAATGCATTGTGTAAATTTGGCCAGACAGTGTTAAGATGAGACCAGACTCTGAGAGGGTCAATCAAGGTAAGTTTCTCTGCTAGACAGTTACTCAGCCATTTTGGACAGCTTCACGCATGGAATTCCATCCCTCAATTATCTAAAATGTATTAGAGTTAAAACTGTGATCATGAGAAACAAAATCAGAAGGGTTGCAGCCTGACATAAAATCAGTACTGGAAAACAAAACCACTTTATAGCTTTCAACTAATGGGTCTTCCAAAGAAGGCTATGTAACAGTTCCACACACCATGAAAATTAATTTTTCCTATGCGGCTGGTGGGTAAAGTTTCATATTATGAATCAGTGGCATTTTACCCATCTGTTTGTACTTAATGAGAATGTGACATCTTGGATTTCATGTGAGCTCACTGAAATTAAGGGAGTACAGATTTAACTAACCCACACGATCAGGATTTATTAACATGAAGAGGTTGAGAGGGAATTTTTTCATAGAGGATTTTGCTATTTTGTTACCTCACTGCTTCCAGGACAGGAATGAAGATCAAGTGTTTCAAAATTTTCAAAGAAAAATGTTCAATGACTAAAATATTCAGAATCAATTGATTTCTTTATTATTATACTGTCATATGATGCAGAAATAAAATACAAATTCCAGAGGAATTTCTGGGAAAAATCTAAACAGAGTCCTTATTATGAGAACACTGCATTACAGTCACTCAACAAATGTATTCATTTTCATTAGAAGTTGCATTTTTGATGGAATTGTGTCCCAGTGGCTTTTTGGAGCCAACCTCTATTATATCATATTTACAGAGAGACAAAAAATGAAGATTGAGGAGTTTTTAAGTGTTGAAATGCCAGTGATTTTGACAGATATGCAAGCACTGGAAGAGATATTTGGAGCAGCTATTAATATATGATTAACAAATAACTAGAATTAACAGCTGAGCTAATATGAATGCATATTCAGATGTATTTATTTTTACACATTTGTAAGATGTGTTTGTGTTTGAGACAGAACAACAGCAAGCGAAAGGTTATTGGTATAAACAGACTGTAAGTGAAGTAAGAGACACTGCAGAGTAACCCTCCCCATCATGAGGAGTAGGAGGAGGTTAAGAAGAAACAACTTTTATTCCCTGTCACTCATAATGATTAAAGCTCTTTTCTCTAAACCAGGCAATGCTGGCTGCCCTCACACAGACTCCTGAAACGAGAACAGCTGCTATGAATAAGACAGGGTAAGATTTTTAGACCCTCAGGGAGGCATGTGCTAGGAAGCAGCAGTATTACACAGGGTGTATAATATAAATGAAAAAGCTCTGGTAGGGTGGAGCCAACAAGCAGCAGCAAGAAGGAGATTACTGGCAGTGGGGTGGGACAGGAACCCAGGCTATCAATAGAGATGGGAATGAGATATCAGAAGCCTGGCGAATTTGCTGGAGTTTCTCCAGACCGACCCCAGCATGCTTCAGTGTCCTTACACCTTCTGTAGGTGCTGGGGCAGTAAACATGGCAGCTGGAAAGGCAGAAAGCATTGGAGTCAAACACAGATATTGACTTAAAGGAGGTTTTATAGCCGTTTTCTTGGATAGCTGCTGTTCAGCTACCTTCGTCTGTCATTTGAGAAAGCTTGCAGAGTCAGTCCCTGAGACAGCAAACTGTGCTTCTCCTCTGGTTTGTGCTGAAAAAAACCCAGCACCATTCTCTGGCTGCAATGTTCGGGAGTCCAACAGTTGTACACTTCCACAGCTCTTTAAAAGGATGAGTCTTTCCAGTTTGCTGTTATTGGTTCTTTTAACTCATCAAATATAAGTGCAGCTCTCAGGGAGCTCCTGTAAAGCTTATGTACAAAATAATGTGAAGCGTAACCTACTAATATAACCTACCACAACTCTCTTATTCATGCAATTTCTGCTTTGGACAGTCTAAGGAGATGATAAAGAAATGTAAGGCTTCACAAGACCCATCATTTCACATGCTCCATCTCTTTATTTCATCTTATCTCTTTCCAGTTTAAAAATGAAGTTCAGATGTTCTGTCTAAATACAAAAAAGGAGGTTAGAATCCCCAATTATCTGTAGTGATACACAATCTAAAATAAGACCTGTAGCTCTGGTCTTATTCATATGCTCTGCAAGGTGAATGCAGTTAACTGTATGAACAATAAAATGGAAAGAGGGATAAAGAAGTCTAAGGAGAAAAAATAACCAAAACCTATAGTGCCAGCATAACTTTATATTCAGTTACAAGTCAGGATCATATAAGAAGCAATTATTTTCACTACACTCAAAATCCTCATGTTGAAGATTACTTCAGTACAGGCTACAGAGTATTTCATAAAGAAAGGCTTGAAAGCCTACTGGGTATAAAAGCTTTTGTATGATTTGAAGAGACACGACAAACATGCTCATCAGGATTATTTTCACAAAAACCTAATTTTTAAGCATATATGATGTGCCAACTAAAAGCCTCTAATATCTTCCACATTTCTTAGAAAATCTGGCTGACGTTCATGTCCTCTGTATATTCATTAATCCAGAGCTTTAGGACAGGAGGCAAAGGATATTGTAGCCATCTTGAAAGCTACAAGTCTGTGTAGTTTTAATGGATGGTAGAGTTAGAGCTCAGACCTGCTCAAACATGATGACCAGAACAACCAAAACACTGAACATAGCTGACAATTGTGCCTCTATTGACTGAAGATGATTGACTGTTTTTATCATTTTGTGAATTAGGCTTCTTAAACATATAAATCTGGTCAAAAATAAATTTTATTACCAGCAACTATAGACATCACATCAAGTATACCAACATTTAAATGCAAGCTTTAAATGCAAGGGTCTTCCTAGAGCTTGAATTAAGCTTCAGATTATAACTCTTCCCCACTCACACAGCCTTGAGAGAGCAAAGTGAAAGACACTATGCCAGATATAACAGAGCCACCCTGTAGAGGGGCAGTCATAAATTCTAGCTCCTGGTATCAAAAACAAGGCAAAAGCTAGAGGTCAGACAAGATGGGCCAGGCTGGGACACACCAGGGGAAGCATGGTGCCATTCAGTACAGTTGAACTTCCCTGTGCCATCACCTGGCTTCTCAGATATGAATTCCTGCTGTTTTCTTGAGAGCTTGGGCTCGCTTTACTCAGGTGGCCAGAGAAAGTGCTCCAGCACTTCATGGGCCTGGCAAGAATTAAGGAGGCTTATAAATAACAGGTATTTAGAGGTATAATAGGTTGCTTAACATACCTCTCTGCTGTCAGATGGGACCAAACACAGCTATGCCAGTCCTGAAAGTTATTGTTCTAACAGGAGAACCCATACTGGACATTGAACACAGACACCCAATGCAGGAACAAACAACCTCCCTGTGGCCGCATTCCTGGCAGAATCTTACTCTGGCAGCTTTTCCTGTTATAGGGCAAAATTAGTTTGCTGCTGGCTTCTGTGGATGAGCACTACCAAGGAACTGATTGTTATGATGTTTTTTCATGGCATTCAGCATATCCAAGACAGATATTTTATGAAATAGTGAGGACGCATTTTATTGTGTTTCCAGCCTTTCCTCTGCTACCATGAGGGTTGGAAACTGCTTGCACTTTGTAACAGCAAACAGAATGAAATTTAGTATATTTGCAAGAGTACCTGCTCACATGATTCCCTCTCCTGTATTTTCCCTTTTACAAGTAGTATATTACTTCAGTATACGACAAGACAAAATCAAATCAGACATAATTTCAACTATGTGCTAGCAGTATGTTAAATTAAAGCAAAGAACATTGCTGCTGTTTCAATAAGAAATTAATGAAGGCCCTCAGTTATTTTTGTGAAAACTAGGCACCAGAAAAACAACCACCAGAGTTGTTTGCCGTCTTTAAAACAAGTGAAATATACTATTATTCCCTGACTATCCTGCCAGCTTCTTGGACAGGAAAAAGAATCCTGTCCCACAGAAATTAGTTAGCATTTCTTTTTGTGAGACAAGGACAAGATCTACACTGAACATGAACCAGCTTGTGTATGCAACCACTTCTGGTGGTCTACTGGTCTGCTTATACAGCTTTGGATGAATGAACTTGCTACTCAGACCTATTTAGGTGCTTCTTTCTCCTGTGCAAGCTAAAAGCCAGTCATTGCTGAGATAAAAACAGTCCTGTGGATTTTGAACTGAAATGTATACAAGAGAGAGGGCAAAGTGAGTCCTTATACTGAGGCAGCCACTCCTTGCATGATTGGGTAAAAACCTAGGTGTGGTTTAACAACCTGTGTGTGCCTTTCCTGCCAGGAAACAGGGTTAATGCAAAAGGAAAACGTGGAAAATGGCAGCTTCTGGAAAACTGTTCATTTGCTTTTCAAATGGTTCCAGCTTCTCATTCATATTAAACATG
The DNA here is from genome assembly GCA_013397155.1 of Irena cyanogastra. NCBI lineage: Eukaryota > Metazoa > Chordata > Aves > Passeriformes > Irenidae > Irena > Irena cyanogastra. The sequence continues at coordinate 1,795,415 of VWZV01002112.1, read as the reverse complement.
AGCTGTGTTTCAAAATCATTGTTTAAACAAATTGTCTTAGGGACTAGACATCCACTTTCCCAACCTCTGTTTGATGCCCTGCAGAGAAAATAGTGCAATGTTATTCTGAACTGCCAGTTCAGAAGAAGCAATGCCATAAAGGAAATAATGCATACTTTTAATCTCCCAAGCATCCTATTTTTCTGCAACTATTTAAAATTTTAATATAAACTGCAGAAAATGCCCTGTATGTGCGACTTGCTTTCCTGTGATCTCACCAGGTTCCTCTCATTATAATCACAGAAAAAGCAGTTTAACTACATTCAGTGAATTTCAGTTTCTTGGCCCCCACAGAGGAATCTATATTAATTTGCATCAGCAAGATGGCAAAGCACAGAATTCTACTTATCCAGGGGAGTTTGTCTGGAAGAAGGAGCTAAGTTTGACAATGAACTCCTGAGCCTGGTTCTTTAAAGGGTACACACTACATGTCAGCCTCAATTTATGACTAAAACTGTTTGAACTGAAAAATTCAGTTCGTTTGCCCTCTGTACTGCAACCAGTGATGAACAATATCATTGAATGAAAAATGCAGTGCTGATGCAGTCACAGCTGGAAAACTGTGCCCTGTGATGAGCACAGACTGGTGGGTACTCAGGAGAAAGGGAAAAGATCGCTAAAGAGACGGCACAATTGTCTTAGAAAGACTGGGAAAGCTAAGTGGCACTTGGCTAGGCTGGCATGGAACAGGGGCAAGTTTATTGAAAGCCCTCACTTAAACTGTCCACTGTAAAAAGCCTTTGCTGGGAGGGTGTCTCAGGACAGCAATGCTCCAGAGGTAGTTCCAGCCAGAGTATGGGTGGATCTTTTTTCACAGACACCAACAGATTTACCAGCAACAGCGTAAATTGACTTCTTCAGTAGTACTGTGAGAAAGAAAACACACCTAAGGAAAATGCTGAGGGTCTGAAACTTAATGACATAAGTTATCCAGGTCCAGTTGACGAAATCTGTAAGAGCTCACTCAAACACCCAAGACATTGTTTGCTGGTGTGACCGAAACACTTAGAGAAAAAATAAAATCCACTTTCATGGATCTTCCAATGCCCAAATGCAAGTAGTATTGGAGTTACTCAAAAATTTTCATGCTTCTGAAAAGGCCACTATTTGCTGTTTTGCACAGAAGGGAAGAAGGCAGATGCCATCCAGTACAAGTGCTGTAGCTAAATATTAGAGTATTTAGGAAAAAAGGGGAACAACTTACAAGTAACTCACGGAAGTTCAACACCAAGTACCTTGTGGTAACAGATACAAAGAAAAAGAGATCAATTCTACATAAAGGAAGTAGAGAGGCTAATTTATGACAGTACTTAGGTCTGAGAACAAATGCAATACACCTGAACTCCAAACAAGGAGCAGCCCTACCCAAGATACCTTCAGGTAAGGTCTCACAGACTGCTGAACTGTGAAGGGAGCAAAGAGGGGCCAATCTTATGCTCCAGTCAGTCTCTAGAAGAAAAAAAAAAACCCAAACCAAACCAAAACCATTGATTCAGCCATTCTGGACATACATCTGAGCATCACCCTGAGGGGTAGCAACAGGGTTGGCCAATAGCAGAATTTAATAATAGCCTTTTTCTTTCAGCATCTAGTCACAAGCATGAATGTCTAAATCAATTCAGGAATAAACTTTCTCTTAGCAAGGCAGTATTTATCCCTTCAATACCATAATTAAAAACAAAGTACATAGCACACAGAGCACAAAGTAGGAATAGCTGCCAAAATAGAAAAAAATCAGTGTAGGGAAGGGGCTTTACCCTGGGTTTTACACAATCCCTATCTGTAAAAACACGTGATCTGATGCTAGTGGTATGTCTGCTACATAAATCAATATATATACCATTCTGTAAGGGCCAGCTGTCATTGTGGGGCAGGTACACTGGGACAGCAGGATGCATAACAGGATATGAGCCAGGGCTCCTGGCACTGTGCAAGAGACTGACTACCCTCCCTTCAAAATGAGACAAGATGACTTTTCAAAGGTTACATGGTGGCAAGACAGCGCTTGTGTTTAAGGATTGTCTCTCTGATCAGATTTGGATTTATTTCCCCCTCCTTCTATCTCTACTTTTACACATTTACAAGTTCTCTCACTTGATAGTTTTGCCAAGTGCAATAAATGAGGCTTCCTTGCATGTCTTTTTTGTGTGCCACTCAGCCCTGAACAGTAGATATCGTTTCCCCTCCTTTTCCCCAAATTCACGTCCCTCTTTCTCAGTTATGATGCCTCTATGCACAATGTCCTATTTGTAAGTTTTCATCTTCAATGTCTCACCAGAAGACAGAGAATTTTCTCACTTAATTTCTTTTTTTACAGTTCTTTCCCATCTTACACTACAAGATCTTCACCTTTATCACTGTTGCAATTCCTGTTTGCTTGCCACTGGACAGATTCCTGCATTCAGTCAGTTAATATTGACTGACATCTGCAGAGCAGATAATCTTTATTTTTGAAGTGTGTATATATTATGCATAACTCATTCCACACACAGAGTGGAATTATACAGAGTGCTCTCATTTCTGGAAATGACTGCTCTTCTTGTTCTGTGTGGAAGTAATAAGATACATTACAACAGGTTCCACTGGCTGCAGAAACAGCACCATATAGAATGCACTGATAAACTTACAAGAAATCTTTCTCAAGTGATTTCTCATTTAAGTTACTGGGAAATAAGGTATGCAGACAGGAGAGGCTTGTTTCAGCACAGTGCCCACTGGTCTTGCTCCATTAAGAATGGAGGATTTTGCACTGTCTAGATCTCTCATCTCCTTTTTCCTGTATTTCTTAACATTCCCCTCCAGTTGCCTGTCCAGCTTTGACCATTCAGTCACATATATCTCTTAGTCTTCTCTCATATACCATTTTCCACGTTCCCTTTATAAGGGAACAACCTCTACAACGTGATCCATAAGAATATTCCCTAGTCTTTCTCCAATAAAAAGTCTCCAGGAAGAATTATCCTAGAAATTAGTCAACAGGTATGCTATTGTTTTCCTTTGATGTTGTTAAAAAATAAATAGTTACTTATGTCCTCCACATGCAGGCTGCCTGCCAGAAGGAGGTTCAGCAGAAAGGTGTCACGGCATCCTCATCTCATGGGCTCAGGGGCAGACTGAGAGGTTGTGCACACGAACACCTGGCTAGGCACAGGCACAGCAGGAGCCACGTGGCTGCAGGCGTGCTCATGACATGCTGACATGCCCCCAGGCCTTCTCATGTCACTGCAGTGGCTCACAGCCTTTGGCTGGTTGCATGCCTGGCTCTCAGCTTGGACACCCTCTGCTAACAGCCTTGCCTTTCTCTTCTGGAGGAAAGTACTGGGATGCCTCAACTCTCCAACAGTAATGCTATTGTGGGGAGGAGAGGATGTTGACAATCTGAAATTGACAGCTCCATTCCCTCTCACTGCTAAAATTGTTTTGATCCTGCATCTATTTGGGGCTCTTACTGATAGTGCACTTGTATCACAATAACCCTGCCTGACATGTTGCAATGTTAAACAAGCAAGAAGTCCAGAAGCATTACGAAGCAAATTCGACAAAACATGGAAATTCTTCCTTTCACCAAGTTCCAGGAGCTTTCTTCTGGCTGACTGCAGCTTTGCAGCAGGTAACTCAAAGATTAGTTCACAGAGCCATCCAAATTATTTTTATCATCAACCTCTAGTCTGATTTGGGACTACAACTACTGTAAATCCTCAATCCTAACTCAGCAGTAAGAGCATATTGTCACCCATTGCTTCCATTCTGTTGCACCCTTGACCTGCAAATATGATGATATAATCTTTTCCTCTAATGCCACCGCCATCTCTAAAGTGCACGACTCCTCACTCTTTACACATGCAGCCCAGGCATATTTACAAGCAAATCAAATACAAAAGTGCTCTGTTTTGAAAGCTGTGTTTGTCCTGCAAACTGTAGTTTTTCAAGTGAGCACACCATAGAGTTCAGCCTCTGTCAGAATTGAGACTCATAATGCCTCAGCACAAAACACAACATCACTGCTCTTACAGCTTGATGCAACACCTCATTCAGCCAAGCAGTCACATGGAAAGGTTTGAAAAAGTCTTTCCTGAAAACAAGTCAGTTGCCATCCATGTCCTAACGAAACAAATTCACCAAACTGCAGTCGAATGCATCCTCAATCTTTCTGCTCTCCTCAGTAGTTCCACAATTTATTACCTGTGACAATTCATCCTAACCTACCCTTAACTGGAACTCTGAGAGTAGACACCATAGAATGCCATATGGGAAAGAATCCACAAGGTGATATAAATACCGTGTTTCATATACATTTTTACTTGAGCAAGACTTGGCCTCTCATCTCTCCATCAGTTTCTCTAGATCTGACCAACTTAAAAATAAAGGAAATGCATAGCAGAGAAGCCTCACACAGCATTCTGCAGAAGAGGCAGGAAAGTGTCAAAAGAAAGACTAACACGTTTGCCTAGAACACCATTTAGGGAATGACGTATTGATGTATTTGTATAGCAACTAATATCACACTCCATATAACTTCATCCTTACTATTTCTAGGAAATAAACAGATTCTCTTCAGTATTTGTACTGGTGTAAAATAAACCATTTTTCATGTAGTACTCATGGATCTGATAGGAGACGGAGTGTGAAGACAAAAATGCCCAAAAACTGACTTTTAACTGAAACCACCAGTAGAAACTATTAGAGTTACTCAACAAGCTTCTCGGTTAAACAAGACTTCTCTTTTAAAGTATCTTTTAAGTGTTGCTGTCTTCATTCTTACTCAGCACAGATACCACAGATCCCTAAAATGCAGCAGAAACAAATCAGAAATCTTTCAGGGTTTTTTTAGCTTTTCGTTAGAAAGGTCTCACCCCAGCCAGCTGTGTCCTCATCCACAGAACTATTTGCTCCTATTTCTCTCCAGAGACTTACATGGACTCAAGCCAAAGCACAGATCCTCCTGTTGACTTCTCCTCCTGCACCACCGAGAAAGCTAATCGAGCTTTTCAGCCTTGTTTCTCTTTCAGCTCCACTGCCTTACCAGAATGCATTGGCTATTAGCCCATTTCCTGTTAGCCACAGCTTTATCTAGTGAACCTGCTCCATTTGAATGCTTCAGGCATCCATGCACTGCAAGACCTTGGGACATCCCTACAGTCCAGACTCCAACTGCTACACACTACCTCCGAGTCAGAGGTGGCTGAAATGTGCAATTTGTAGCTCTAAACCGTGAAGGGCATCACCATGAAGTGCTAAATTGTAACCCTAAAAGACTATGGTGTCCAGTCACAGGTTTTGGGGCTAAATATCAGGGAATGCATCATTTGATCACCTCCTTCGAAGTGCTACATCTCTCCTAGATGCTATCAGAGAACGTGTCCACTCAAAGCAAGAACGGCTGGAAACTCATCAATTTTTACATGGGAATCTCCACTCATTGAGTGAGAGGAGGGCTGGTTGGTCCAGAGGTTACGGTGCTGGCTGCCAGGGTGTCAGGTAGCACCCTAAGAAACCCTAGGTAAGTCAGTGGTCTGCACAGGTCTGATATCCCTGCCTCTAAATGGGGTAAGATGCCTGCCTCACAGCTGGGACATGAATTGGAGCGGGGTTCATTCTCCTCAATTTACTAATCAAAAAGTGCAAGAAAGAGCAGCTTAGCTGTGATCTATAAATATCCTGATCTTTACACCAGGTGCTCAGAAAGAACAGGAATTTTCATATTAAAAAATTCACATGCACCCACTACCAGAGGGGAAGAATTAATTCATGTTCTGTGTTTACACAATGCTTAACACAACCGCCAAAACCTAAATGCAAATAAATTAAATGGATGAATGAAAATTAATACTCTAGAGAAATATACAAAACCAAAATAACAGATAGTTTTAGGCCACAGGGGACCACCGAGGACCTTTCTGCAACGACCTCCTTCCCAGAGATGATAATTCTGTTAATTTTTTTTATAAAAAGAGAAAGAAACACAGAGAGAGAAGAAATCAAATCTAAACATAGCAGAACTCTTTCCGAGTCACACATATTTGGCTATTTCCTCCAATAAGAAGCATCTCAAGTTTCTCTTTAAATGGGTCAGGAATGTGTTGGCTGCACCTGAAAGTTTCAGCAACTATGAAAGCTTTAAAATCTGTTGTTAATCCTTAAAGAGAACTCATGCAAAGTTAATTTGTACTCTCGAATAGTCATGTCTAAATTATTACTTAGTATTAAATATTTGAAGTGAAAGATTTTCAAGGACTGTTGCAACTTTGGAGGAGTATTAGACTGAATTCACTTGAAACCTTGTTGGGAACAAATAATCTGCTTTCTGATTATGAACAAAGTATTCATTTTTTTTTTCTGTCAGCAGTTTTATGTTTTGCTGTTATCTCCAGTTAGGCACACACAAGTACCCCCACATGGAACAACATTGAATTAGGGAAAATAAGTTAACACAAGTATGTCTGACAAACCCAAAAGCAATAGCTCAGTGTACAAAAAAGTACATAAAAAATTAAGCCATCTTTATAAGTCTGAATAAGTGTAATTTAATGAAATTTACAGGAAGCCAAGAAAACAATGTTTTCTAAAAGTCAGTGCAAAACCATAACAAAGCCAGTTTCAGATGATCACAACACTCCTCTTGGGCTCTACCAATAATCTGTTTTTCATATGAACATTATCAAAAGCTGAACAAATAAGGGCAAATACCTTTATCACAAAATCAAAGAAGAAACAAACTTCTAGGATCTATTGTATTAAATACAGGAGAATGTGCTGAAAAGATTCTAACCAATATTCCTACTTTGCCTGAATTTTCAATTTATTTAAAGCTATAGTATTTAAAAAAATCTTTGTAGTGTTTTACACTTGTCACACATGAAGTTCTTCATTTCATGAAATAAAATATTTATTCTAGAAGCCCTTTTAGTGAGATGTTAAACATAGTTTCTCTTTTAATTCTGGTAAACTTGAATTTCAGAGATAATTGAAATCTGAAATGGTTCCTTGAAATAAAACGTGTTTGTATAAAAATAAGGATGTAATTACTGAGATAAGTAGAAATGCCAGAAATGTATGTACACAAGGAATCTCCTGAAGGAAAGATGATTTTCTTCTTCTTCTTTCTCTCCCCAGCTTCACAGCAGTGAAATGCATAATTCTTTTTGCAAAAGAAACTCTTCCCCAGTTCAAGTTTTAAGAGAATCTGGAGGTCTAAGCAGAAAGCTAAAAATTATAAAGTTATTTCCCAAGTTGATCCACCATAGCTAGCAGTATGTCAGACAGTCACTCATCTACTGCTGCTGCTGACTAGAATCATGTAGACCACCTTGCCTTAATATAATGGGCTTGAAATCAATAGACCCACAAATTACCTAGAAAACAGGCAAAAAATAATTTGCCTAGAGGCAATTCTCTTGGAAGAATTCTTGAAGGGGTAGTATGAGCTTTCTCTTAAGTGCTGCACTGAAGTCTGTAAAGGAGCACACCATCTTTTATAAAGGGATTTAAGTAACACTGCTAGCAGTGCCCAAAAGGTTTAGTTTTTCTCTGAGACCTAGAGATTAAAAAAAGTTAAGGCATGATTTCAAGTTCACAACTTGTTATTTGTTATCTCCTGTGCCTTCTCTGTATCAGCTCATTTCCACTCAAGCAGTACATCAGAACATCCCCCTGTTATGTTGACAAAATGTACAGGGCCGGTACAGGAGAGGCTGTTGCTGTCAGGGCAAATTTATCTCATCAGTGACACTGAACTTGCCTACAAGTCAATGCTGCTCCTCGCCCATGGCATTATTGTAGGTGCCTCAGGTACTGCTGGTTAGGTGCCAGATAATTTTCCCTTGACATTCCTTGCCTCATCATCAGAGAAAGGATCCTCCCTCTTTGACTAAGCCTTTCCTGAGTTCTCCTGCCTCAGGCTGACTCCACCTTCCTTCATTTGTGCTAGAAGTGACTGCGAGTTGCACTCAGGCAATTCCTCATGCTTGATGCAGAAGGTCAGCCCTTGGCCTGTGGTCTGCTTAAGAAATTGGCAGTACAGAGATACAGACAGCTGGCACTGTTTTTCTGCACAGTAGCAGAATTTCACTTGGGCAGAAGCCATTATCTTCCTTTGCAAAAGCCTATTTGAGGACTTTAAGCGAATATTTCCAGTTTGCATGCCCAGAGGTTGTAATAACTATGCTCTTCATTATTATGGAAAATGAGTTTTCTCTGTTGGAGAACCATGCTCTTTCCTAAGGTCAGAACCCACCTGGACAGCAAAACATACAAAAAAAAAGGATGTCATAAGCATTCACGAGAGAGCAGCAATAGCAATGCAGAAGCTGCTCTTTTATCCTAGGTGGTAATGTGTTATTTCAGAAGGCATTACTACCTCACGATAGCTCTACTTTCATTGTGTATAATGATTAATGGTAATTGCTTTTGTACTTCAGTATTTTTCAGAGACCACTTTGGCTTCCAATGAATACATTAGTACCTCATTGCTGTAAATACCCTCCTCACAACTTGGCCTATAACACAGAATTAGATTACAAAGCAGTCAAGATGGATATTTTTTCCTTGTTTTGATTTTTCTGGGAGATAAGTTTTTTGCTCTGATGTGAAGGAGAAAATTGTTCAAGAGCTTCCACTTTAATCTAGCCATGAGTGGCATTCTAAGTCTTCCTAATGCATCTACAATTCCAATTCTCTGTTAGATTGGTTTAGTGTTAGGACTGTGATCAAAGAATACATTTTCTTCTGCATTCCTAGGCTTTCCCAATAATGTAAAATGCCAGTTTGTGGGATGAAAAATAAGAAAGATGCCTTTTCTGGTTTTCACAGGAACCATTTTATCCCTAGATACTACACCGTCTCAGTGTCCTCAAATACCCTGTATGTGATGACCCACATTAAAAAATCTTGCTTTTAGAAACTTCAGTTGGAGGGGCTTATGACTGTCACCCTTGCTCTCTCTTCTGCTTCCTCAATTCTCCTTTATTTTTAAATACTCTCTTACCCCCACTGAAAACTCAGTGTAAGGATAGGGAATTACAGCAATAGATTGACTGGGGAGATGTTGGGGTCTCCCTCATTACGGTTCTTTAAAAACAGATTAGGCAGTATCTATCAGAAATCATTTATGTATTCTTCATCCTGCCTTGAGGCAGAAGGACGCACTTACATGTTGTTATGACTGTCAATAGGATTTCTATACCTACACCAGCTAAGGATTTATGAAAAGAGCAATCTCATATTTCTTTAGGTCAAAGAATTATGTTTGTGGTCTCTAAGACATTGCAGCAGTCCCCATTACTGTGCTACAGATAACACTAATATCTTGGATAAAACAATGAAGCAATTGCTTTGTAAGAGTTAACTTTGATAGCAGCAACTGCGTAAGGCTGAAATGCTCCTCTGCTCAAAGGAAGTGTCCAAAGTTAATGAACTATCTTAGTCAAATTTAAGACCATCTCAGACCTTATTTAAGGTTCTGCTAAAGGGCTAAAATGGGATTATATGGATCTCAAGGTCTTCCTCTGGTGATGTGATTTCCTTCTGTGTTAGCAGCCCACCACACCGCATGCCTCCTTTAAAAGAGTGCCATGGGGCTGATGGCATATAAGTGGTGTAGTGATCATGTGCAAGGTAAGAATTCCATATGGCACATGCTGAAGAATAATTGCTACTCCATAATGTCAGCTTGATGCAATAGCATAGACACAATTTGTGTCAAATTAAATTCTAATCTTTCCATAGCAACCACGTTATTAGAAGCAGTTCTTGCTATTAAAAAATATTGACCCCATGGTCTTTGATAAACAAAACCAGTCTTAAATTCAGGAGTGAAAAGTTGAGTTTCCATCTTCAAATTCCCTACTTGCTTCAAATCAAGACATTAACAGAGGGATGTGACCCAGTGAAGCTGTTGGCTCATTGCACAGGAAATTATATTTTGCTGCTGCTTTACCAAGAAAAAGTCACACTGTGAAACTCTGTGCAAGACAAGTAAATAGACCTTGGTTTAGATAGCAAAATTCCTTACCTGAAATTTCTACTGAAGGCAGGAATAGACTCAGGCATTAGTGCTACACACACACATGCACTTTTACAGAAGAGATCTCCAGTTTGGGCCTCTAAGAACTACATAAAGGGTCAGAACTTTCCACAACCTTGTGGAAAGCTTCTGTGTAACTCTCTCCGTAGATGGAAAAATATCCCCATACGCCAAAGAAACAGGACTCCAACAATGGCATTTTCAATCATAATGCCTAAAGTTATTCAGAGACTGAGATCTTGAAATTCTTAATATTATGTGAGGCTGTTAGTAATAATTTATGCATTTTCTTATTGTTAGTCTGATAATATCAATTTGCTGAAAGAGACTCAGAATTAGGCATAAGTGATTTACAATAACGATGTCTTCAAATCTTGTGTCTGAGCTTTTAGTGAGGACTAAAGATTGAAATCAGAGATTTGTGCTGCTTTCTCCAAATGCACCTAAATGAGAGCCAATTTATTCTGTACTAACCCATGCTTCCTAATCTTCAGTTTTCACATATTTCTTCTCACTTTTCACGTGGATAAATTCAGAAGGTCTCCCTTTGATTCTGTCTCAGGAGACAAAGAGCAACACACTGACATTTTTCTGAAAGACAATTCTTCTTGTCATGAGCTCAAGGCAATTGCAGAGTTAAATTTAGGACCATATTAATGAATATTCCCCAGTACTTCCAGTCATCCATGCATTTTCAATACTTGCTTTCATTTTATTTTTTCAGCTCCAAAGCTAGATAGAGTGTATGGAATCCAATGTATCATGTTTGAAAGGTTGAAGGGCAGCTGGGATTTATTCCACAACAGCTAATTGGGATCTCTGCTTTTGGACTTCACCTGCATCCTTCTGCCAATATAATTCTTTATGTCATACTGGTAAAGTCATCAGAATGTCAGGAGAGAATAATTTGCTTCCCCAAGATTAAAGCAGTGAACACATCAATTTAATCCAGAGTTTTGGGAGACAGTCTATTAATCATCTACAAGGAAAAAGACTTATGCACTAATAAGAGTTTTCTAATTGCTAAGCAAAAGATGGGAGGAAAAAATTACTATTCCAGTTTGGCAGGTTTGCAAATAACTCCTGGTAAGAACAAACAAAATGTTTCTGCTGCTCTTATTATTGCTTCACTTCAACACATCAACCTTGCATTGTCAACAGGAATAATTCAGCTGAGCCTTAGAAATGTGACTCTGAATCCATACAACTACCAGGAAACCATCTCCCTGTGCTTTATGACAGTAACCACATTGCTCTGGTGTTTTATCAGGTAATATGAGTAGTATCAGAGCCTTGAACTTCGAATCAAACAGGTATTTAGTGCTGTCTACCCTGGAGTTGATGGCATCTTGCATTAGCATGGCTGGTTGGGAAGTGCAAGCTGCCAGGTCTGGCGGCTCACAGCAATTCCTCTGACTGTTCCTCACTGCTGTTTTGTAGGAATAATAAATGGCCTACAATACAGGAATACTCAGCGTTGTAACGGGTTGACACATGTAGTAGGAGAATGATTCTCAGAATATTGAAAGTTACAATAAGAGTTACAAAGAGTCAAAAGACTCTTTTTTTGACTCAGTACTGCTAAGATTGCACTTCCTTTCCTTATTAATATTGCTTACAGAAATCCTTCCCTCCCTCGGCCTCATTGCACTCTTTCACCCCACTGACAAATCTACACCAGCAGAGTAAAAACCACCCTCTCTGCACAATAACATGCTAATCCCTGACAGATCCTCTTTCTCCTCTCGCTCACAGCATAGTCTTCACAACAGCCTGAGTAGCCTTTGATGAGAAAAAAAATACAGATGGGCCTTCAGTTGTGTTCTGAGCCATTGTGTATTCCAAATTATTTATTGACAGACATTTTCATACCTGAGGATCTCATATTACTCAGCTTATTCAACTATAAATTTCAGTGATTTTTTTTTCCCTTGAAGGGCTTCCTTGATGTAGCAGAAGACAGGACTTTCAGAATTAGGAGCCAGCCTAGCGCTGATGAAAGTTACAGATCAATAGAGGTGGTGTGAAACTGCCTGGCACTGTACAAAAGCACCAGCCTGCTCTGCTGCTGCATCTCAATTATGCTGCGTGACACACCTGCTGTCCTAGCCCTGCTTTTCCCTTGAGGCAAGCCTGCTAATGTGCTAATTTATATGGTGCATAACAGGGGATTTGTAATAGAGGCCTAAGAGACTCCTTTTCACCTGGTGCCTTATTAGGGATTTGAGCCCACTTTGCTAGAGATGAAAAGCCAGTGGGTATAACACATTTGTGTCATTTAGTTCTCAATAGGTAGTCAGTTAGTGAATAATGGTCTTGCAATGACTTTGTTCAGGTCATTTCCTTTAACAGATGTTCCTTTGTGAAGCTGCTATCCCATAACAGTTTTTGTGTGTTTTCTTTGTGCATTAACTATACACACTGAGGAGCTATTTATTCCTTTGTCATTAAACAAAATCAAATTAATTACATGTTAATAATAAGAAGGCAACAAGTACATATTTTGCATTTCTACAATATTTCTGTGGATTTCATATTCTCCTACTTTTAGAAGTAACCTATCTGCAGAAGAGAGAACTCTTACTGTTTTGTTAGATGATAAGAGAGACAAAGAAAGGTTTGGCTGCAATTCTGAAAACTCCTAAACCTCTCCACAATCAAAGACTCACAGAATGGCTGAAGCTGGCAGGCACCTAAAGAGATTGTCTAGTCTGACTCTCCTGCTGAAAGAAGGGTAAGCTGGAGAATGTCATTCAGGACCATTTCCAGTTGAGTTTTGAGTATCTCCAAGAACGGAGACTCCACAAACTCTCTGGAGAGTTTGTTCCAGTGTACAATACCAATGTAAAAGCCTTTTTCTAGTGTTTAAATGAAATTTCTTGTATTTCAGTCTGTGACCATTGCTTTTTGTTCTTTCACTGAGCACCATTGAGAAGAGTTTGCCTCTGATTTCTTTTTTCCCCCTCCCAACAGGCATTAAAGCACATTGATTAAAATAAACACAAGGTTCAATAATTGCAATTTTTACAGGTTCTCCTCACATAAGAGGTACTGCAGTACCTAAACCATCTTAGAGGACCTCCAGTGAACTCATTTCCAGTATCTCTCTTGTACTAGAGAGCCTGGAAACAGACACAGCAGTACAGACGGGGTCTCACCAAGGTGAGGTAGGGGGAAAACGTCACCTCCTTCATCCTGCTTGTGACACTGTTCCTAATGCAGACCACACTGCTGACTCACATTTCACCTTGGTGCTCACCAGGCCCTCCAGATCTTTTTCTGCAAAGCTTCTTAACTACATCAGCAGCACACATACACGTGATTATTGCTCTGACACGTGGGGTTATTACTTCCAAGGTGCAAAAGTGCACATCCTTTGGTTGAACTCTATGAAGTTCCTCTATGCCCATTTCCCCAGCTTGTCGGGGTCCAGCTGAATGGGAGAGAACTATCTCATGTACCAATCCCTCCCTCTCCTGCTGGTTTTGTATCATCAGCAGACTTGCTGAACTTACACTCTGCCCCATTATCCAGGTGTTTAACTAAGTCATTAAGAAGCACTGGTCCCTGGGGCACAGCACTAGTGACTGGCTGTACTTCAAACCACTGATCACAACCCTTTGAACCTCATATTTCAACTAGCTTTAGGAAGGCATCACTCCACACATCATGTATCTGACAACTCCAATCACCTCTTTGTTCTTTTTATGTTTGGAAATGGTTTCCAGAATTATTTGCTACCTTATTATGACCTTTCAGGGACAGAGATGAGGCTGAATCCTCATTCTTGTAATTCATGAGGACGCAAGGGGTATCTGCATTCTTCAACCTTCAGGAATCTCACCAAATTGCCACAACTTTTCAAAGACTTTTGAAAGAGTGAGTGTGGCCTCACAATGATATTGGACCACACTCTTAGTACTCATGAGGATATTTTCTCATCTCTTATGGGCTTACATATGTCGAAGTTGTTTAAATGTTCCCTAACCTGATCCTCCTTTAGCAAGAGTAGTCTTCCTTGCTCCAGACCTCCTCAATGGTTTCAACAACTTGGGATTCCTGAAGGCAAGACAAACAAAATATTGAGTATCTCAGTCTTTTCATATTCTTTGTCAAAAGGCCTTTACCCATTTAATGCTGGGACCATGTTTTCTCTAGTTTTTATTTCGCTGCTGATCTACTGGTAGAAGTCTTTCTTGTTGCCCTTCCTGTCCTTCATCAGATTCAATTCCAGGTGGACTTTAACATTCCTTATCCAAGTCCTGCATATCTGGACACTGTCTCTGTATTGTTCTTAAGGTCTCTTGTCCCTGCTTATACTTTATATACTCTGAAATGCTGCATATCATCATTTCTTAAGGAATGGTGATAAGATCTGAAGGTATTTAGACAACTTCATTGGGCAGTTTCCTTATCCACTTGGGATGGGATTTACTCTATCCAGAAAGACACATCCAGTCTTAAGTAATCATCCCCAGATTAAACTTCAAGTGATGAATAATCTCCTGGAGGTGACCATCTCTGCTTACCGAGCACAGAAGCCCTGGCTGTTTATATACATAGTTTAGACTATGTTTCTAATTTTCAGATGACTAAAATAAATTCCATGGCTCAAACTCTACTGTGCCTTGTTGAGCAGTCAGTAAAACAATAAGTATGAGCATATTTATATTTCTGTGTGTGTGCACTAACATGTACAGGAGCTGGAAAACCAAACTCCAAGGTCTTTATTTCTAGAAACTTTGAAAAAGTAAGACTGCAACCACAGTATACTGCTGTACTAGAGATGGAGCCATATACAGAGTTTTTATGTTTCTTCTTAAACAGAAAAACATGATGTTTCATAAAACTGCAACCATCTGCTGTACAGGAGTAATTTTTGCTTAGTAGTGGTGAAGAATACAGAATATTGAAGCCAGTGAAAACAACAATGCCATACAGCCTTGCTGTCAATGCATTATATGGACTTAGATATTTCAAGGTTCTTGGAAGTAAAGTTGCTATATCTGCAGGCTTCACCTGGCTTAACATTTGAAATTCTTGCAACATAAAAAGCTGAGTGCTGTTTCTCCAGTTTTGTTTGCCCTTCATTTGCAACCTGCTTTCCTAGGTCAAGAAAATCTCTGATAGAAATGCAGCTACACAGTCACACAAGAATGTTGCAGGCAAAGCTGGTTTAACCCTGGGAACAGGTGTAAGAGCCTTCAGGAAACACATTATTGGAATAGGCAGAATTTGCTGGCAGCTCCATGGCTTTGAGAAGCTGTGTCACAGTGACTTCAGAAGGTCGTGTGCTGAATCAGATGCAGAGCTCACAATATACTATTGGGGTTTCAGCATCCACGCCCCTATGCTTCACCTCTGGTACAGGTAATACTTCTTTGCTTGTATCAGAAGGCCAGGGAACCACTTTTCACAGGGCTTCAGAAGCAGCATTTAAATATTTTCGGATTTAGTTATGTAAAAGTCAGCAAGAGACTGGGAAAAAGCCCCATCACTGGACAGTTCATGGGACTGGAAGAGCTCAACATTTTGAGTCCAGTGTTTATACTGGTGAAGGTTTGCTTAACTGGTCTTCAAGGGACAAGACATTTTTTATTGTTAAAAGAAATTGTCATGTTTCTTTCTTTGATATAAAATTCGAATAACATGTAGTTGAAACAAAAATTTTATTAGTAGTGATTAAGCTATAATGAAACCACCAGTGAATAAAGCGTTTAAGTTATTCAGAATTCAAATGTGTCTGTCAGGATCTGAGAGGTAAGATGCTTTCAAAATCCCAAGGCTTAGCATGAGTACAAGAGATCTGCATAGAAAATTAAGTATTTTCATTAGCTATTGATTTTTGTTCTCTAAGGGCCACTAATGCTGTACATTTGGATAGTACAGGATGGTGCCCATAATTTAAACAACCCAAGAACTTTCCTGAATAATCTCAATTTATCCAATTTTCTGTCTCTGTTTGAACCCCGGGTATAACAACAGGCTTCAAAGCCCGCTGTTAAGCGCTAACATAAAGCCTTGAAGCTTGAGATTGTCTTTTCCAGATATTTTAAACGTGTGAACTTGACAAAGATCTTAATGGAGCTGGGATTTTGCATTTGCCACATTCTCCTGTCTGGGAAGGCAGATAACACAGAAGTACAGCTCAAGCACCAGGCAGGGGCACGGCCGATTTCAGAAGAAATTGTAATAAACGATGGCTTTAACTTATCATTCCCCACAGGCTGTTGTGCTCAGCTGCTGCTGTTCAGGTCTCAAGGTCTGTGAAGGCCTGACACTGCCATGGTGACAGCCTGTCACGGTGGTGCGAGTGCTCGGCCCAGACCCTCACGCCCGCTGCAGTGGCGCATCTCCTGAGCTGAACTCAGGGAGCCAGAGCAGGAGCTGCACCCCAGTGCCGCTCTCAGCACCCCGTCAGGCCGGCCTGGGCTGAGCACAGGCTGGCAGCTGCCCGGGGCAGAGCTGGCAGGTCAGCTCAGCGAGCCAGCCCTGCCAGAAGGCCTCGCCACCCTCAGCCCAGGCTGTGGGGAATGCTGGGATCCAGCTTGGGCTCTAAAGTGAAGTGACCATCCTGTCCAGCCCTCTGTGCAACGAGGAGAGAGGCAGGCTTCTGTGGGAGAGCTGGGGCAGGAGCACGAGTGAGGAGAAGCCTTTCCCTCCTCACTCGCATCGCAGCGCTAACACAGCCTGGATTGCTGACACGGCACCTTGGCTTGGTGAGCGCAGTTAAGCTCACACCCTATGCAAGACCTTGGGCAGATCTGCAGAGCAATTCATTCACCCACTCAAGTTTCAGATCAGCCCTTGGAAACTTCTGTTTTCCTATATTCTAGCAAGACAAGAAAGAAGAGTTGAATTTTCAGGGATTTTGTACAAAAGGATGCAGAACCGAGGTGCTGAAAGTGACATTTAGATAAAATGCCAGGCAAGCATGTAATCCTGAGAGCTGATTTTCCTCATCTCTAACTGGGTGTTAACGCTTAAATCACACCTGTCTTTTACAGTCACCGTTTAATGCAATTACTCTTTTTACATAGGAGCACAGAGTGAAAGGTGGAGCACTTCAGTACCCCTGCATGTCTGTACACTGCATATCTCCAGCTGGCTTTCAAACTAGCAGTAGTTTTGGATCTGATCTGGGGGTTTCTCTGCTCCCAGGGGACATTTTTGGAGGCAGCAGGGCTTGACCTACAATTGGGCATTTCATGCCCATAGCTTGGCCTCTGAAAATTAAAGACTGCAAAGCTGAGCTCCTCCCATCTCTTTTTATAAACTCTCTTTTGAATTCCCACTCAGTGAGCTCACCACTTTCTGAAAACTAAGATGTGATAAATATCCTGCAGCACAAAAGTCAAATTTTGAAATATCAGGCTGTCCAGATACTTGGAAGCAAATTTCTTATATACTGTTGACTAAAATACATTAATTCCGGTGCTAGGTAACACCTTTTAGTGATCCCAGAGCATCTACCCATCACTATGCCTATGCTTATAGCAGTTCAGGGATGTCATTTAATAGGTCAGACAGATCACGTGTACTGATAGATGCTCTTTGGAATACAACAGTAAAAAAATATGTAGGCACACAAGTTTATACCCAGAAAGGGAAGGACATCAAAGATGACAGCTAAAAGCAGTGAGATAAAACTGTCACTCATGTGCATGCTACCTACTATTTTACACTGTTCTGCTCACTGCTTGTCATTTCTGCCTTTTTATTTCACTCGGTGAAAATTATGGCTCCTTACACTAGATTTCTAATGAATTAAACTGGGATCCAGATTATAAGCAATACCCAATACGCATTGTTGCTGAAGTTCACCTCCACAGTCCCGGCACTCACTTAATACATTACCCCTAGTGTAACTTAAATCTGCTCTAAATTAAGCTGGCTGAGGGAGTCTGGGAAAAAAGTAATTCCCTACAGTAGACAAAACCAAAACATTGCTGCTGGCCAAACCACCCACGTACCCTTTTTTCAAAGAAATTGTTTGTCCTGATGTCTTCTCCAAGAGACCATGAAACAATTTACTTAAGTTTCCTAACTATGTTTCCTTTGGGAGCACCATGGCATCTTATGCTGTACATAAGCACCTTCTGCACTAGGGTATAATTCACCCCATGCATTCTCCCCACTTCTCCCATCCATGCTGCAGGGACAGCTCCCATCCCCACTGCTCCCGTCCCATCATGCTGGGACACAGCTTTAGCAGATGGCATTGCACCTCTGAGCTCTGCAAGCTGAGGTCCCTTCCTTACACTTGTCCACAGCTACATTTCCCTCTGTGCTGACATGTACTTCTGCAAATGAAGAAAAGGAAAGCTTTTCAATCTTGCGTTTTGCTGCATATCTGCCTTAAAGTGATCTAAAGGAGTGGACATAATGTCATTTATAAGAACTAAAATAAAATAAAGTTACATTCTTCTACTTTTTGCTTTTTTTCCTTTTTTTTTCCTGTTTGATAATTCAAGAGTATCAGTATTTATCTTCTTTATACTTCTGCAGTTCCCCTTAGATTGTCAGTTCCTCTATCATTGCATTAAAGGTCAGGATGGAAATCACTTTCTCTAAGGTATCTCTTCCTAGAGAGGTTAATTAAAAAGAACAAAGGGCGAGATACTTCACTGCCTTCTCTTTTGCACAGTCATTTGCAGACTTGGATCCATTCACAACTCACATAGGGATTCACAACTCCTCAGCATCCCCCAGCATGGACCACCAGGCTGTATAAATATATGGGGCAGGACAGAGAAGAAAACTACTGTGAAGCAATAGTTAAATACTTAAAGATCATCTGTAGTTGCCTGACTGACACAAAGGCATTGGCAGGCAGCCTGATCACTGAAACAGCTCAGAGGAAGAGGGCATATGAGCTCAGCCAGGGATTTCAGCTTTTGGGATTCTTAGCTCTTGTAAATTCGTTTCACTGAGGAAAGGGACCGTGACTTTAAACTGTTCCGCCACAATGACACAACCTACTTCTCCTAAATCTGTCCCTAAGTTTACTAGGTAAAGCAAGAAAACACTACCAGCTCAGAACCCCTGTCTCATTTGATATCAGTACTAGCATACCATGAAAGCTTAAATGGCCATACAATTGATTGGCAATGGAGAATCAAAATAAAACCAATTTCACCACTCATGTTAATTTGGTTTCACTTGCATGCTTTCTCTGTCATTCTTCCACTTCTCCAGTCATCCATAGATTTTCAGGTGAAACAAGACCTGAATTTTAAATGCAAGGTTCACATAAGAAAAAAAATCAACAAAACAACAAACCACTACTCTAAAGAAGGAATATAAAGCGGCACAGGCCTGGGCTGGACAACATTTTCCACAAAGTGTCTTTGCTAGAAAAGTTGTTTTTCACCTAACTTAAATATTTCCACAGTCAAAAGCCTGAAAGTAAAAATATTTTTCTTTAAAAATGTTTCCTGATATATCAATCATATTGTAGTTGTTAGTTCATATCCTCGTTTTTCTGAATTACCTGTGTACACTAATTCTCATCATTACTGATGTGAAAATCACCTTGGAAGCTGTAAACTGTTTAGAGAAGGCAAAGGAAGAGGAAGTACCCAGGAGTACAGCACCCAAGGTGTTCTGACACCTCTTTCAAATAGCGATGAAAAAACCCACAGTCAAACCACAAAGGTCTAGGACCCTTGAGTGTTCCCTTTCTCCTGTGGGTTTCTGTTTCTCCTACTGCCTCAGAAGCACTCTGTGTTCCTCAGCAGGGCTCTGTAGAAAGCTCTTTAGAGATCCTACTGATTTAGCAGGAGCTACAATCAGTAACGGCACATTTTTCCATCTTTGTGGATGAGCAACGGACAGCAGTAGAAGTGAGGAAGCGAGTCTATTCTTGGTGTGGTTCTCACTGACTCATCGCTTCACACCTGCCAGAAAGCTCAGGGAATTTCTCAAAGGGACAATGCAAGGATTGGTTAATTTCATAAACTGCTTTATGATCACTGTTACCCAGATGCTACAGAAACTGCACATGAAAGAGCTCAACCTTGAATGAAAGGTGAGGTAAAAGGATAAAATAAGAGTGCTGCAAGAGGAAAAGCTATTAATAGAATGAATCTTATAATCACACCTCTGTTGCCACACACTTATTCATATTCTTCGTTTCTCTGGGTGAGATTCCATAGCTCTTACTTCTGCTGGACAGCAAACAGATCTACACTGGGAAGCATAACTTCCTGAGAAAGTTGCAGCTCACTGCGAAGCTATCAAGAGTCAGTCCCCCAAGAAGAGATTTGTTTTTTGTGATAAAAGAGTACCTTGTTTTCTCTGAGAGCAAGATGCATTCTAGAGTAGAGTAGAAGCCTCATCCTGAATGAATATAACCAGAGTTCAGCAGAATATGTTACCAAGAGCACTCTCCAGAACAGGATCAAAGAAAATATGAAAAATAAAATGCAATCACTAATACCACCTCACTCTATTATTTGAAAACTTTCAGCACCTGCAAGAAAAGAGACAAAATGGCAATGTTGCCACACTTACTCTTCCCAGGGAAATACAGAACTATGGTTTCCAGATAAAAATTACTTTTTGTGAAGTCTGATATATTTTAAATCACTTTGTAACAATTCATTGCATAATTCAAATAGCCTCTGCACTACAAACAGCTAACATATTTATGCTGGCAGGACTGTCAGTGCATTTTTGTTACAAGAAGCTTGGAGGTCTGCTACAAATAATCTCCAAAGAGTAACTCTAATTAGCGGCTAAAGTTGGCATATTTCCTGCTATCTGAAATTAGATCAGAGAGTTAGGCTGAGATGAAAAAGCCCTATTAACTCCCTAGGCTTCCAGTTCCTGTTTATTGGTGGAAATTAATGTTTTGAACTTTATCAAGCATTATCTAAAGAACTCTGGAGTCAGTGGTAACAGAGTGATTCAAGAGAGACTTTACTGCCAGCTTCTATTGAAGTACCATAGGCACTCTACATAAATATCCACATGAAAACTTTATTTAATGGTTACATGAAGCTGAACAATAGTCAGGAAAGATGGTCGAGTGGCCAGCATGCCAGCCTGGCAATTATAAGGAGTGGGAGACATTCCTTGCTCCAAGGTACTATTTAATCATTTCTGCATGACCTAGAAAAATTCTCTTTGGGGGAGGGTGGAAGTGGGGGAGATTAACCAAAGGTTGCCTATAGTTAAGCAAATCATTGTTTTTCCTACAGCTTGTGGAAACAGAGAGGCTCCTTCAGACAATGCAGCCCAGCTTTTTGGTGTTCAGTGACTGGAGTAAGCCTTTGAAGAGATCCATTTGTCATCTGTAAAACAGAAATAGCACTGCTCCACCTCACGGGAACATTAGACAGATGGATACTTTCCTTTGCTGCCTAGAGACCTCAACCCGCCCTGGACAGGCACATCAAAAGCATACACCATAACTCTCCCCACATGGCTCTGCAGCTTCCCTGGGGCCTTTGGTGCTGAGACTGGACTTTACATTTTAGTTTGCCTTCCACACAACTTCAGCAACTGTGTTTGCCACAGCTACATGTTCCTCTCCTCCTGCACAGCTTGGAAAATATTAAAATGCCTAAGCTGCTGTTAAACATCAGGACAGGGAAGGGGCAGGTAGAAGGACAGCAGAAAGAAAGGCACAAGAAATCATCCTCTTGGGAAGTATATTTGAACCTCAATTCTTAGAACTTCTAAACAAGGAAGATATTTGTCAAATTGCATTTTGCTGTGTCAAACACATGGGAAAGGATGCAATTTTTACATCCCAAGGCTAAGCACAGAAAACCAATGTTTAGAGTTAATATGTAGACAAAGGAGGAAATGTTATTAGGTCAGGCTACTTTTGTTCAGACAGAGACATAGAGAATTTAGGCTATCTCTTCGTTCTAGTAATCAGCCTGAGCAGACAAATCAATGTCTTAAGCTCTTAATAGCTACAGAAACAAATACTAAAGTAAGGCATATGTTTCAAAAGAAAGTTATGGTTTAAAGCAATCCATTACCTCACCCAGTATGTGAAAATTTTCTGCAAAATCCAACAAAAATTTACAACTTAAAATCTGCAATGAAACTGAATCTTCACAAACAGAATTCTGAGGGTACCTTCACCCCCTCCTCCACACCACCCAAACCCTTGTATTTACAAGTTGAGATTAGCCTTCTCCATTTTTGCTTTCTAGTATGAGTGCTTTTTCACACTCTGTCATTTTCCTTCTGAAGAGGACAGACAGGATCTGTCTAAAAACACTCTAAGGGAAACAGGAAGAATCTACCTCCTTAGGCCTGTGTTCACAGCAAAGCCAACATAACTGACCTGCTGTCTCAGGAATGGATCCCATCCAAATAAAGAGCCCTTTGCTTAAAGAATGACAATTGTTAAAAGCCAAGTCAGTGGCAGCCAAGAAGCCAGGGGTCAAAATTCAACTGAGCGTAATTTATTCTCCTGGCCACCCAAATACCCTTCTGGAGGGAATGCAGGCAAAACCCAGTTGCATACAACCAGAGCTGTAGTACTATCCCAAAGGTTCATTCCCAGGAAATTTAAGCAATTTCAGAAAATTTCTCCCCATCCCTTCCAGCAAACAGCAGTGTATCACAGCAGGGGAAGCAGCAGGTACATCTCTGAAGTCTAGTGATTGAATAGAGATCTGTGCAGGGTGAACAAGGCAACAGGGCTGAGTTCCAAGGCAGAAATCTGCAGAAGCAGGCTCACTTCTTTCACCATAGCATTATATAACTAAAGCAGAGCTACTTTATACTGCCAGCAAAGCAATGAGTGAATCAAATGAGCCTCTGGCCACTAACTGCCATAGGAATTTTACTTGCAGACTGCAGTACTTTGGAGGAAAGAGTTTATACAGTTGCTATGAATTTCACATGTCTCTGTGGATGCTACCTGTACCCTATATTTTTGGGGAACTAAATAATCCATTGGGTAGGGAGACTTAGACAGTGGCAGGGTTGCCCAGAAATGTGAGATCAAGCAATCAAGAGTCCCTCTCCATGCCTGTTGAAGGAAGCAATGGGCCTTCAGCCAACAGAACATGTTTGTCTTTGGACACACTCTGCAAAAACCCTCTAAAGGTGAGGGCTTAAATACTCAGGCTGAGATAGTATCAGTTAAAGCAGCAGTGTTCTCCACTCAGCCAAAGCAGCAGTGTTCTCCACTCAGTTCTCCACTCTCCACTCAGACTGTTTAACAAAGGAGAATTCTTCAGCAAAGAAGAATTCTTTCTTGCCAGAGGGCAACATGGAGAGGCTTGGTCTTCTCCTGCAAATTTAAGCCAAACCCAGGGGCAAGACCAGAGTCACTGGATGCTTAATATAGATTTGTAATATTTTACATTTTAACCCTGTGAGTGTTTATTTTGCTAAGCCCCTTCCCTTAGTGTGCTGTTCTGTTGTCTGTGTGTAATGAGGTGAAACTCACCAGCAAACTGTGGACAATTTGGGAGTCCCAAGAAACAACCTCAAGTTGAACAGAAGGCCTACAAATTTCAGTGCCATGGGGATATGTAATAAGGACACCTAGAACTAATAAAAAGATGTGTTTTTATGTAGGCACAGGAAATTAATGCCTACAGAATAACGTACTTTGAACTAATCACAACTGCCTGGAGAACATTGAAGAAAAGCTATGAGACCTGTTTTTAACACAGATGATATATGCTTTTACTAAAGGACATGTTACTATTCTGAACTAGTTTTCCAGCTGCAGTTAATAAGCTCTGGGTTCAGCTCCATTTGTGAGAATACAAAGCAGCTCTTTATGATATCCCCACCCTAGAAATTGCCTCATTTTGGTCTATTCCCCACGACTGCAGCAGCCTCAAGGGAATCTTCAGCTTACTGGACATGTTTGTTATTTGGCCTCTAAGATTTAGTAGAGTGACATAGAGGAGACGTGACATCTTTAAGAAGTTAGCCCAGTATTTTCAGAACCAGCATAAATGAATCCGGCCAGCCTCTACTCTCTATGCTGGGAAGGCTGCTCCACAATACTCCAAGACCTTTTGTTTTGCTGAGCATCTCCTGGTGTCCTTGACAAAAAGTATGTCTACACCTCTAGCACAGTGGAAAAGTTCCCAACAGCTTGTGGGCACTGTATGCTCCGTGTCCTGCCCATATGTGCCTGGCCTGTTCAAATGGAGCCTCCAGAGGAGCTCATGCACACCCGGGAACCTGCTCTCTTGGGTGTGCTCCAGTCCTTCTTGCACACAACTGTGCCAGTGAAGGGGGTCTTAAGACCTCAGAGCTGCCCTAAAAACCAGTATAGTCACAGCAGGCATACCAAATTCTAAACTTCCCATGATGAGTCTGCTGGATTCTCTAACATGAAACGCACAACAGCAGCCAAATCCAAAGTAAGTGAGTGGCAAAGAGCTCCTTCGGCAAACAGGTGTTGCTTCTTCTTCATTCACACACACCACCTTTCCATTAGTATATTTGCCTAAATAACATGTTAATTCTGTTTTATAAATGGTTAGCTCTTCCCCAGTTGCTCCAGAGAGGATAGCTCTGTGTAGTGCTGCTGTTGTTTTAAAGTATACATTGTTATTTATTTATGATGGAAGCATTAGGAAATACAACTTGTGTGTGAAGCAAAAGAGACTGAATCTCATAGTGGTTTTAAAAGAATGTTGTTCCCTGCCTCTGGCAGCTGCACCAAGTATTCTTGAACCTGACTCTTCCATGAAGCTTATCTGAAAAGAGATAGCACAGGTCTGGATCTAAAATTGTCATAGAACATACAGAACAGAATTTTAGAGCACAGTGAAAGCACAAGAAATTTTGTTGAAAATGCAACAGATCAACAGATTTTAAGTCTGGTAGACACCTCTGCATGTTACCAACTTAAGTCCCACTGTAGTATTTGAACTGGGTGTGAATGTTGCT
Source organism: Irena cyanogastra (assembly GCA_013397155.1). NCBI lineage: Eukaryota > Metazoa > Chordata > Aves > Passeriformes > Irenidae > Irena > Irena cyanogastra. The sequence goes on along the minus strand of VWZV01002112.1, from coordinate 1,770,466 downwards.
TTCAGCATGCAGGCTGTTATCTACACTCTTCTGAGCCTCCTGTTACTGAAGGGGGAGCACAGTGCATGTATGAACCTAGTTTGCCATCCTTCACCAGACACTACAGTAATTACACAACTCTCTTATAGTGCTGTGCTGGCACATTATTCTGTGCAATATAAAAAAAACCAAAAAAGCCTAAGTCCAAGTTATTATAGACTGCATTGAATAAATATTCGGAGTACCCAAGACAAATTGAGGGAATAATGTGTAAGGATTGCAGAATATTGAAATTATTCTCTAAGGCACTCAAGACTTTGGACTCAAGGGGAAGAAGAGATAGAGGAGCTTTTTTATAGAAGGTGGTAATGAGAAATCATACATTAAGTTACGGAAAGCTGTCCATTTTTTTCTGTACAAAGATTTGGCGGCCAGGTTCTAGAGAGTGCTAAGGAGTCACTAGAGATCAAGAAATAGCAGAGCTAGAGATAGAGCTAAATCACCAGCACCAGTGTTTGTGCAAAAAAGCTTCATAATCATGGATTGATGCAAATGACGTGATTGGATGATTTTTTAAATTTAATTTTTAAAAATTATGAGAGCATTGCTTGTCATAAAAGCATTTTCCCCATGTTTCATTGAAGTGCTACAGATGAATAGAAGTAAGTACACCATCTCCTGCTGGATCTCAGTTTTTTTGCAAAAGACTTATAAGAATAATCTCTCTGCCTGTAACACAGGTAAACTTAAATTTCTCAGTTATTTATTTAAATCATGTAGGCATCTCAAGGAAGGCATTGCCAAAAGAGGTTTCCATTTCTGTGTGCTAAATCGTTTGACTATTCTTAAGCTTAGCAGCAAATCCAAGGTCAAGATCAGCACTCACAAATTCCACAGAACAACACAAGCAGAAATTATGAACCATACCTTGTTAGAACTGCTGGAGGTCAGGTCTGAATGAGGCATTTGCATTTGGCAAGAGATGTTTATCACTGACTTTGGAAAGGTTTGTTTCAGCAGAATTTTCCATGCTGTTTTCATGATGGAACAGTCCCATTAAGATCATCATTCAGTATCACTTTATCTCATCCTTTCTTTACTACGATCTTTATACCCCTGGATGATCCAAAAGTTTTGTTTATATGTAGCCAATCTCATTAACTCCTACATTTCATGAGATTCTGCATAAAACCAATGTCTCATACTGACAGGGCCTTGAACAAATAAAGTGCAAGGGAAAAGATTGATGCTTTCTCTATGGTTTAATACCACCAAGACTAGTGCAGCAGGTGGATTTATGGCTACCCCCTACACATAAGAAAGCACAGTAGTGAAGTTTGCAGTGTTAATGTAAAGCTTGTGGAATGCGCTTAACAGACTGGTTTGGCCAGATGTTGAAACAACTTCATCGGCTTCTTTACCTCAGTGCTAATGCACTTCTGATAAAAAACAGCACAACTGTAGAGTAAGACTTAACCAAGTTCACCTAAGGTATGCTCTCCAGTTGACTTAACTCCTCCTTGAAAGAAAAATTGTGTACATTAATCTTACCCCAAAATAGCAACATAGGATGCTAAGTTTAGTACTGTAATGGCTGTCAGAGCACATCAGACCAGGTCACCTCAGAGTCAATGAAGACTAGAAGTGGTTTGTCAGTACAATTGAGAGAAAACAGTGAGAAAACAGAATGCTAACAAACTTCTGTGAGTGCCTAAGAACCCTAACTCAGCTATAACCATTGTCTCTGTTTCAAGGGTCCACTGTTGCAATCAAATATATTTTCTGTTTGGTAGCGCAAATGTTAGGAGAGTAAATATTAAGAGCTATTAGGGACTCTATCCAACTGTATGGATGCTTCTATGGGGAAAATCCTACTTTTGTCCAATTGCCTGCTTTTGCTTCTGCTCCATGGCACAAATATTATATGAGACAAACAGGAAAAGGTCCAAGGACTGGACTGAATCTTTCTGACTGCCAAAGTACTTGCAACACGCTGTAACATCTGTACTTTTCCTGGATCAAACCTCACCAATATTACAGAATCTGCTTCTGGCACTGGCTGAAAAGCACAGCTGATGTAGCCAGACCAGAACTCCAGATCACACTCCCAGATCGGCATGTTGGCTCAGCTTTTTGACAGCAGTGCAGGAAACTGGTGATTATTTTTTCCATTAAAAGAAATGCAGACGGTATATAGCTGGAGCACTGCTACCAAGTTCTAGCCTATGGCCCTTCTAACCTGGCAGCCAGGAACCACCATATCCCCACAGCACTCAAAAATAATTTTTTGTTTATATTATCACAAGTCACATTCTGTCCCTTAAAAATTTTTATTCAAGGACTCCACAACTGATACAGCTAGGACAATGCTAATTTTAGTGTAGCAAGTAAACAGAGGTCTGATTCAGCTCTCCTCAACACTGGGTGCAGAACAGGATTTTGCCATCAGAAAGATGAAAGGATACAGCAAACACTGGACTGGCTTCCACTGGGAAATGGAGGAAAGGAACAGGCCTGACCAGAGACCCAGGCTGAGCATCTTCGAATGTGTTGCTGGGAGTTTCTTACGTATAGGAGAATTAAAAAGTTTTTACTGTGGTGGATTGACACTGGCCTGGAGCCAAGCAACCACACAGCCTCTAACTCACCCCACTGTGTTCATGGGGATGGGGGACAAAATAGGAAGAACAAAAGCCAGTAAACTCATAGGTCAAGTTAAAGACAGTGAAATAGCTGAAGGAAAGAAGAAATTAAGCAGCAATTGAAAGGCAATAACTCACCAACTCCCACAAGCAGACTGATGGCCCAGCCAGTCCCTGACCAATGGCCACCTTGGAAGAGAAAGCCCTCACCTCCTTCTTGCTCTACCCCAGCGTTTATTGATGATCATATTATAAGGTCAAGGACATCCCTTCGGTCAATTCAGGTTGGCTGTCCTGCTGAGTCCCTTCCCAACCATCAGCCTACTCCTTGGTGGAGCAGGAAAACGCAAGCTGTGACACTGTGCAAACAGTGGTTATCCATAGCCAAAACACTGGTGGGTTACAAACACTGTTTTAATCACAAATTCTAAATGCAGAACCATAGAGGCTAATATGAAAAAAGTTATCTCCTGCCCAGCCAGACCCAATACATCAACTTAGGCAAAACCAATTCCCCAGGACTCCTCTTAACTTTTAGCTTGAATAAAAAAATGGAAGAAAATCAATGTTTTCCTAGGTAACACAGTGACTGAAGTTGTTTTCCAAACAAATGGGGAATTTGGGAACAATAGTACCACACAATTCATCAGATTGGCATAGCATATCGAAGTGCTAATCCATCATTTCCTGATTGCATTAAGATATGCAGGAATTCAAGATCAGGCAGGAGTATGCTATATAGAACAATTGAGGATGTTTGGAACTGTACCCTCAACAAAATATCACTCACTCTAACTGGGACACAATCAAGGACTATTGGTGTATTCCTAACTGACATAATTTTCATACATGGCTGTGTAAAATACAATATCTAGAATGCAGGAGGCTGGTTTGTCATCCAGGCCTCTGGACTATGTCTCTTTTGGGACAAGGCAGTTGCTTGCCAGTCAGTGCTGTATCATAGCTAGTCCTACATAAAATTGCACAGCGTTATATCATGCAAATTGGTCTTCAGGGCTTTATGCTAGCTGTCACTTATTAACCAAACCGTTTGAAACACCAATGTAAAACTTGCTAAAATCAAGTAGTTATAGTTGTGGGATTAAAGGTCTTCAGACCAGGAATCCAGGACATCTAAAGGGAAAGAAGGGTGCTGCATAAAATAATGGTGACTATAGTCAAGGGTGTGTGTGGGAGAAACAAATAATGGACTCCTGTTTCATCAGGCAGGATAATTAAAATCAAATCAAGGAGTTCAGGTTCTGTAGATTGCTCAATGGTGCAAGATAGCCATAGGCGGAAGGTGAAAAAATACAAAATTTCCACAACAAGGGATACAATTTCTCGTTGATACCTATCTTAAAGTCATCAGAGTACCAAGAAGCTGAAAACAGACACCATAAAACTGAACTTCACAGACAAACCACTGCTAGACAGCAAACCAAGGACTTTTTGGTAGGAGAGATCTGACCACAAAAACAATATTTCTTTTCTAGTGCAGCCAACTCAGGGCAAAACAAAGGCATTACAGCTGCCTCAAAAGAAAATATTGAGGTCCCTCCTACATTGCCTGGTGAGAAGTTAGGTACTCATTTTTCTAATTTCAGATCAGTTACAGTTTTACAGAGTAATCCTGTCCAAATTATTGCAGAGCAAAATTGAAGTGACAGAGCCCTTCCCAGATTAGCATGGGGAATTTTGCAATCTGCAAAACATTTGAAACATACAAAAGCCTTGAGTACTACATGGCATGCATCCCCAGCATGAATGATCTTCTTTATGGTGGCAATTTTTGCCCTTCTCCTGAGGGCAAAAAGGAAAGAAGATATCAACACAGCTAGTCTTGACACAATATTTTATAACGCAGTCCAGTGCTCTTCTTGATTCTGGAGTAAGATTCACTGAAGGACCTGGGGACTGATGTGTGTCCAGAATCATCTGGAGAACATTTAAATCTTCTCTGTGCATGACACATAAAAGGCATCATAAGAGGAGGGCTGGTGTCATAGATACTGGGTGCATTCAGGAAACACAATATTTTACACTGGGAAAACTACAGGACCAGTTGTTTTTCTTGAAGAGGTGATGACATTGATTGGAGAAGGAGGAGGTTGGTTCATTGCTCAGTCTGTGGGCTTGCAAGCATGTTCTTTTCACTTATCCTTGTCCCAAGAATGCAGGCTCCAAGGAGGAAATAAAGAATGCCTGGAGGAAATAGAGAAAAACTCTCACTCCCCTTGTATACAATATAAAAAATGGACTATTAATTCTGTTGGTCTTGAACGTAACTGGTATTATAAAGATTTAAAAAAGCATTTTTGGTTGAAAGAAAGCAACAATGCATTCTTCAGTTCTTTATTCAAAGTCAGTGTGGAAGGCAAAACCTTGAAAATATAAGCAGGGCATCTGACCAATTGAATAAAAGTTCAGAAGAGGAAAAGCTGTGTGAAGTAATTCTCCACCCAGAACTCAATCTGCATTCAAACTCAATTTATAGATGAATGAATGATGGAAACCAGCTTAGGGCAAGCAAGCTCCAATCATCATCATTATTATTATATGAGAAAATAGCATCACAGCACACAAAATACTCAGTAAAAATAGCACCTTGGGCTCAGTTCTTTCTTTACAATAATTTTGTGTTTACGCAATTTCAATTTCTGAAAGATGCATTGAATTTCATGACCACCTACAAAGAAAACAATATCTTATTTGAAGGACATGCTTGCATTTTAAGATCCAGGAACTCCAATGCTGACCCAGCACAAGACAACTGATTTGCTCTTGAAAATGTATTTTTAAAAAGGGAAGTATTTCTTTGTCTACTCTCTATCCTGTTATTAGATTTAAAAATGCTATGCTTAGTCTTTAGCAAAGGCATTATCATATACATGCATGTTTTAATTATAAGTAATCTATTTATTATTTTGGATCTAAACGGATCCAGAAACACATGGGGCTGGAGAGGTTAAAACATAACACATAATGCAGGTGACTGATGCAAAACATTTAATGTAAGGGAAGCAATGTTTTGCTGATAGCAAAATCGGGTCTGCCATAACTGTTACCAGATATGGCAGAACAGAATGGATTCCAAATTTGAGGAAGCATTTATGAGGAAAAACTGAACTTATGGTCCCTGGGACTGGAGCACGGGACAAGCCAACTACCGAAATGGCCAGAATAATCTAGCAGTGTTGTCATCAAGTACAAACCAAACCAATTTTTTTTTTGTAAATCTAGAACATGTACCACTTAGTTCTCAACAAAAATTCCATACATGGAGTTTGCTATATTGCTGCATCTGACCTAACAGGCACCTGGCTAAATATTCAGAACCCGTTTGCCTTTGCATATCAATGGTATAACTGATGCAATGATACAGTCCAACTTACAGATGCAGGCATACTGAAAAACTCATTTATATAGACATACTTCTCCCTCAGACTGAAAAACGTATTCGGTGTTTATTGTGAGCATTGCTCAGACAGCATTCCTGAGTGGTCCCTGTAACTCGCATCGTGTGCTTGTTGCTGCCACAGAGCCATCTGCTTCCTGACCAAATGATTCCCAGGCCACAGGCAGCCCCTCCATGTCCTGATTCAAATGTATAAATATTCACACCAGCATTCACAGATGGATGTATTCTGGCAGGAGTATCTATAACGCTTTCCTTCCTCGGAACTAAAGCTTTTTAGGAAATAAATCTGTTGTGGTAAGAGAAAAGGGGTCAGGCATTCTGTAAAGCAATTTATGAGAGTGTATACTTGAAAACCTTCCCTTTTTTTAAAATGATACTCACTCACCTTTAATCACAGTCATTCCACTTAAAAGAGGGAAAAAAATAGTCCCAGTAAAACCTTCTTCTTATCACATCTGTCACTCCTGGGGCTTTTCCACCTAATAACTCTCAAACCATGCCATCCTCAAACAAATCATAAAACCTAAACAAACAGAACTAATCTATTGAAATTTTAAAAGGTTGTAATGTCATAACAGGCCTGTACAGATCTAATACCATTGTGATGTTAAAAGCTGAGTTCATCCAAGTCCCCCAAGCCTGTTTATCTGCAACAGTTGTCCACTGCATTTCACATCCCTTTGGTTCTTCCTTTATTTTTGTGTGAAATGCCTATGATGAAAGAGGTAATGAAATATTTCCAGAGCTACTTGTGGTTAGTATTATGGTTTTATTAAAATAAATAACGAAATAACAAAGCTCAACTGTCGCATTACTCCCCACCCCACTTTTCTCTCTCTTTTTTTTCCTTCTAAAGGAAAAGTAAAACAGAGAGAGGACCTAGTTTCAGCTTTGCCCTTGAAAATCAGGTGCACAGTGTGCTTAGAATTCAGTTTGTACTCACAGCACACATGCACACAGCTGTCATCCCACTTCAATAGTAAAAGCAGACTAAGCTCAGAACAGCAAATGCCCATGACCTTGAGAATTATCAGTACTGACACAACACAGGGCGTAGACACATGCAGGAAGTTAAACCATTAGAGTCTGTTCCTCACAGTTATTGTTGTATCTCCTGGAAGACCCAAGAAACATTATTTTTAAAACTGTATAGCTTCAGGGTCAAAATGTACTTGCACAAATTCTTAACTAATGGTTCTACTCTCTTGCAGGTACTTTGCTGGGTTCTTTTACTGAGAAAAGACTTGGAAATGACAGGAAAATACTTGGAAATTATATAATTTATGATAACTGCATAAAACCATAATCAGATATACAGTGCAGAGTATGGTGGTGCATATATAAATTAAGTTTCAGTTCCTAGGCAGGTCTGTACTCAGCAATAAGTTCCCAAGAAAAGGAACTAGTAGCTGGTGTAGAGGAGATTCAAGGAAGCCCTTTTCAAATTTTCATGCTTCCCTTTCAGAACCATTTCTATATGCTCAGGGCCAAAGAATATTTTAAAAATTAAATCTTAACAAGTAAAAGCGCTCTTGCATTTGAGAAGATAGTAAAGGCAAAGGAAGGTATACATCCATACGAAGCACAGAGGTGTGTCCAGCCAAAGTTCAAGATACTTCTTGGCTCTTTCTAAACTTCAGCTTCTCCTGGATTCTTTGTGTTTATTAACATCCTCATATCTAGCTGTTAATAAGGCAAAGAATATCCTTAAAATAAATGAGCTACAGGACTGTAGCTCTTCCAGTTTTCTCACAGAATTGCATATTAAATGTTTCTCTTTAGGGTGCAGATCCTTAGAGGATAAGGGAATGATAAGGCAAAGTTTTCCATTTCCTTTAGAAACCACTTCTTTTTATCATCTGTGATTTCAGAGAAAATGGTCTTACAAATGTATTTCAAAAGCACTCTATAGACTGAGAAACTGGGGAGGAAGGAAATCCGAAGTGTGTTATTATCTACAACCCCACGGTATAGGACTGAGGGCAGGGAGGGGGGAGAGAAGCATCTCACAGTGTGACAAGTGATGGAACTGGCAGTGTGACCTGACTTTGAAGATTAGCTGCAAACAACAACCTTCATTTCATGTGCTGCTGTTTCAGATGCAAAGAATGATACTTCAGGTGACAACGCTGCGTATGATGCCACTCAGGCAGAAAAGAGAGGACTGCTCACATGAGCAAGATCTACATCAGGCATGGTTTGTATCAATCAAACTACCTGTACATCATTCATGGTGGTTCAGGCTACCAAAGGGGAACTCAAAAAGCTAAAATTTAAAACTCCAAACCTTTTGTGCTATACAGCAGGGTTACAGCAAGGTGTAATTCCTTCTGTTTGGAGAGAGAACTCGACTTTCATAAGCCTGGGAAACCAATAAAGCAGAAGTGCTCCAAATAGATGTTACAGAAAAATGCTCAAAGACAGCCCAGAAAAGAGACAAAGAAGGGGCAGATGGTCTTGAAGGGCAATTCAGTCTCTCTGTATAACAGAGGTGTTATTTGCTAGCAATAGCTTTATTAATGGCACTATCAATCTCTCATTCAACACAACAGAGTATTTTTTGCCATAATTTCCCACTCTCTGCTGAGCTGTGTCAAGGGAAGCTGTATCAGTGACTGGCATGCTAAATTTGGCTGTCACACTGACATGCTTGGCACAGGATGAAATGTCTGTGCTAGAAGCTGAAAAAGCTGCAAGTGGAGCTGTATTCACATCACCAGCAGATGAAACACAATAGAGCTGAGAGCAAGGCATCAAATCAAGCTGAACCTTCTCTGCTGGGCTTGCTCACTTAGTCCCAGAAGCAGTGCTGGTCAGGGCCAGCAGCAGAGTGGTAAAAAAGCACTGGTGGTATTATGGGGAGGCATGGCACTGGGAGAACATGAAGAAAAGCATGTGGGAGGGAAAGGACCGAGGGAGATAAGGCAGCAGGAGCCATTTCAGGCAGCAGAAGTGGGACACTGGCTTGAAGAAAGCAAGCATGTACAGAGCAGAAAGTTTAGGCAGTCACAACTGTGGGTGTTGTTCTGAAAGATTTGGGAAGCTGCAGTCAGTTAATTTGTCCCATCAGCTGCTATCACCCTCAGAGCTCAGCCAAGGGGAGCGACGGTGGAGAGTTTGGGCAGGAGTTTGCCAGTAGGGATGCAGCCCACAGCCCTATTATATCTCTCTGTATTGAAGCATTTCACTGATGCCAGGACAGTCCAAAAAGCACATACTCTGAAACCTGGATTCCCAGCTGCATTTTCCAGCAAACTGCCCCACGAGCAAGACTCACTCACAATTAGTTATGTTGGCAGCCAGCCTTGCATTGCACCTAGTGAGACACATACAGTAACTGAATGTGACATGCCACCATAACGACAGATCAAACCAGGGCATTCCAGAAGACAAAGTGCTTCGATATGAGGGGCTTAAAGAGGCACTAAAGAATTTATGGAGAATGAAATGCAACTTCAGGGAGGGTGATGAAATTATCAGCCTCACCAAGAACAAATACAGAGCCAAATGGCGGGATCATATAATTGTGCTACTGACAGACAGCCTTGTTGGGAGTCTCAATGCATTCGTCCTCTTAATTGAAGCTGAGCTGACCTGATTTGATCGTATTAGTACTGCCAGACAAAAAAAAAAAAAAAAAAAAAAAAAAAAAAAAAATCTTCTTTAAGTGCTTGAGATTTTTCAAATTAAGAATTATTGGTAATTTAAATTAATGAGCAGAAGCTGGTAGAAGTTTTTCATCAGAACTTTTATGTATTTTGGTATAGATATACATTTTTAAAAGATGTTTAGTTTCCTTTAAATGCTTTCAGATTTTCGCACATCCATAATAATAATAATAATAAAGGATTTTAGGGAGAAAAAAAAGTGCTCTTCCCTTCACAAACCCTCAGCTTTTCAGTGAAGGCCAAAAAATACTTTATGGATTAAATACAACATCTCTGCCCTTCCTTCCTCACAAGCCCATACTGCCTTACTTCAAGTTGCTCTGCTGCTAGAAGGACTAAGAGTGTGATTCAGTGGTGGTTGACTTGCCTTTAAGGAGAGCTGAAAGCATGGAGTTCTCTGTGGAAATGAGTCAATGCCTCACAGTGTAAATCCTTAAGAAGTGGAGTGGAGAGATGCCTTTATTCTAGCTTGCTACCTGCAGAGAGGAGAATGCATGGCCAGCAGCACTGGGCAACTGCTGTTCATTTTCTGTATGAGGAGCAGTAGCATTACTGAGTCTCTAGCTTGAACTGGGCGACAGAGTGCTTTCTTCTGATGTAAGACTGGTCTGGTTGGACTCAGCCACCAACTGAATCAATCCCCTGCCAGGCTCCTTGGCTCAGTGCTGGCAAATGCACCCCATGCTTTTGTCACACATAAATGTTCCCCTGCAACTCAGCAGAATCAGGTTCTGTTCCTCCCCTACAGAAGGCTTACTTGGAGACCCTGAGAAAGCCACATAAGGACAGAGTTTTAAATGTATTTAAATTTTTACAATTTTAATGCTTTTCTATATGATACCGACTGCACTTGGATGGATCAGTGCACTAGGAAAGATGGTGCTTACACCAGCAATGCAAGGAAGGGCAAAATGTGTGACCAAGACAAATGCATACAAGTGGTGAGGTGCTCAACTAATACACAACACAGGCCTTAGAAACCACAGCAGGTTCTGCTCTGTAATTTGGGCCCTGGCTATAGAGCAACTACAATATTTTCATTTTAAAAAAAAATCTCTTAAGTATATAAATATCCTTACCTACTTCCTATAGGTTTGCACCTTCTGTTTGGGGTTCCTTCTCCTCCACTGCAATAACCTGACCCTCACACATAATAATTGCCAGGAAAGAAATGCCATATACTGTGGGTTATCTGTAAGTACAGGAATGCATACTGGCAGGGCAGTGTGTTTTTGGTAAATGATTAGTTAGCTTATGCAATTGCCAAATTTTCCTCTCATTTCCCACACTCTGTGAAGCATTTGGACAGATTTTCTCTTTGCCGATACCAGTTTATAAGGACCTAATTATCCTTAAGACAATTTCAAATTTGCCTAAAATGGGGAGAGATGGCTTTAAATCACAACACTCTGGGCCTAAATCATGTAACAAGGGGCACTAGATAGGACCCATTGTTCTGATATACAAATGGTCTGTGTTATATTTTGAGAGCTATGCAGACCAGAAAAGAGGAAAGGAAAGCCACCAGCATATCCTAACCCATATAAGTCCATGGAAGTGCTAGCTTCTGGCTGTCAAAATGTCTCAAGAAAGTTTTCCTCTTCAGCATGAAATGTCACAGCACAACCAGCATACCTACAAGAATAGAACCACGTGCTCACATAGAAACCCAAGACATTATTGGAGATGAACTCCATTATTGGAGCCTCCCTTTTCAGTCTCAATATCACAGGTGCTTCCATACAACTTAAATGTTAATTTAGGGAGGAGATATATACATTGGGACTGCGCAGACACTCCTCTCTCACATTACACAGAGTGCACAACAATAACGTGAGAGAAGAGGGACAGAAGAGCACAAAGGAAAATTGTTTAGTCCTCCCATGGTCTATTCAGTATTTTCTGGAAAATACTCAGTTACTAAGAGCCTGAACCTAGCCTTGCCCCTGACAGCAAATAGAAGACGTAAAGGGAGATTACATAAAAAAAGGAGAATTACTGGGTTGTACAGCAGTAGCAGGTACTCAGAAAGCATAAGGAGTACAAGGATGTTCTTCTCTCATTAAGAAAATCACGTTTGAAAGAAGCCTAAGAAGGACACTATCAATTTTGAGTTGCCACAGGCAATCTCTCTCAGAAGGAGAATTGCTTCAGCTCGCACAGAAGCATAGAGCTTGGCATTAAATTAATGCTTCCATTCTCCTCTTCTGTTTTTGGAGCTGGGATCTCCTCTCTTGGAGGCCAAATCGCTGAAGCTTCCGCAGTGCTCACCTAGATCCTTGAGCTTATACAGACCTCCTGCACAGCAACACCATCCATTTAATTCAGCTGTAGCACGTAAGGCTCCCACTGGGGCCAAGGCCACTCAGTGCATTGCAGGAGGCAGTCAGGAGCTTCCCCAGCCCAGCTTCCATTCCAGGCTGACAATAAAAATCCAACTGCTCGGGCACAGCTGCAGCAGCAAGGTCCCTTTTACTGAAGTTGCCTCTGATATGCCAAGCCCCGCTGAGCCTGTGGAAATCAGGTTTACAATAGCAACTGCAGCCATTAGCTTCCTCTTTTGTGATTCCCAGCATTATTATGCTGTTTGCGAACTTTGCTTTGAATGACCAGACTATAGGCTGGGAGAGATGAGACTTAGCAAAAAAGCACATACACACACTGGCACACAAAGTGTGACAAACCCCAATGGCAAGTTGTGCTAATAGCTTGTTATTTAGTGACATAAAATCACTGCTAAGATAATACAGGCAGCCTAAACCTCTAGCAGCCCTCTGACAGAGATGACCAACCAACATACTCAAAAAAAAGCCCCTTTCACAATATCCCACAGGGCAGTTAAAGGAACATGGGAAACAAAACAAACTCTAAGAAAACAAGTACCTTTCTGCCATAAAAAACAGGCCTCTTTTGCTCACGTATGGTGCACGGGGTGGGGGGGGGTAAAGCACTCTTCTCACGGAGGAAAAAGACTGAAGTGGGCTTTGGAAAAGTTTTGCTTTAAATTGGAATTCTAAAAGCAGCTTTTGGAAGAAGCTGTTCTTTATACCCACTCCTATGCCTCAAAGGAGAGCCTACTACTTTCAGCCCAAGTCTTGACCAGGACATCAGGAAGCACAGCAGCAAAAATGGAACTGAATACCTGTATCTAAAAGTCTTGTTCCACATTTGAAAACTGAATAGACCATGGTCATGTAATGTTAACTGGTATGATTGCACTTTTATTATTTTCTAGTGTGGACACAGATTTAGTGGTCCAAAGGCACGTAGCAGACCTCTGTGCATATGGAAATAGACTCTGTGTGGAGGATGCAAGACCTGTTGAGGCAGTTAATGTCCAGCTTGACTTATTATTTTTGGCACCAAATTTTGTTTATGTGGCCCTAACTGCTGCAGAGCTGGTGCAGATGTGGGAGCAGTTTGGTGATGTCCACCAGAGAACGCGTGGAGTGCAGTGCAGACATGCTACACTGCTCCGTGTGGAGGCAGCTTAGGCTCAGGGCTGGTCCTGGCTGACTCCATGTAGCTCTTCATATAACACTCTCCAGCATGCACAGGGTGCATTTCCACATGTGCAGCCCCATCTCTGCATCACCATCCTGTTCAAGGACAAAAGCCGCCTCCAGGCATTAGTGCCTGTAAACCTTTGCAGATGGGAGCACACTGAATTGTACAAAGACATCAGAGCTGGCTTGCATGAGTCTCCCTTTATTCAGAAACAGGAGTATCAAAGATTCCATGATCCAGGATGTTCTTGCTCCCCATTGCTGCATATGATGACAACCATGCAGGAGACATGAAGATGCCATTAATCCATACATATCCATGCTAACAGCACAGCTGTTGAAGAGACACAAGCAATGCTGTCAGAGGAGCTGAGTTAATTTACATCATTCTAGGTTCATTATCCGAGGGAATACACTAGAGAGGGGTGGCAAGGATAATTGCAGTCACAACCAATCTGTTCCCACTGAGCCAAAGTACAATTTCTGATTTGGCAGGGCCAATAAACAACGGACCCACTTACACCCCTGTTTAAAAGAGTTTGGCTTTGTAAGCAAGGGAGAGAGACAGACCAGCATACACTGAACTTCACTGCTAATTGTTTTGGATTACCATTTATTTATATAAATAATTTGCCTGTGTGTCCCACCAGGAAGACACCTGAGCCCTACCTCATCTGCTAACGCTGACTTTAATGATCCACGTCCAGCACATGGGTACCACCATTCCCATCCTACTCCCCCAGCACTCCAATAAGGCCCTCACCCATCTGTGCAGGAAGACAGATTAAATGATCAAGGACTAACAACGGCAACCTATCAGTCTGAAAACAGCCCTTGTGGGATCTGACAGGCTTCCTCAGGGCAAGCACTCTGCAGATGAGGCCTCGCTAGAGAGACTTACAGTCCTTGGCTGCTAATGCAGGCGGCCAAATTTATTTGTAGTTAAACAGTTGGTCCAGTCAACTTAGACTCTTCTTTCAATCCTTGAAAAGTAAAATGTCTAGGCTTGCATCTGTGAATGAGTCTATCATTCAGCTGGTTTCAGTAGGCAACAAACCTATCTTGATTCATGAAGCTATTGGGATGTTTTACTGAGGCTTTAGAGCTTGTTCCTGTAAACTTAACCACAATTATGTATCTTTTGTAAGGGATGAACCTAAGCCTCGGTAAAAACCTCAATTTTGAAAGCTTTAAAAACTTCCAAATTAGGCTGAAATCTAACCTTGTAGAAGATGTGTATTTAGACCAGGTACTTTTTAATGCACTACAAGTAACAGATGTTTTTGGCTGATGTGTTTCTATCTTCTCTTAGTACCAGGACAGGCACCATGAGTTTTGAATACAAAAGCAGAGATTTTATTTCCATCAGGAATATGACAGCTGCTTCATATTCATTGCCTAACATATAATTTTAAAGGAAAACTATGAAAATTGAAATACTTAAAGTTTGTCAAAATATAGTTTGGCTCCATCTGAAAAGCATATGTTTGTTGCTGCTGCATATCCCAAAAATTCTGTATCACACAGCCCAGTATTCCAAGAATGGCACTTTAATTTTCATAACACATTATCATCTATTAGTGAGACATTCGTGCCACTATACTTTATTATCTCAGAGTCCAAATACTACATCATTCTCTAAGGGCCTGTTTCTTCAGCTATGCCTGTTGGTACCCTTTCCTCACATATTTTGTCCCATTAAGGCCTGTGAGTTTAATTCTGTGGATAAAAGTTTGCAAGATGAACCTAGATTACTACTGTGATGACTACTCACACATGGAGAGCTCAGAGTATTTACATAATAGTCCAAGCTGAACATAATGACAGTCAAATGTTTATCACCGCTGGAACAGAAGAGTGCACTGCTATTGTGAATTTTCCCTTTTCTACAGCTAAGCAATTTTGGACTCCAGGACAGAGAGCGAAGAAATATTTACCAGCACAATATGCGTGCAACCTGTGTATATGGCAGAGCTGCAAACACATCATGTGCAAAGATACTAAATGTCAACATTTCAGCCTCAAGCAGGTGCTTGTCTTCAAAACCAAATATATTGGTAACCTTTCTGCCAGATGCATTTGGCAGAAAGCTCTGTGTTCAAATATAGGCTCCTCTGGAGCCTCAAGAATGGCTCCTCTAAATATTGACTAAAGTCAGGAATGCAGAAAAATGTAAACAGCTTCCTTAGCCACTTTAGGCAGCTACTGCTTTCCCTTTGGAAATAGTAAGTGTGGATGTAAAAGAAAAAAAATAGTAAAAAAATTGTGAAGGCAGAGGAAAGAAGTACTACCTGATGGTGGAAAACTAAAAACTCCCAGGATCTTCATTTTTATGTGTCAATACCAACGAACACCAAATACGTGCTTTTCAAGTATTTCTGACTCTATTCTCTAGCTTTGTTTTCCTCATAAGTCTCTTGCATTGCTTGACAAATGCAAACACTTTTTTATTTGCTAGTGTTGCCCCTTCCCTGTATCCTGGATTTGCTAACCACCTCGCAGTTCATTGGAAACACTAGCAGTGTTCATTCAAGTCAGGTCTATGCCCAACATCTCAGAAAAGCTCTTGTCCTGCATTTCTGAAATATTTTATTACATGTTTTGCCACGTGCCCTTTCAGTCAGAAGATAGGAATTAGTTCTCTCTGTAGTAGGTGAGAGGATGTATCCTCTTTTAAATTCTTTCATTTCTTCCTGTCTTGCTCCTCTCATGAATGCTGCCTTCACACAGTCCTTCGGTAAACTTTTCTAAATATGCTTCTGGACCTCTCATGATCTTTAACAGCAGGAGAGCCAGGTTTTAATTCTCCTGATCAAAAAACTTCTTGTAGCACAAATAAAGAAGAAAGATGAATCAGAATTAATATCAAACATCAGTTCTATTGTGGTCAACAGGGAGGTTCAATAGCATTCACAATCCTGGTGTACAAGTAACACTGCAGTTAATAATCAGTGCTACATGTGGCTTACCCTTGACACTTTACAAGACAAAATCGAGATAATCTAATGCAATATCTTCACTCACAATGCTCTCTGCATTACCACTCACAATGCAATTGCATTACCTCTGATATCACACAACAAAATTAATATTTTAATATTAATTAACTCACAGCTTATTCACCCGTATGTCTGAAATGTATGGGAGGTGCCATTTCAGCTAAAATTCACTCATAAGTTCTCTTCCCTCTGCTTCACCAACGGGTCGGGAAGACAGCTCCTTATTGGTGGGGTTCAGAACACAAGCATACATGTGGGCATGACTGGAAAACCCAGAATCAGTTTGGCAGAGAGAATGTGAAATAGCAGTGCAGCTTTCTCCTTAGAGTGTGTATCAATAAACACTGCTTCAAACTCTCCGTGGGGGTATCTGACTTCACTGTGTGTGAGATAAGGCATCAATACCCAATTTACAACAAGGAGGTCAAAGCTTGGAAAATTTTCTGTGGAGCAAGAAGCCCTCTACTTCCCCAGTGTTTGACCTACTCGTGCTGGGCAGTATCTGCAGAAGAAAATTTAAGAAATATATTTGAAAAGCAGATCCTTGACCTAGAGACACATTCACAGAGTGAAGAGTTCAGATTTCAGTGCTTAAACTGACTGTCCCAAAGACATTACAGTCAGAGATCCCTCTAGACTTGGAATAAAATGTGGTCTTTTCAGCTAATGACAGACAGGGTTATACAGCTGTGTGTGCTGCGTATGTGCTTCTGCCCTGAGCCCTCCATACGGTTTAGAACAAGAATAAGGCCTCTTTCAATACTGGTAATCATATCAACTCATTCTATAAGCTAAAGAAGTCATGAGAGTCCTGGTCAGCTGAAGTAATAATACATTATATTGAGCATTAATATCCCAAGAAAATAAAAAAGTTCAGAAATGTGGTTACCTTTGTGTTTCCAGGTATCAACAAAGTACAATAGGCTATGAGTTATAACTCCTTAGTCATAGAGGAAAACCTAGTCCATCAAATTTTTTGATAATTCAGACAGACCTCCATATATTTTTCTTCATTTAAACGTTTTGACAGATGATCAGATTAATTTTATTTTATATCTTCTTCCTCCCCCACTCCCAACAAGGCTCTAAACCCAATGTTAAGGCAAAAAGGCATGACAATTCACAAATCCCACTTCTCACTGTTTGGTAAATAATTCCTATGTGACTGCTTTTGATTTTCTAGAGAGTCCTCATCTTTCACAGCTTTTGCATCCAACGAGGATCTGTAGTTCACCTAACCATATATCTGCATGCTACAAGTCTCTATTAGTTTGTCATCCCTCCAATACATAATATACTAGTCTTCACTTTTTCCTACAAGAGCCTAGTGACCCAGCACATGTGTTTTATTTGTGGTTTTAATAAAAATGTTGCCCCAGAATAAGGGATATTCAGAAGATGCTACAGATGACAGAACTAAAAATATACAGCCAAAATAGTGGGAATGCATTTCATCAGGATTTTAAAAGATGTGAGAAAATAAAAAGGCTGTAGTTCAGCAGAGCTTCCATTACCACCCACCAATGTGGAACTTCTGGAGGCTACAGAGACACAAGGAAAGAGAAGGTTGATGTGCCAAGTTCATGGGACCAGCAACTACCCAGGGTATCAGGTAAACAGATCTTCTCTTTTCAGTCTGCCGTGAACTTTCTTTCCAGCCCCACAACCACTCAGCTTATATGTTACAGCACACACTTGTAAAGCAAGTAAAGCAGTACCTTTTTGAAATGCTTTGGGTAGGAAATATTAGCTAGATCTTGTCTATAGGCTAACTAATCTGACTTCCCTGTCAGGTTGCACTCTTTGGAGTGCAAAGTCACTGCTCTACAGAAACACTGCAGACCTACATGGACATTGAGGCAGCTCTTATTGGTGACGTGCAGGAAGGAGTGGTTTTACTCTGTGTGCTCTGCAAATACAGCAGTGATCACTATATAGACAGTTTGAGAAAAGGTCAGGGCTCCAAGTTCCTCTAGGAGTTTCCAGAGGTTCTCATAAATTTATCTTGATTTGTTGGGTGAAATGTTACATAAACCAGAAGAATCTCAGGGTCATGGTTTTTTTGTGAATTCAGAGAGCAAATGTACTTTTATTTCCAGAAGAGAAAACACAGTCCTCTGTCCCATTAACTATTCCCCCCTGAATTCACTTAATTAATTTTTTCACTCCTCAAATCCATTTTCTTCATTCTTATCCATTCTTCCCCCAAACACAACCCTCCACAGAGCAGCATAATGGATTCCTGGTTAGTGTGGGAGATGCAATCTCATTTTTGCTCATGATGATACTAATGAAGCTCACCAGAGTGATTAATTTATCTTCTTCTTGATGTACTTGCTCATGTCAACTCCAGGAAAGATTCTGCCAGTCAAGTTAAGGTTAGCACTAGAATATCAACTCTTCAAAGCTTTAACTAGATCAGATATGATATAGACATGACACGGGCATGATTTTCATCTGTCTGACTCAAGGAAAGTGAAAATCAGGTGTGGGAGGCTTACTTTCTTCCCCTTGTGTTCATATTTCTGTTAAGTCTTTCTCACATACTTTCAGATAATCTGGGGTTATGCTGTGACAACTGTGACAACTGTTTCTCAGATCCTCTTAAATTGCCAATGAGAAATTTTTTTGTCCCAGCACATCCCTTGATCTCAGAATGAAATAACACTAGAATGGTTGTAGTATGAAGAGTGACATAAATGATTTACAGTGCTTTGCAGGCGTACCCAATGGATGAGCTGCTGTTGTCTTTAAAAGTGAATAAACTTCCAACTTTAAAGTGGCAGGATTTGTACAACTAAGAGAAAAAATATAAAAAAGAAAATTTAAAAATATATACCTCTGCTTTCCCCAGGCATAAACATCATTTGTCTTATCTGTGTTTCAAACCTCTGGCTTTAGCTTGTTAGATTCCCAACATTGATATAGTTGGAGGTGGTGTATAGAGGAGAGAGGAAGAACAGCAGAAGCAAAATTCTCAAACACCTTCTGGGCCTCATTGAAAGTAGGTGGCAATCAATGGGGGGCATCAGCTAGGAAAAGCTGCTCCTTCACCTGCTGCAGGTACGAGGGCCAGTAAGATGAAGAGGCAGGATGAATGCTTCAAGACAGAGACACATGGAAGATGGAACAGTCATGTGGGTGCAAGAAAGAGATCATGAAAAAACATCCTCATAAGTAAATCTATACCTTTCTACACACCCCATCTCTGTCTCCCCCTCAGCAGCACTTATGTCCCTTCTCACACAAACCAAGCTGGAGTCTGGGGACCACAGATGTTTGGTCACCCTTCAGGCAGCAACACTGAAAAACACATCTTCTCTTCCCCACTATTCCCAATTTGTTATTACCAGCTGCTGGGAATCACTCCCTCAGAGTTACAAAGTGTGTGTCACAAACACACACTGTTCTTCTGGGAGACCTGCTTCACAGAGACTTCTCCTAATACACCTCAGAAAAAAATAGCAAATTAGTTTAAAATGTTAACTGGGTGGTTCACCAGACTTAGCTAATGCTCTCTGACTGTTCAGTTTAGGGAGTGCTCACACTAATCACTGCTAGAGGCAGTAATTTCCCATTTTGTGGGTAATGATGAGAAGCCTGAGGCAAGTATGCAGATAGCTGGGATGGGACTGGAAGGAAGTCTGTTTTTATTTTTGTCTTCATGCAGAGATAAGGTTTAACATCTTTGGGATATGTTTAACAGACCACAGTCAGCTAGTCAACAGATTCTAATGTAAAAACTTCAAATCACATCTGAGGTAAACACAAAAATGCTGTTTAAAAATCATTTACTGAAATGCATTAATTAACACTAATGCATTAAAGTGTTACACCACTTTCTTTGTTGTAACAGAGGTCAAGAGTGTCTTCTGCACCAAAACCCAGGGTCCCACACAACCACCCCAGCTGAACCTTGCATGAGCATCTGCTGTCATTCCTCACACTACTTTGGCTAAACATGTAACGCATTAATCACAGTAAATGTACAGCTTAACTCAGAGTTATTGCAACACCTTCACCCTCACAAAGTTTGTCCCTTTCTGGGAGATGTCAGTAGAGATAAAATTTTGGAATGGGTTTGTTAGTTTGAGTTAGAAAGAAAAAAAAGACCTCAAACTCAGAAAAGCACTAGGAGAACCTTGCAAACCACATTTTATAGGCACATTTTATCAACCATGAAGGAATAAGACGTGATTCTCTTTGCCAAAACGAGAAGACTGTAAAGATCCCCTCTTGGATCACTTCAAGCAGTGAAAGTTACCACAACAAACAGTGAAAAATACAGATATATCTGCAATTACTGAAAAATTCAACAAGAACAAACTTAGTAAAACTAGAATTTTAACCACAGTAACACATTTGAAACTGTCTCCCCCATCACCTCAGTTGATACAAATGGTCCAACTTTTATGTATGTCTCAAAAGAAGTCAGTAGCACATCACCATCTTCTGTGTCACCAGCACTGTGCCCAGCATGGTGTAAAATAACTATTCTTTCTATATTAAGATAGAATTTGAGTTGGTTTAGTGACTGGTGAAGGCTGCTAAGACAAGACTTCTGATTATGCTGCCCTAGAGAGCACAGGAGGTTTTGTGGGAAGTAGAGGCTGATTCTATTTCAGTTTCCTGCAGAACAAGACACCACAGCTGCACTGTCATTATGCAGGGTAGGGTCCTAGCTCTAAATAACACTCTGAGTTAAATCATGATTTTTTTTTTAATTTTTGTTTTTTTAATCTGTCTGATCTTGTATAGGCAATTTCAAGGAAAGAAAAACCTGGTTTAAAAATGTTGTTTCTATTTTGGAAACTCCAAGGTCAAAGCATTCCTTCAAACATGCAAAAGAGGGATTCCATCTTCCCCACTCAGGAACTGTGGCCACTGAAACATGCACTGTAAAAATCAAAATATCTACAGTACTGAGAACTGGAACAGAATTTTCGGGATTGTGTTTCAGCTAAGCTCTCAACTGAAAACCAAAATAGTTGTTGATAAAATACAAAATAAAAACTTTTAAGACAAATGTTTGACTAGTAATAAGGTTGGTTTTGTTTTGGTTTGGTTTTTTAAGGGATTTTTTATTCAATTTTAAGGGATTCTTTTATTCAACATGATACTTTAAAAGGCAGTTGGCACAATACATATGGGATGAAAATCCATTTGATGTCCAGAATTTTGGTGAAGGTTTTTCTGTCTGACTGAAATCTTAGCTGAGGTCTCTTTGTCAGTTAATTATTTCCAGGTAACTGCTTTCGGATCTAAGATGTCCCAAATGTCACACCAGAACTGTCAATTCTCATTAGAACATTATTAATAAAGGACCAAATGGCAAAAATAGAAGGTGAGATCAGCATAGGCTACCACTTCAAATGACTCAGGGAACACTTGACCTTGAGACTAATTCCCTATCTGTGTCACATGGATCCTTAATTTCTTCTCTGCCGAGCCCAAGATGAGCCTGCGGTTGCTCCTGGCGTTCGGGGCAGCGGCGCTGCCGTGTGCCGCGGGCACTCCGAGCCCCGCTCTGCTGAGCGGCGCCCAGAGCTGCTGACAGGGCAGGAGCTATCGCTCGGTCGCTTCTCGGTGGGTGGCTCCCAGTGCCTCTGCCCTTTACCTTGCCTTCTCCCGGAGCTGCAGCCTGGACACACTTCTGGCATGCCTGGGCGCAGGCAGCCCCGGGCTACGCCCGCAGGAGTGTACGGACGGACACCGAGAGTCTGAGGAGCTGATGACGCTCGGAGGTCCCTGTAGGGCAGAAACCTGACCGGGGCAGGGCTGCCGTGGCTGTTGACAGCCAGCCCACATCGTGTCCTGTGTGGGCAAAGCTTCAGGTGCTGCAGAGAGAGGGCGTGGAGCCAAACGCGGGATGCCCTTAGCCTTTGGTTGACACCGGTGAGGGCTGCCCAAACCTGTCTCTTCATTCAAAAGTTATTTTCTCAACCCTTTGTAAAGATACGACAGCTTCAAAAAGATTTTAAATAAACAAATAAAGTATACAGATGGTGAGACCTCAGCAAACCAGGGATCAGATCCAAGTAATGTTAGTATCCACTGGTGCTTTCAGTGGGAAATTCACTATTAATCACTTTGCCCAACCTGAACAACTGTAGGCAAAGACTGACTTATTTTAATTACCTTATTGATTATCTCCCTAAGGTGTGATTCTGAAATCTCAAAATGAAGCACAACAAATAGGAGAAAAAAAATGCAGTTTGTTGTTTGCAAACATAGCTGTATAAAAAATGACTTCCTGAATACCGCAGCAAACACGAGCACAGCTAGACACAGACACACATCTGTGTGTCTATTCACAAGTTTTCATTAACCTGTGATCTTCTGCACACGTGTACTGTATGAAAATACTAAGTACGATGAAGAACTGATTCTGCGGGTTTATGAAACTTCTAGAATAGCATACCAGCAGACTTGATATGCAGCTCAAGTAAAGCAGTCCCTGACCCAGGAAAGCACTCCAACACATGCTTTATGTTAAGTCTGTGAATATTGTTACTGAAAGCAAATGAGACCACTTGGTGTTGGAAGTGTTTTGCTGGATTAAAGCCTAAAGGAAGAGGGGAGCTGCACAAAAGACTTTTTATGACAAGCAAGAGGGAGAATTCTCAGCACTACTGTCAGAAACAAAAAATTACTGGACACCTTCTCCACTGGTTACTAGGATATCTAATTTCCATTTATCTGTGCCACATAAACTGCAAATTCCCAGGAGGAAAAAAAAAAAAGCTTAAAACATTAAACAGTTAAGGGAAAAAATGGGAAGCTATTTTCCTTTAAGTCATGATGAATACTCTGTAACTTCAAGACAAAATCTTATTTTTGCAATGTATCACTACAATCTTAGATTACAATTGTAGATGCCTAGAAAACTATGTTTGTAAAGGAAATACCTTCACCAGTTGTTGGAAGCATTGTAACACAGAAATACAGAAGGACTTACAAAAAAAAAAAAAGGGATTAAGACCTGTTTTTTTTAAAGCAAACGATCTTGTATATTACCTTGATACTGTATCAGCATCTTAGGAAAAATGAAAATTTGTCCAAAGTCACACAGAGGTAGATTCATGCAAAAACCATGAGTGAGGGTAAATTGCTAGAATACTGAGCAGCTAAGCCAGAGAGAGGAGGTCACAGGGATGTAGCAAAAGAGCATGATTTTAGTGCACCTCAGAGCAATAAAATGGTTCTGGTCCCCTGAAATGCAATTTCCCATCTCTTTTCTTCAAAGATTAATAGATCTGCACTGTCCCTCCCACAGAAACAGAGGTAGATGTCAGGAGTCAAGCAAAACAACATATCAACACGGCTATTCGAAAATGAAGAGGCAAGCATGGAAAAAGATCAATCTTCATATACATCAGCTTCACTGTTACTCTGCCACCTCGGTCACCATTTGTGAATTGAGAGCATGACTACAACATTGATTATACCCAAGGAAATGGTTCTGCAAACAGTGGCCTTGTGTCAACAGTCTTTAGATTTTCTGTGCTGAATCACAAAGGCTTGGTGTGCAAACATGGTGTGGAAAGTAGCAAAGATATTTTGACCAATTTTATGATCAAACCCCGATAAAAAGTTGCTCATCCTAAATAGAGATATTCTCTCCAGAATCTCTCTTGCCTTGTCCTGTCAAAGTGTTCATTCACTGGGCTGCTAAATGTTTGCAGGTTTTGTGTAATTTTGCAAAGATACATTCAATATTTTATTTCTCTGCTCTGATCCCCTGAAATATAGTTGTGTCCTACCATTTCACTCCCGGGTAAAAGCCCAGGCTGTTGTCAGAGTGCCTCAGAGACATAAGTCTTTGACCTGGATGGAAGCAGCAGACAGTGTAGTGGCAGCTCACCTTAATAGTATGTTGTCTGGGAAAAAAAACCCAGCCTTATCAAGAATAAAGAAAACTTTTATTTGAATTTGGAAAAATGAAAACTATGTTTTCTTATGTTATGTTTTTCTCCTCACCTCATTTCCATATCCTAGCAGTAAGATTACTTTCATGGAGAGGATTTATTCAATTTTGCACCAGAGTGTATTATTGTTTCCAGCTGGTCATTTTCAGAATATGAAGGAACTTTGGCAGCGAGTGGTTTCCAGCAGCTCGAGACGTGTGCTTGGTACAACCTGCACACTTCTGACGTATATTTCACCCAGCTGAGGGGAGTATTCTGCACACAACAGTACCCACCCCTCATGAGAAACCCAACCACAGAACATCTCCACTCACGCACTTGGGACTCTCTTAGCCTCAGATATCAGTCTCAGAATAATCATACTGAAAATGATAACTTTCTCAGTGTCAAAGATTACTTCCCTTGAGGCTTCTCAGTTCCTTCCTCTCTGACTATTCTCCTTCCTTCATACTCATGTCTTCTTTCTCATCTACCTCTCCTCTTCCTCTTTTTTCAATTGTCTTATCTACTTTATTCCTTCACATTTTTCTGTTCTTCTTCTCTTCCATCTTATTTAATCCTTCAGTAAAGAGAAAAGAACCAATCCCTGTCATCTGTGTATGTGTCCCCAAAGAGACACTTGTCTGGGACTTGATTAAGAGATGTCTCTCTTGAAATTTATACTGACACATAAAAAGAGCAAAGAGGTTACAAACTTACAAGGAAAGATAAAATCTTTTTGAAGGTCTTTCTCAGAGACTCATCATCACCTTTTTAACAGTTAGGACACCAATTAATTGAAAGCATCTTAATTCCTGTGACTTTGGAAAAAACCAAAATACCTTGATGCAATTATTCTTGGGAGCAAAAGTGATCAATTTGAGTAAGGGTGGATAAACATAGTGGGTTGGGCTTTGTTTTGTACATAAAATTGGTTCTGTAATCTCAGAACTTTTCTCTTATTGTTCATCTTTTTCATGTATTGTGTGAACTACTCTGTATTTTGAAAACTATTTCACATCAGTTTTGCTTGAAGAAAGAAATCAGACATACTTTACTGCTTAGCTATCCTGTTGAGTCCAAACAAACAGTCTCATTAGGTGACATCACACTTACTAACCTTTAAGTAATTCCACTTACACAATACTACTTCAGCAGCACTTGCACACAGTGAAACGGAACATAAAAAAAAACAAAATCAGAAAATGTTGCCAGTTGGATTGAGTCATCTGTACTTGTGAACATCTCATGAACTATAATGCAACTCCAAGTTGAAATGAGGCATGTTAACCTGCACAAGTGTAAAACTGCACAAGCATTTAAATGTCTTTGTATAGATATGTCCTTGCCCTCCCAGAACCACTTATGTGACTACAGTCACATTATGACTGCATCATACAAAAAATGAACAAGTAATGAAACAGCAGTTGTCCACTTACACAGATAGATTATAAGAGAAGGCAGATCAGGTCACATTTTTGCAAAGTGAGTTATCTAGGTACCACTCCACAGATGCAATATGAAAACTAAGATAAATATGCCACATTGGTTCCTCACGTCACAGTTGCTGGATGTTGGCATCTCCATCTTTGCTGCCTGAGAGCTATCTGCTGGTTAATGTCAAACCACTTATGTGCACAAGAAGAGGTGAATATGCTCACCAAAAATGAGGTGGAAAGTTTACCTTTCTTTTACCATTGACTTGGTGGAAGGTGTCTGCAGAAGACTCTTAAGATGCCTCTCCCAGTGCTGCAGCCACTGCCTTTTGGGCACACTCTACTTTTATAGAACTTAATAAACATATTCTTAGCTAAAGGAAGTCTGAATGAGACTTCACTATTCCTTCAGCATTGAAATACAGTACAAACATAAACAAATATGTTCCAACATAAAAATACAAATGTTTCTATTCCTGCTCTTATGTTGGTTTCTTACACAAGAAAAAAACTAAAAGCAAAATCCCCAAATGTGGTAAGTTTACTTACTTTAAATAAATATTTTACTTTAAATAAATTAAAATACAGGCAGTTTTCTTAAATTCTGTAGTGTGCTGGGTTTTTTCACACAAGATTATATGTGCTAAATTTAGTGTCCTAGAACACTATCAAAGAAAAATAACACATAGATGAGAAATCAATGGTTTCTTCATTTGAGAAATGTCAGAGTGCTGAAAAAGTAACTTTCTCATTGTGGGGGCAGGGGAGACAGAAAAGTGTTTTCAGAAGATTTTTTTCATCTTTTTCTCTTCTGTATTTTGTTTTGCACACAGGAGATTTTAATACTTTCATGACAGCTCTCATAGCCCAGTGTCTTTTGACAGGACAGGACACCATAAAGATGCTCTTTCTACATCACTGGCTGGTGAAGAAGAACACATCAATGATAGAAATTCACAATTTCAATTTCACTATTGGGCTATCTCAAGTTTTTCCCAACTCTCCAATCTTCACTTACCTAGCAACCTGTCAGTTTGCAGGATGTTTATACAGCTTTCATTTCTGGAGTATCTGGGGGCCCAGATGTACAGAGACAGTTAAACTTCAAAGCTGGACATAGGGTGTTTGTGGGTTAGGTGGTTTTCTTGCAATGTTATCAATATCTAAAGAAGTTTATATTTACACCTTTAGGCATTTCAGTGTGTTTCTGTTCCTAAATATTTTATTGTTTAGCTACTTGAATACATAGCTATTGCTCTTAAATTACTCTTAATCAGTCTAACCTCAACTTAAACACATCCTTCACATACCACACTCTTCCTGTCAATGACTTTGTAAGCATTTAGCCAGTATTTGTTAAGACCTGTATTTAAAGTCGGTACAAGTTTCTGCAGTTTCTGAAGCCATTCTGAGTATGGATTGCTGTTTCTCAAAACGCTTCTGAATGTATGTTTACACTGCAAATCAAGCCAAGTTTGAAGCTGTTCTCCAAGTCAAACTTGTTCACTCTGTTGTTTATACATGAACATACACCAGGGTACAGACTGAGGACAAGCAGTCTCAGGAACTCCCTGAGGTGGAGCCTGAAAACTGACAGCCGGGTAATACAGGCTGACCTTTTTGTTCCTGGTGATGTGCGTAAATCATCTATATCCAGGACCAAGCAGGCTCATCCTATTCTATCCTAAGCTCTTCCCAAGCACAGTCTTAACATTCTGTGTGCAAGCTACAGCCAGTCAGCAGAGCTGAAATAAGAGTCAGCAATGCGAAATCTCACAGGCCACAGAAGTCACCACGATTAACCTCCTCTAAGTATGCTCTTAATCTCCCAACTCATTTAAAACTAAACAACTTAAAAGGGAACAATAAATCAAGGCAAAAGTCCTTCAACATTCTCACCAGAGTTTTAAATTTATAAGAACAGAATTCAGACAGAAGAGATCATACTTAGGAGGAGTTCCATATAGAAAATTACCTTGCTATAACTAAATCCATGGCATGTCCTCATTTTAGACAAGCTGGCTTCACTCTTCTGCACACATACACATTGAACAGGGAGCAGAACTCGCCTCTTCCCCTGTTTTAACACAAGCCCTTTAACTTTGGTTTGTAAATGACTTTTGCATCAGCCCTCCTTGTTAGCTGCTGGTAACAAAGATAAAATACAAGGATAGATTGGTCAGTGTTCCCCAGGAACACGTTTCCACTTACTCTTGTCAGACATGAATGTGCAACAGCAATATTGGACATTCCAGCTACTGCCAGCTGTGTGAGATGTACCAAGTAGCTCAGGGAAGAGCCCATAGAGACAAACAAGAATGAGTATATTAACCCCCTCTCACTCATCCTAGAACGAAATTCAATAAACAGAGCTTGAGGCACAGTGCTTTAAACATAACATCTTTAAAGGCAAAGGGAAAAATCCAAGAACATTTTTGAAGAACAAGCAAAATCAGGCATGTGCCCACTCTGTGGGGGTAGCCAGATGCCTAATGGTAATTACTGCAGACTCTTTCATCTAAATGCACTGCAGGAATGGAAAAGATTAAAACAATTTTACTCCATCTCTCTGATTTCAAAAACATATGTGCAAGTGGCATGGGATGAAGTGCAAAATATTAATAATAAAGTCTCTACTCAGACTGTTCACACAATGTTAAAAACCCCAGAAAATAAAACAAACCAACCAAACAAAACACCCCAGTCTCTTCTCATCTACCCCTCTGATTAATATGTTTGGCACTATTTCCAGGCAAGGATCAATTCTTTGACCTTGATCAATTCCTACACATTTATTTAGGGATTTAAGTCTTCAAAGTGAGCCCTGCATGGTAGGCGCCATCCCACTCCACCCCCATAAAAAAAGACAAACAGGAAGACAGGGCAAAGAAATAATCTGTCTTAATCTGATTTTAGCCTCCTCTCTCTCATCTATCACATTTTTTTCATCTCATAGGTTTCCTCTTCCAAATTCTTTCCTTATTACAGTGCTTCAGATCAGAGCTGTCTACCGCAGCTGGGTTTTAAACACCATCATCCCATCAAGGTTAAGCATATTTTAGGAAGACTCTCATTTTAGGCAAGATGGGTTAATTATGAGGATGATTACAATGTTATTCATTCATTTCAAGAACATCCAGTACATAGAGTTTTCTCCTGGAGGGAGAAAGTCTGCAAGAGAAAATCCAGATAATGCAGCACTTTTTGACTGTTGAGAAAGGCTTAAGGCCAAGTGCTGCTCTATTACTTCCATACAGCTACTGTTTTCAATAGGAACAAACACACAAACATCCACAGAATTTAACTCTTCACTCTTCTGTTGGCAGATTCTCTCCAGACTTGTGTGACTGATGTTAGCCAGACAGGGTCCTAGAGGTAATGTTCCTGCTACTAAATTTACTTGTTTTAATTTCTAAACAGCTGTGTTAACAGAATCCACAAAATTGCAGATATAGAAACAAGTGCTTTCTGAAACTCATCAAAAAATGCTTATCTGTTAGTCAGCATGAATCATTACTACAGCAGGCCTTCCCAAAAAGCATTTTAGGAGTGAGGGGAAAGAAAGTACACCTCTCCTAATCTCATTGGTTTTTAAGCAGGAAAATTAGGTAAGTAGCACCAGATATTATAAGTGTACAAAAGACAAAAACATGTCTAGTTCCTTGTCTCTCGGGCTCATAATCACATTGTCACAACTTGACAAGCAGAGTAACAATTTTGTATTAGACTTCTATACAGCTGTTCATGTGGTTTGTAAATTACCTGTAACTTTGCAGCAGACTGAAATTCAGAGAGGCTGAAAAAAGTATGGGCATTGATAGACTGGCAATATCCCTAGGTACTAGCACAAAGGCAAAAGATACTAGAAGATATGGTAATTGTCAATAGCACGTACTTCTACACACAATATCACAGCGTTGTATGACCTGCATAGACTGAAAACAACTGTTGGACAAGACTAAATATAGAGTGGGTGCCCGTGGTGCTCTTTGGATTAATATTACTCTTACCTTTCTTCTTATGACTTAGGTACCCTGAATATTTGATTACCTCAGAAAGATGAATTGGCTGCATATACTCAAAAGAATCTCAAAAAATCAGAAAGAAAATTTTAAAAACTTACAAATTCTGTCACAGAGCTGCTCACTGGAGAGAAGTCCATGTGGCACAAATCTAGCTCTAGAATTTAAGACTGGTTCGTTCACTGACCCATGGATTAAGATGGGTAAAAAGCTGCCAACTTTACTGTCCGATCACTGAAATAAGACAGAAAGCAAATACAACTGGAAATCATTATGCCTTTGGATTTTATTTTTAACTTCTTTTTGTTTGCTGAGTATGTTTGGCATAAATGTTACCATTTAGAAATGGAACAAGTCTTAATAAACATTCTAATACATCCTCCTACAGTTTCCTAACTGACCCTTGTGGAGCGTTCACTGGCACACTAGTCTGTCTGTGTTTCATGAAGTTCACACCATTTTCTTTGAAAATCATCCTATATCTAATACACAAATTATGCAACCTGGAACAGACTGGGTTGCAACCTGTCTGCCCTTCTTATTTAGCCTGTTTTCTTTTTTCCATCCTGCTCCTCACAGGAGAGGAGACTGAGATGCTAGAAATTCCTGTTATGAAAAAGGTTGGGACTTGCTGATCACCTAGATCTTTCTCTTCTTAACACTGGCTGCTATTCAGCCAAAATGCTTCCTACCTCCAGATTTGTCTCATATCACATGCCCACACTGATTCCTCTCATTTGTCTTCATCTGGCACTTGAGCCAGCTGCTGCTTAGCCAAGTTAGGTGCATTACACATTTTCAACTTTCCTTGTAAGCCATCGTGTCAGCCCCTCTAATCATCTGTGTTGCTCTGTGCTGAATTTCCTCCACTGTGCCTGTATCTGAGCATCAGGAGCTTCCAGAAAGAGTATCTGAAACTGCATTGTCATCTTGTGCAGGTTTTTGAGTGGCACTTGGGAGAAGTATGGAACAGGGAAAGATGCAATTTGAATTTCAAGCAGCCAATTACCTCAGGAGCTGCATTCAATGTGTTCACAATTCCATGCCACAACACGTACACCTGAACCCAAACTACCCTTTGAGACAGGACCTGGGGGTGGAATTGATCAATGCAACAGAGCACCTTAGGTTCAGGGAATAACAGGGGCAAGAGGTCCTGTTAAAGATCAGTAAAGGAATATCTGTAAGCTCTGACACACACCAACAGATCTCAGCTATTGTAGTACCATCAGCCATTGAGCTGAGCTTCTAAATGAACCTGAACTTAATCCAGATATGAGGCTCTCCACCATCTTCACCCTGTAATAGACTCAATGCAGCAAATAGGCTGCCTTCTCTCCTTTAAGGGATGCTTCCAGTAAGTCTTAGGTAGAAAGTGATGGGCGTATGTCTCCAATTCCAGCAAGGCAGCATGAACACAATAAAAGCATGGCTCATGCTTTAAAGTCCACAGCTCAGAAAAAAAAGACTGTATTTCCTCCCAGTAAACCCTATTTTTAGCCTCTTTTTTAGATTTCATTTGAAGACAAATAATTATTCAGTTAATGACAGTCAAATTACGTCACTGAATTACTGAGAATAAAAGACGATCTTAGCTGGTGTATGATGAAAAGTACATTCATGCACTAAGATTATTTTCTCTGTCTCAAGACTAAAAATAATTTTTTTAAACCAGTTTAAATTGAACACAAAAGAAAAGGAATCTTGTATTTGGGAGCATGTACATGCTGTCCTCAGGAAATTCTCAACTCACATAAGGTCACCGCAACTCAGAGATGACAATAAAACAAGAGTTGGTATATAAATCATGTTGGTTTATGGTAATAGCAGCTTTCTTGCAAGAAGTGACTCTTAATTTTCTGTACCATTCCACTTATGAATGTATTCACTTCTCCAAGCATGAAAACAGAACCAATGTGGGTGTCAGAGTGTTCCCTGTGAGGAACCACACCCCACATCCTTGGTGATTTCCAACTGGCTTATGCTAGTGTAAATACGGGATAAGAGTGCCAAACCAGGTCTCACAGCCAGATCCTCAGTGAATATAAACCCACACGTCAACCTACTGCTATGACTGAGAATGGACCCAGTCAGTAAATTACTCTCTATTATGCCTTACAGAGCTCTGCCACAGAGCCCCACTAAGCCCTGGTTAATATGGGATTTTATTTTCCCTACCTGTGGAAAAAGCTACTCAGCATGAAACACAATAAGCATATGAACAGATGTCAACCACTCAGTGCTTATTATTCAATGGCATGACAAGGAAGACCAGGTTTATACAGCTCTGGCTGGAATTGCTAGATAAGCTAGACTGAAACTAATCTGACAATACTATTACTCATATTATGTTGTGTTAATTTGTTGCATGAGCACATGAATTTCAAAGTCAACACCAATTCTGGTCTATTTTGAGTTAGATTTATGCCAGATCTACTTTGTTCCAAAATATTCTGATATTACAGCATTTTTTCGTAGCACTGTAATGTCATTTATTGCATTTTTCTTGCAAAAGAGAAAAGGAATATGACCTTCATACAGGAGCTGCTAAACTGTCACAGTAGTTCTGGGACACTGCCCAATGGAAACATTTCCTCTCAGTGGAAAGATAGCACAGGAAAGCTGACACACCTCACCAATTCTTTCAGAGAACTGTGACGTCTCCAGCACACACATCCACAAGACCTTTGGCATAGTCTTCCTAATGTGAGCTTTGTCAGCCTCTTACCTTGTCCTTTGTCCCCTCACCATGTTTCCTCCCACAAGAAGACTGACTGTCCTCTGCATGCTCCACATTCCTTTAAGGCAAAACGGTACTTGTAGGCCTGGGAAGGAGGTTGCAGAGGATATTGCAGATGTTGCAGGCAGAGAATGCACCTCTTCCAGCATCTGCTCTGCAGGGGCTTCCAAGGAAGAGATAAATGTCAAGGTCTCTGACACTTTCTCCACTGATAGCTTTTTCATGCCTGGTTGCCCTGAATAGCGGAGATAAGCTTCCCTAGGACTCATAGCACTTTTGTTAAGGGATCTGGGCTACACAGCTCTGTGAAACTCCCAGGAACATCCTAGGCCAGGGAAGGTAGAAGGGGAATCTCCTTTGTCATTCTGTGGGTAAGCAGGCACAAATCCCTAGGGCTGTGATTTATACAGACACACCTCCCACACCTGTGGGAAACCACAGATTGCCCTTCACCATTTGGCTGATTCCTTGTATCCTCCCTTCTCTTTCCACATTAGATGACAGCAAGCTTTGATCAATAACTTGGGTGCCTAGGATGATACAGTTGTGCTTTGTGATTTATTGCTTTCCATTCCTCTCTGTTTCCCCAGCACTGATCCGTACTCTTCTAGGTACTTACCTTTCATCCATTCTTCTCCCTATTTACAGGACAGCCTGATCAGAACAAATTACCAACTTTTCACAGATTTTATTATTTGGGTCACATAAATACTGGAAGAATTATTTTAATAGCAGAAAATATGTTTTATGTTATCTTTCCTATGAGTTTTTTAGAGTTTTCTAGAGTTTTTAATGCTTTTACAGGAGTGAGATAGGGGTAAACAACAAGCAATTTCAGATTAGTGGTTATTCTTGCACTTAAAATCTGTCTTATACTATTCATTGGGACCTGTCTGACATCTAACGAGTAGACTTGGAGAAGTGGAAGGACAGTCTGAGGAACTTCAGCATCCTTCTGTGGCCTATGAGGGCAGGCCAGATCCAGAGACCTAATGTCTGATGTGGATTGTCTGCGTTCAAGGATCAGGCACCTGGAAACACCCTTCTGCCCTGTCAGCCACAGGGGTTTATTTATGAGTTTTCACCCCTGCTCGCAAGTTTACCCTCTATTTTCCTTCACTTCATCCTGCTGCTGAACAATATCTAATGCTCTCTTTTACCGGAGGTCCATGTGAGCAGCTTTCTCCCAAAGTTTTCTCCTTTCCTTTTCTCCGGCATGTCTCTCAGCTCAGCCTTGCTCTGAAGCCTCTTCACCCTTCAAAAAAGGCTCAATGTTTTTGTTTGCCAAAGGCTCTGTGAGTCATAGAGAACATGACTCCTGTGGTATAAACAAAGTTCAAGGCTGAGGTTACTCAGTCTATAAGAGGAAAGCTCTCAGGCAGTGGAAACAATAGTATGTCCAGATGCCAGACCTCCCTCAGCAGACACTGTCCCAAAATCCTTGCAGGCAAAACAGGTCACATTTCAGCCTCCTGATCTGAAGACAGCATGGTTCTATCTAGAGGCAATATTTATGGCTATACAGCTCTTCTCTCAGAAGTAAATGTAAACTAACAAGTTTACATTTTATTAGCTAAGAAGTTAATCGGGAGTGTAATTTTTTGCTTTATCACATGTTGCTATAGGTTCAAGGCACGTCAGGGTTGCATGAGTTGCTCTTGGGAGGCAGTGGAAGTCCAGGGGAATATTGATATGAATATCAAGGGAGGCATTTTTTTTGTTACACTAACACATGTGATAAGATCACACCAGCTGTTTACTGTCAGGATCACTTACAGCATGAGGCCCTGACTATAGCAGTCATGAGACGTGGTTACTCCTTACAGAAATTTCAAGACAAAAAAATGCAGGAGCATATTTTGCTACCAGAAACACCAAAATACATTTTTTCCTTCCCATTTTCCCAGTCCAGTTTCCTGAAGATCAACAGGAAAATATTAGCTCAAGTACTGGGTAAGGCATTGGGTTGATTATGACGCCTTGTACATATTTTAGTGAAGAGAGTTTTCTATGGACATGCTTTAATTTTGCAACCAAGAGATTGTGCTTACTTAGGCATAAACCAAAATTAAAGAAAAGAGATCAGCTCTTTTCCAGTAAGCTTTAAACTGGTTTCCTCTATGATATAATTTTAACATCTTTTTGGGATAAATGCCAATGAGACTTGCAGAGAAAGCTTTAAAGGCAAATGAGCAAAAAGTCACTGCTCAATATTCTACATTTAAAAGCATGTATTTCAGCAAAGTGTATTAAAAAAAAAGACCAATGAGAACTTTTTAGAGGGGGGAGATCCCACTAATGCAAAAGGCCCCCCAAACAGCTCACAACCCTATTGCAAAATACCACATGAGCAACATGGATCAAGGCTAAATGGCTTTATTCTGAACTCTCCCTTTTATTTGCATGGAAATGGCTGTAGCAGCAACATGGCAACTCCAGCTACATAAAGCCCATTCTGTAAATTGTAGAAGCTGTGATAATTTTGGTCTCCAGGCCTGTCTGTGGGTCTGCCAGGGCAGATGGGTCCTAAAAGGCACCAGTTAAATCTTACTTTGGATTAACATGTGATTAAAAATTAATGAATCCTTGTGGCATCTCCTGTGGACACAACATACCTGCTTCCCTCTGGACAGTTTGTGACAGGGCAAAGCTCTGCCATTCCCTTTTGTTCTGTTTCTGACATGGAATGGAACTGGAAGCTTGAAAGATTGTTTGGGTTTGTGGCGCTGGTGGTGTTTTTCCCTCCTATAATTTAAAGGGAAAGCCAGACAAGATGCAAGTTTTCTCTAAATTGGAACCATGGGCTTAGTACATTACAGGCTCTGTTCTCTCCCCCTCCAATATGCCGCTCCATTCCTCTCCTCTCCCTACACCCACAAACACATTTGTGCTTTGTTTAACTATTTAGTAACTAGCATTGATTAAATTAAGATAGTATCTCTCACAGATTTTTTTTTTGTTGAAAAATTGCTGTTATGGTCCTTTAATGTAACAAAAAAAGTTCCTTTTTATACCCTTCTTGTCATGCTAAGCAACAAGCCATTGAAAAAGTGCTGGAAGTGATTTGGACACAACTAATCAGTCCCAAATTCATCTTAACTTTGCTTTTTTCTGATTTTTGTCTGACCTGTCCTTAAAAACTTCTGACAGAGATTCCATAACCCTTGCAGCTGATCTATTCTGGTGATTCACTTGTTATCAGAAGTTTTGTTCTCAACAATGAAATTGAAGTTTTTTTCTCTCGATGCAATTGAAGCCCATTTTTTCCTGCTCTATCTAGGCTAGGCTGAATGAGAAAAATATTCCTTTTTTCTTTACAGCAGCATATATGAAAAGTTATTTTGCCCCCCTCCTTTCTGACACCTTACTTTATTGTCTAGACTGAGTTACTCCCCTCTTTCAAACCCTCTGCATGGGTCATTTCTCTAAGAAGAAAAGATGTTGGAAAGTATCAGTTGTTGGACATCTGACAGTTGAAAATGTTTTAGTTAAACACCACTCTAGCTATCAAGCATAATTGATATCAACAAAATTAGCAAGTGACTGGAATAATCAGCAAGACTCTCACATGGGAATATAAAGCCTCTATTGACAAGGACATGGTGGAATTGGTTACTCTACGCCTTTTTTTCTAAAGGCAGCTTCAGAACTCACTCTTATCTACAGATTTCTTGCACTTATCAGTAATTCCGTTTTCAAAATAAAATCAAAACAACGACACAGCTTTTAGACTTGCTCAGCCTGGTAGATTTGGCATCCTTGTATCCCAGTGGCTAAGCTTAGCTATGTTACTGCTTGACTTAGATTACATATCAGATAGCAGTAGCTCTACAATATGAAAAAAGCACAAGTTTTTAGACCCCTACAGCACAAACACAGCAATACCAGATCAATCTCTAGCTCAGAAGTAGTCCTGGATTCTTCAGAAAACAGTAAGTTTGATCTTGGCAGCATCCATGAATAACACGTTCTACGATCTCCAGTTGGCAAGAGACTCAATCCCATCTGGACAAATGCTGATCTGGCTTTCTCCCTTCTTATCAAAACTCCAGCACAGTGACCTGGCATGAAGCCACAGTCCTTGAGAAACTCCAGCTACGAGGAGAACGCCCTGTGTCCCTGCAGCAAGGCAGCCACCAGGAATGCATTAAAACTTCAGCACACTGCCTGGGGATATAAGCCACGGTCAAAGCTTCCTTCATTGTCTTCAAAGTGGTTCACAGCCTGGAGTGGCACTGACAACTGCCTTGGCAATTTTGGATGAAAGACAGAGCAGAACAATAGGTACAGGATAACTGGGCATTCTTGCGTACTTGTGCATACAGGTACACTGTGCCTTCAATAGGCTGGAGTGACCCTGAGGAGAAAAAAGCCACCACTCTTCCCAGGTTATATCAGTCAGCGACTTTGAGAATCATTTTCTCTGCATGTGTTTCAATCAGCCTCCTAGCAAGTGCATTTCTGATGTCCCCTGTTCCAGGATGCCTCCATATGTAATTGTAATAATTTACAGTAGCTGTGGGGTAATTGTGCACCCTCACCTTCCCATGGCAATCATGAGAAGCATCTCTTCACTCCTCATCTCCAGTAGTCATATCAGGTGACTGCTGTATGCTCTCTCCTTTTGGAAACTATGCTATAATATTTTGAACATTTTGGAAACAATACCATAATATTTTGATGCACAAATTACACAAGTGAGTGTCTAGCTAGGAAGTTTCAAAATAGCGTGTTTTTTAATAAGGTGCAGATACTGGTTGTTTCTGTTTTAAGTGATATCTTAAACTTATGCTTCTGAATTGCTCCCTCTGTTAAAGAAAAAAAAAAAGACACAGGCAAGTAAGAAAAAAACCATTTATTTCACTTACTTTCCTTCTGCAGGAAGCTCCCACTTTGCTACTGAAATCTTTCGGAGGCAAGTGCTTGTGACAAAATAACCTGACTAATGAAGCAATCTGGGTGAAGAATACTGGAAAATAATCTTAAAGAAAACTAAAGGAAAGATATGTTCTGGCTTATCTTAATTTTTGGACAATGGCCTCAATAAAACTGCAATCTTACAGTGAAGCACATTCCAAAGGGTTCTGCTAAGACTGAGTGTGCCTCCAAAGACGCTAATATATCTTGGAAAATATTCTAGTTTAGAGCAATTACAGTTTTACTATATTTTTCTTAAGTTTCTCTTCTTTTTCTTCTCTTACATGAAAAACTACAAGGTTTTGCTTGAATGAAATCATCTGCTCCTGTGGCTTAAAGAATACCTGAAGTTAAAATGCTTGGATTATGAAAAGGCTGTCAGTCCTGTAGTTGGTATTTGCACTTAAAAACATTATCTGAGCTCTTTAACAGCCAGCAAGATCCAGAAGTGGAAGAGATTCACAGTCGATGAAGTGACTTTCAGCCTGGCAAAAATACTTCTGCCTTTCAGCCACCATATGGAATTTGGGGTTGGCAATGTTTGCATGACAAGAAAAAGCCCAGCAAAACCGAGCAGTTTATAAACCTACCATGGCATCTCCTAAAGGTCCATTTGGAACAGGAAAGAAAATGCTCATAGCACCTCCTTTTCCTCCCTGGCAAGTCTTTTGTGGATCACAGTGCTATTGGCAAATTTTGGTAAGACAGCTTCTCATTTTACCTTTGGAGTCATCGTTCCCTCACAATGTCAAATCAGCCTCTGGCTCTGTGCTCTCTCTGGAGGCCCATGTAGAAAAAAGCTTGTCATCTCCTGTGACAGAAGGCTACAGAAGAAAGACGGTTTTGTTTATTAAAGGGTTGCTTTTGCAATTTGTCTTTTTCATGAAAAGAAACAAAATTAGAGTTTGGCAATCAATTAGAAGTCCGTCAGCATGCAAAGCGCTTCACAACAGACCGACTCCTGCTCCTAGGGTTACCAGCGCGGCTATGATAATGGAAAAACGTGGTTATGGAGGTAAGGTTAGCACAAGTAAACATCTAGTGCATAGGAACTTTTAAATTATACATATTTTAAAAGCTTTTCTATTAATAAAACTTATTGAAATGCTTATAAATTATACTTCATATGATTTAAATTGTCCCTTTTCTTTATGAGTTTGAGAGACCAAAAAGGAGCAAAACAGGGTAAAACAGATGATCATGTTTCTGCCTTCACAGGAACATGTTGTCTTAGACCTGTAAGACTTCAGATATCCCACTTGTATCCTAAATGAAATCAGCTTGCAACGAGCCTTATTTCTCCACATCACAGCTATTAGAGTTTGTAACCAAAAACTTGCTTAATAAATTCTTTGTTCCTCTGGCCAAGCTTTTCTTAAGGTGAGCCTGCACTTCAGTGGCTGCAGTAACACAGTCAGTGGCTGCTGACTTTACAGTAATTAGCTCAGGATCTTACCATTGCAGCCATGGCAGACTGAGCCATGGGTCTAAAACCCAAGTTCAATTAATCCATGCAGTGTTCCATGGTATTGCATTGAACAGGTGGTGTGGCAACAGAAAGCTATTGTGAGTACGTCTACACTGCTTCCAAACTTATTAGGATAGTTTTGACATATTCTGGACTAGCCCTCATTGTTCCCAAACACATAGTCCCCAGAGAAGACTGGAGACCACACCATTTATAATTTAATTATGCATCCATGGAGGTCCTGCAGAACTCTTTTAGGTACCATCAATGGGAAATCTCAGTTAATAAGTTATTGGTGGGGGATTTCAGTCTTTTCTCCATACGTAGAGACTTTTCTCCTTTCTTTTGTAGGAGAATGGAACTACAAGATGTGACCCGAATATCTCTCCACATGTCTCCTCTGACAGCTTTCAAGTGCTGGCAAGGAAATGTAAGCTCATCTTCTCACTCTGTGGGACAATGTCATGTTGTCACATAATACAGGAAGCAGATAGGATTTCCAGTAAATTTTTTAGGGGTCAGTGCATAGAAATGCAGCAACTGAGCAAACTCTTTAGCATAACAGTATGTGGCATTCATGCCAGAGTCTGCTGTTTGCAGGGTTGGGATCTAACTGTAAAGTTCAACTAGTTGATTGTTTCTGTAAGTTCTTAAAATTACATGCTTTGGCAGCTACACTCAACTCAACCTGGGAAAGTTCTGAAGGAAAGGGTCTCTCACCTTGTTTGCTCTTGCTCTCTCTGGGCAAGCCTTACAAAGTTGTGGTTCTGAATGAAAGTGATTTCCAAGGCTGTGGGGCTCTACAGAATCATTTGAAACAATTCACAATGAAAACATGGTTCAGACAAACACTAATTGAAACATTCAGAAACAAGATTAAGGAAGGGGGAACCAATTGCCTGAATCCTGAGCTTTTGCAGCTAATAGTCCAGTTCAGAAGACCTTGGAAAAAGACACTTTATGCATAGCCAAAGCACTATGCCAGCCATCAAGCAAACTCTCAAAGCACAGCCATTATCTGGTTCAATTATCATTCTTTTAATTGAAAAAAAGAAATCTATAAAGCTACAATAATCAAATGAAGAACATGCTGAACTTTAGGAAGAGGGGCAGATCATCGATTTCAATGCATCTGAAAAAGGTTGAGGTACATACTCAGGGAACTACAGCTTATAACCATGACTGAAGGGTCATACCCCACACTCTTTCTCCTCTGTACTACTGCTGTGTCCTATCACAAGGGAAGGGTTTTCCTGCCACAAAAGCAGAATAAAAGTAATCCTCAAGCAGTATAAAAGTAATAAAGTTCCTGTCTAAGAACAGCTGCACTGGCTGTGATAGGAGATGGAGAAGAATTTGAACATGGAATATTTATTTGAGAACAGAGCACAGGGTATTGTTCCAGCTGATGTGAGATAAACGAAACTTCTTGGATGCTCCAAAATATGCCAAGAACTGATGCAATTTCTACGCTGTCCCAGGAAGAAGAGAACAAAAAGATAACCCCTCCTCTGTACCACACTGGCTCCTGTACTGTGCTTTATAAACTATGAGATTTGACTTCAAGTCTTAAGCTGAACCAGGGGAAGTTTAGGCTAGATATTAGGAAAAAATTCTTTACAGAGAGAGTGATTGGGCATTGGAATGGGCTGTCCAGGGAGGTGGTGGAGCCACCATCCGTGGAGGTGTTTAAGACTGGACGTGGCACTCAATGTCATGGTTTAGTTGATAAGGTGGTGTTAGGTCATAGGTTGCACTTGATTATCTCCAAAGTCTTTTCTGACCTAATTGATTCTGATTCTGTGGGGTCTGTGTGGGACATTCCAAACTGACATGCAGGTTTGTCCTAATGTATCTGACTCTGCAAAAATTGGGAAATCATCCATTTAACAGATAGTGTCTCAAGGTGGATGGGTGATTTGCAGCTATAGGGATCCCAAGGCTTTTGTGAGGGACATAGCCTTGAACAATGCTTCCTGTGGCGATGCTTTCTTCAAGGGTCTCAAAAGCTCAACAGATCCTTAAAATAGAAATTATTATCTCATAAAATGAAGAACCTTTTGCCATAACTGAGCCAATTCAAATGAAATGACAGTATCGTTAAACATTTATTTTAGACTTTATACTTTTTGTATCATAGGGCCTAAAAATTCTCCTTTGTGAGAAAATGCTTTTGTCTGTGATTCCTCTGATGGTGGCATTCAAAACCATGTTGTAAAGATCAATAGCAAGGATGATTAAGGACATGGCAGCTGTGTTTGATTTTTTCTGAGGAAAGGGAAATCTTGTAGACTTGAACAGTCATTTCTGCCACTATTTAACAAAGAAACCTTGCCAAAGTTGGCTTCTGTGCACCTTAAGCACAGATGACAGTTGTACCTTATGGCTGAGTACAGAATTCAACCCCTCAAAAATAACTGTTCTAAGAACAATATGCATCCCCCAGGTTTTTCTCCTCCCAGTGCACTCTCTTCTGGTGCAGCAAGTTCTTCAAAATATAGTGCTTTTAAAAAACCCTGAGGTGGTCTTGTTTCCAGGTTTAGCCTGGAAGGCTGCTGTCCACAGTGAGCAGTAGTGCCTTCTGGTACAGGGACAGACACTAAAGGGCACACACACACACACACATACACACACAAAAAGAGACAAGAGCAAAACCCTTGAGGAAAAAAGGCAAACTTTCTGCAGAACCCACTTTCCCAAAGGGTAAAAGTCCAGTCAGCCTTCTTACAGCTTGTCAGGCTTCTGTAGACGGTGAACAGAAGAGATAATGGGAAAGAGAATTTCTGAAATTCACCCAAATTTCAGTAAGCAACTTGGGTAGGTAGTGGCGTTGTTCATCTGCATTTTCTTCTAAAATTTCATCATGGGAAAAAGCAAAATATCAGTATACAATACATCAATATATAAACATCAAGGTGCTGCACAGTGCAACATATCTAGAGTGGATTAATTTTATATTAGTTGAACACACCTGCAAGCAGAAAACTGAGATAGCGCAAGAAACTGGTGATGGAAATGTATGTCTTTGAAACAAAAGCATCTGTTTGCACAAATAGCAGGTCAGATAGCTCCACTGCGCCCTTGGAAAGGTGAGCATAGGAAAGGACAGCAAAAGACAACTTTCCAGATCCCTGAAGCCTTAGCTGAAACCTAGCAGTTCTTCAAATCATACAAGCACACATTCCATCACAGTTAACCTGGGAAAATCACCCTCGCATTTGATTAAGTGATCTATTGGACAGGTTTCTCAATATCTTTTTTCCCTTCTGTTTTTTGTTGCATCTGCTTTCTCTGGGTGAACAGACCTTGTTGAGACTGCTATCCCACAGAACAGGTTGTAACAAAGCTCCGCAAGAGTCTCACCTCCCATTTAAGACTGCTCCCACTGTGTTCATGTAGCCTTAACACAATCTATAAGGTCTACCACTGCCTGAGATAAAGCTGTACATGAGTCATAAAAGAGGGCAGAAAGTAAAACAGGAAATCACCAAAGGAGTAGAGAACAAAGCAGCAGAAAGTCATAGAGTGTTACATGATTTACATGACAAAGATGCAGCTCCTGTACCCATTTCTCAATCCCCACCATTACTTCTACTGCAGCAGCGGCACAGTCTGATCCAAACCATGACTCTCTTCGTCCTCAGGAAGATAGCCAGCACACTCTCAGGAAATGTGGCCCCAAGGAAATCCTACTGGGAGGAAAAAACAAAATGCTCTCTGATAAAGGCTGGCTAGAAAATAAGATTGAATTATGAACAAGGCCATCATGAATATTCAT
The DNA here is from genome assembly GCA_013397155.1 of Irena cyanogastra. NCBI lineage: Eukaryota > Metazoa > Chordata > Aves > Passeriformes > Irenidae > Irena > Irena cyanogastra. The sequence continues at coordinate 1,727,983 of VWZV01002112.1, read as the reverse complement.
TGTAAGTAAGTGGGATTACATGCAAGGAAATGCCTGATTCTAGCATTAATCTTTCATCTCATCCCAGATCGCTGTGGTTTTTGACAAACTGCCTAGTTAAAATGGGTTAGATAATTTCTCTTTTTATTACAGGATTTCCCTGTTTCTTGAACTGTATATCCACAGAGATCTAAATTTTCACACATTCAAACTTCCCAGAATAGAACCCACTTCAACTAATTTATATGCAATTTCTGTCTCACCAATATGCCACCCAGCACTCTTGCCTCACTGCAGAGCACACTCTTGATGATACTGTTCCTTTTCCAAAAGCAAGCAGGAGCAACAATTTTTGGCACATGAGCTCTCACTCAGACCCATCTGTACCACTCTACCTACCAACTGGATGGTGACAAAAGGTAAATGTTAGAAAGAAATGAGATAGCTGGCAAAAAAGCCATAGGCAATAGCTGAGGAAGATCTTTTTCATTTGCATGCATCTGACCTCACTGCTATTCACAACTGATTTACATCAACTGCCATGGTCAACACTTAATTCACAGCGAAAGCTGCTGGTGGCTTCACTTCATTAATATTGACATCTGAACTCTGTAGCCACAGTGGATTACTATTAATAATTATTTATGACCAGCAACTTGCACAGAGCATGCTGCCCAATGCTGGGAGTCAGGTGATGAATCTCCAACATCAATTCACAAGCTGTCCACCTCCGCAGCCAGGCAACAAGCCGCTTTACCTCGCCTCTCACACCACCACTGACACTTGTCCTACCATCAGCGCAGTGTGTTTTCACCTATAAAACTCACACTTCCTTCATGCTTCTGGGTAGGGTAGGAAGCTGTAGCAGACTAATAATATTCCTTCTTTGATGAAAAATACCAGGGGAGGCGAGAAAAGCTAGACAGTAACAGTAAAGGTCAAGACAGTAAATATGCAGGTGTGAAATATTTTATTAGTCTAGGTTTCTGGTTCAAAAAGACATCTAGAAGTCCAGCTCCTGTTAGATGTCTAACTAGCAAAATTCCACTTTTTCCTCTGTATTTATGGGTCTACTGAAATTTTATGTAGGGTACAAAGTCCTTAACCTTCCCCTTCAGCAGTGAGCAGAGTCGAAAATTTAAATTCATACACATACTGATGTGTTAGGCTAAATTAAGACCACAGCACTCAATTCCTTTCAGGGTCAAGTCAACATGCAGCATGAAGCACCTCCAATCTACCAGTGCACAAGAATCCCATGAGCAATACAGCCCTGGGTGACTAATAAAGTAATGAAGTGACAGCACAGGCGAGTGTGGGGTTTGTACCAAATCAGATCTCACAGTTTCCAGGTGTTTTTACTCAGGTCAGACCAGACTGGCACTGGCCCACGCAGCTCTCCACAGCTCACAGGTGGAAAAAGTGAACCAGCTCCCTTCATACCCACAGCACAAACTGGCTCTCCTGTGCCAGTGACTGCTGCTGCACTTTGCCAGACTACACTCAGGCAACTGACTTGGTAATTTCTAAACAACTGCAGTTGAGTGTGCAGAATTGCTGCCTAGTCTCATCATCTTCTTGCTTTCTTTTAGCTTGATTTCTCCCCCAAAACTGGGCAACCCAGAGATGCTGACAGGAATGGCCTAGTAAAACATAAAGGGAAAAAATCAGAGCCTCTGGAACTAATGTGATGCCTGGGAGAATGAAATCCTCAGGACACTTTACAGTTCCACAGGTTTTTATTTTTCTCATTCCATTCTCACACTTTCTCCCAGATGGAGAAAATCCTCAACCACAGGCTCATAAAACAATAAGCTTCCACTTGGTTTTAACATATTTTCTTACATAAACTTCAGGCAAATATACGATTATTTCCTCGTAACAGCACATTTTCTTCCTTCAATGCTAAATACATTGAACAGAGCTTAACCATTTTCTGTGAAAAATTATCCTTTCCTAGTAGAGAAGTTCAGCACATCTTGATTATTTCAGTTTTCACATGACACTACAAAAATTGAGAAAGTTGGCATCATTGCACCTGGTTTCTAAAGCTTCAAGAAAGAGTAATCATTTTATTTGAAAATGCTTGATTTTTAGAAGATTACAGAGGCTTGCAGTGCCACCATCACCATCATCATTGTGATACATACACAAACCCAAATCAAAGAAAACTTCAGCCTGTTCAAGGCTTTGCAGTTTTAAAATAGCTTTTAGCATGGCCTTGTTGCTTCTGCCATCAAAATTTTCAAAATGCAATTTAAAAATAAATGAAAAATAATTAAAAATTGCATGTCAATGTTTTTGGTCTCTTACTCTATTCATAAGAATTCCTCACTGTTACAACTCTGTTAAGAAAATATAAAGGAAAAAAGAATGTATTTGTACATAAACACTCTTAGAATTTTACAATGAAACAAAATCCTGGTAACAGTGACATTACTATCAAAGCATATGGTTAATTCAGAAGAAAAAAAAAGAAATTAAAAAAAAACCTGACTAGTCATCCTATACTTGGGTCTATGGCTGCATTCACAGTATTTAGCAATTGTACCCTTGTACACATTTCTTTCCCCCTTAGCATATACTTTTTAGCTATGGAAACAGCCTTTTCAACTGGTGTCCAGTGGCATGAGAAAACACACAAACATAGAGATAAAAACAATCACGTTAGTCTTTAGTCTAGAAAGTTTGCTAGACCTCCATCATTAAATTCATTAAATATAAGATATAAAATATTTAGATAGAATTAGACATGTTTCTCAATAGAGTGCTCAGGAAGGAGGCTCCTTAGAGTCATAATGGTTGATAGTGGTTGCAATTAGAAACTGAAATTGTAGTCTACAGGAAATTAGAGCTTTCTAAATTTTATTTTTCTTCTGAATCTGAAAGAAAAACTAATTTTTCTTGAAATCTAAATTGGCCCCCTTTGGGCTTTTCAAAAAGTGCTGCTTTGATTCAATTTAGAAGTTTTTCCTATATGTTTTTCTTACTGTATAATACAATGCAAAATATATTGCAAGCAAAAGAAAAATGTTGAAGCAAACAAGGCACAAACCTACTGACATTTGCTATACAATTTCTTTACATCCAATTGCACTGAAAATGGCACATGTTTCAGTTAAATAGCATGTTCCAACAGGAAGGTGTCTTTTCAGCTAATTTTTCCAGAGCTTCAGTTCCTTTCATGAACACATTTTGGATGACAAGGAAAGTAATCTACTGCAAGTTTGAAAAAGTGGAGGCTGAATTCTGTCTCCTTGCCTCTCTCTGCTTTTCCACAGGAGGGGAACTGCTTCAAAATCACTGTGTTTTTAAAAGCCAGAATTAGCTCTTCTCACTCCACCATACCTCAAGCAATGAAATCTGGTTTCCTAACACTCTTTGTCTTGTGATTGGATTCTCTCATGTGTAAGGAGGTGAAAACTGTTTCTGTGAAAAACTGTGAAAAGTTTCCTATTGTTTACCTGTCTGCAGCATGTACAGAGAAAAACTCTCTGGCATCCCATGGAAAACAAGAAACATTGCAGGCTTTCCCTCAGTGGAAATAGTAACTGAGTCTCTTTGCTGAATTTAGTCTTCTATTTCCCTAAAATATTTGGGAAATTTGAATCTTTTTGACCACTAATGCTCTGTCATATTTGGCTGAAAGTGCTCTGACATTATTAGCCAAGCACATAATCCCTTTAGAACACAAAATGAAAGTAGTAACAGCTGCCTGTATGTGACATTGTTGAAAGATCCTTGCAGTCTTTTACAGCCATATTCAGAAAAGGAACTGTCTATGTTATGAGACAATTAGCAATCTGATGAGCAATTTACATATGAAAAGTGCTACATAAATCCCAACATCATTATGGTTAAGAGCAGAGTAATAATTACAAGATTGCCTGCATAGTTTCATTCCCAGTTTGGGAGATTAATTTTTTTTCCCCAAACACTCGGAACTCTACCTAATCTGATCCTACCCTCATTCCTCTGGTGAAGTCCACTTTTGTGAGACTGATTTAATGTATTTTTGCCCTGTTGTCTGCTTGGTTGTGGTCTTGTGAAAGACTCGATTAAAAGCTGTTGGAAGAGTTTGCTGTGGTGGGTGCAGCAGAGAGCTACTCCTTGGGGTTCAAGAGGAGCTTTTGCTTTCACTGGCAATAAAAAAATGAGAATAGGAAAAACATAGCTATTGTAAAATATTACCTGCAGCCTGCCCTTCCAAAATAATATCTTCTAGCCTTTTTTCAGAGGGCAGAGTATTCTTCCCTATACAAAGGTAATTTGCATTGCAAGCATAACAGGAAATGAAATAACCTTAAAATACAAATCAGGAATATATCCAGTATGCAAATCAACATCTTTATGAGCTGCAATAATGAGGAACAAGCAAATTAGTGTCATTTCAAACTACCTTTTAATTCTTTCTGCATTCTCTTAGCATCAACAGATAAACAGGACTAAAGATCTCCCTAACTGCCACCTACAGCACCACAGTCAGTATATACATATGACTCATATGACTTAAAAATAGCAAGTAGTCACTACATACACCATTTAACTCACAGAGGCTACCTGATTCTGACCTCACTCTTGTGTAAACTGGTGTACAAGTTTACACTCTTGTGTAAGCCATGTAGAGGTAATTGGCCTCACAGATGTAAAGCTGGTGGAAACAACATGCTCACCAAACCCACACCACTAGCAAATGGTGTTCACAATTTAAAAATTAAGTTATCTTAAGAACTTAAGTTAACTTAACTTAACTTAACTTAAGAACTCAGTAATTTTGTTTAACCTGAGTGGTCATGAACCACCTTTTAAGTGTTTAATCAGGCACTTGAGGCTTTTGCATTGACACACACAAAACTCAGGCAACAGAGTCATTTGATTTCTGCCATGTGCATGAGGCACCATGTGCCAACAGCTGGTTATCATCTGATCATATGGAGCTTTTAGTTGTAGCAAGTCAAGGGTCCCCCAGCTTCTGCCCAGGTAGGGCTAGACTGCCCCAGCTTTCTTTCAATTTGTCGTTGATAATCAAGGCATGCACAGATTGTTTCTGTGGAGTAGATGATGCATGACAAGGTCTTACCCTGTGCCCACCAAGTCATGTGTCACAGTGCTTAACTAATGTCAATGAGAACTGTTGGTATGAAGGGTGTCCCTGCTGGGAAAACTTAGGAAAAGCTGCTATTTTGCTGCTCATCTATATTATTTGAAGCTTTAAACAGAAACAGAGGACCTTGGAGATTATGGTATGCAAGCTGCTCAAGAATTAGATTGCTCTCTAAATTCTCAGTTTAGAGTCAGTTCTTGGAGCAGACTCGCTCCCTTTGAACAATTTGGAACTCATGTTACTGAGAAAGTGTTTGCATTTTTTTGTGATCACTCCTTTTCCAGGAACACTTGCTTAGTATACATACAAACAATACATTATTATCACTCAGACTCTCCCTTACTGGTTTGCCCATCACTAGGAAGCCAACTCTTAGAGTTGCCAGAGTTCTGGCATTGCTTAGCACACAAAGTGCTACAAGAAAGGACAACAGTGTCACATTTAGGACACTTCAATATAATGGGTCTTGTAAGAGGGGCGCTGGGCATCCCTCAGGCAGAGTCTGTCAGACCTGTTCTCGGTTGTTGTGAAGTCCCTGGCTGGTAGTTGAGATTCAGCTGCAAAACCATGCTGAGGCATCAAGGCTGGCGAGCAGAGCAGGTTTCCATCAGCACAGAGACAAAATCATACTTTGTAAAGTCCCACCCACAAAGTTCAGTGCAAGTGTAGAAGTCAACAAAATAAATATAGTGCTTTTAGATTTGCAAATTGACTAAATAGCACACAATGTGTTTAGGAAGGGTGGTGTTTGATACTCAGTTTTAAAGCCAATTTTCTGCATCTTAAGGAAACCGTGTATTTAATGAACTCATTCTTAGAATTTAAATAGAGGTAGATTGAGAGGGAATGACAACTGTTCTTCCTTTTTTTATGGAAAGGCAAAGCATGCATAGAGCCGCTATTCCATCCTTCCACCTACTCTAATTTTGGTAAAAAAGAAAAGAAAAGAAAAGAAAAGAAAAGAAAAGAAAAGAAAAGAAAAGAAAAGAAAAGAAAAGAAAAGAAAAGAAAAGAAAAGAAAAGAAAAGAAAAGAAAAGAAAAGAAAAGAAAAGAGAAAAGGAGCCTACTCAGCCCTGGTCCTGCAAATATCTGACCAGATGCAGAATGTGTCAACTGGTTTCCCCAAAGCAAAACATGCCACTTCAGTTAAGTACTGATGCAAAGGCCAGGGTCCTTGTGTGCTTTGCAAACCTGTAACACATCAACAGAAAAACTTACTCAAGTCAACTACTCTCAAGAAATAGGTGTAAAAATTGTTTCAGTACCATCATGCATTGCATGATGTCTGTATGTGAGTATTTCAGATTCATAACACATTATTTGGCCGAAGGCCCAAGAGAATGAGCCAGTTATCCCTTTGCCTAAAAAGCCATACTTTCCCTACCATGCGAAAATTAAAGGAAGAGATAATTTTCAGACAATGGTAAACTTTAATTCTGAGTCTCTAAGGTTATAATTATTGCTATTCTACTGCTCATTTTAAATTATTTTGAGTAAACCTGTTAATTTTAATCTTTTTCATATCAGAACTTTTCAATCTAGGTTATATGTGAAGTAATGTGTGTCAACCTGAAGCTTAACATCTAACAGCAAGGACAGATAAATCGACACCGGCACTGTTAATTTTAAGTGTCTTAAGTGGTTTACAAGGTTTAATATAGAGAAGATTATGAAAATACTAGGTTTAAACACCCAAGGGACCTTGGGGAAGAACCAAGGACTGTGACCTTTTCGATGTCTGACTTTGCAGACACAATTATTTCAGCGGTTTTCTTTCTCTTTCACGCCTTTGGGGTTTGGGTGTTTGGGGTTTTGGGGGTTTTTTGTCTGCTTCTGTGTGAAATTCAAATTAAGACAAGCTTCCCAAACACTACTGCTTGGAGTTCATAGCTGAGACTCCCGAGAACTCCTCTGATATCTCACAGCAATAGTTTTAGTTTGAAAACTTGTTTCTACAATGTCTTACAGTCAACTGCAGCTATTCAAGACTCCTTCATAGATATGATGACCATCAGTAACCTTATATTCTGCTGCTTGGTGTCAATGCTTTTCTCAGAGCTGACAGGAAGTATTGTTCAACAGTTCTGGGCAAGTCAGTTCTACTTTTCTGTTTTAATGTCTTCTTATGAGTTTTGCCTATGCATCTAAGCTCAGCCTCCGAGTCTTGCTGCCTAACTCCCCCACAGATTTTTGTTGCCTCCTTCCACACTTCACATGATTTTAAAAAGTTCTGATTTTATCTCCTTAACTAGAAAACACATCTGAAAGCATCGCAGTTAAACTAGAAAAGCTAAAGAAAAGAGAGCAGTGAAGTTATGGATTAACTATTGAAATCAATTGCTTTCTTGATCATTTTCCCAGGTACCTCCAACCTCCTTTTAATGGACAAAATGTTCTTTCTGAGCAGGGCCTGCACTGAAAACCCCTCAGCCACCTGGGAAATACAGCCAGCTACCATGACAGACAAGTAACTTGCAGGAGCTGCAAGTAAAGCTCCTGAGCCTGTCCTCTCCACTCCACAGTCAACATGCCAACCAGGAACCCTGTCACACATGTTCTCTTACTCAGGCCAAACACTTGAAAGCCAAGGTTGCAGATATGTTCTGACTGCGTCCAGAGATGACACCCCTAATGGACTAAGCTTGAAATATGCTTGTCAAAGCAAGAATGAAACTCCTATCAAGTTTAGGGGATATAAATACACAAACACAGGACATTTGGAAAAAATCTCATCGGTAACAACTTTGAAGCTTCAGCTTTTTCTACATGTCAGAGGAAATTAAAATGCCAATGAGGATATGAGACAACATGGAATAGAAGCCATGGCAACTCTCAATATATTTATTTCTCACTGATAAATTGGATAGTCATCACGTAATTGGCATTTTGGTGCATTTTATTGAAAAATGGGTTCCATGGGGTGCTAAGCAACAGTGCCTATTGCTTTTCTGTACTTAAGCTTCACTGAAACCTGAGCTTGAGCACAATTTAAAGTGCCTTACTACCCAGGGCAAGAATGTTTAGCACTCTTTTCTTTTATAGATGCACATTTAAACTTGTCGGCTATTTATGGATCATTTCTCTCAGCTTGGCAATAACTGACAAGAAAGTGATAAAATGAGGAAATGTAACTTGACATTTATTCAGTGTAAATACTTTGCAAAGCTACAGCTTCACTGTTTCCTTTCTTTGGGTAAATAATTTGAAACACTGTGAGCAATGATAGTGGATGACTGGAAACAGAATCCCTGAAAGTCCAGTGGACTGAAAGATACCACAAGTAATGATGTATTTTCTTTTCAATGGCCTCCATCTATTTTCAGACAGTTCTGTTCATGCTGGCCTAATGGCAGCTTACTAAAAATCAATGAGATATATACAACATCTGTACAAGCAATACAACTTCCACGCAGGCTAAAATACTGGTACTGCTGTACACATATACCAAATATATATAAACCACAATATACCATATACATAAACCAAAAATAGAAATATGCACATTAAACCAAACCAAGTTTTTGTGTAGATTGGCCTCTGATCTATAGATGTTTGTGAGGTTTAAATTTTAATCATACATGCTCTCACTTAAGACCTGAAGAACAAGAGATTTTAAATTTCTAGCACAGTGGGTTACTATGCAACAAGAGCTGCCTTTCACAAACTATGACTCTCCATAGAAATGTTTGGATTCATGAGGCAAGACTTCTGTCTTAATAGTTCCAGATATAGCTGAGGGTTTTCCCCAAAGTGCTGGATATTGAGGAAGGCCAGGCCATACTCAAAGAAACTTGATTTCTGTTCTATTTTGAATCTTTGTAAAATGCTGTATCCCTTTTGTTGAACTCCTGTAGGTGGTAGTGTTGGTATAATACCTTATGAAAAATTATTGAGGCCTCTCAGGACGCTGCCCAACCGTCCAGAAGGCTTCGTTCTAAGGCATGTTGGCTTACTGCCAGGTTATCCTTCCTCTAAGGATGGTACTCCTTGTTCTTAGGATCTACAAACAAATAATTAAATTACTTTAATATCTGTATTTTCTCAAGAAATAGTGACATCTGTGGTTTCAGATCAGGTATGGAGGGGCATACAAACAGAGCATAAAACTAGGAGAGTCCCCATCGATGCTGTTATTCTTGAAGTTTAGCTTACATTTCTTAAAATTGTGAACAAACAATGTTAATTCTTTTTCTACCTTAATCCTCTACCTTTGGCTGAAAAAGCAAAAACCCACAAAAGTGGTGTCCCCTAGATTTGCCACAGCTTTTTGATATAAATTTTTAAAAATTCCAGGACTTTTAACTTAAAAAAATTTTTTTTGAAGAGCAGAAAAACAAAAGTTAGGACTTTACTCAAAAGCAGATACAATGCATTTTGATGGAAAAGATAATTCACAAATTGGTAGTTTTGTTCCTTGCTCATATAACTCCAGACACTAGATGTTAAATCAAATACATGGAAAATGCCTTCCAGTAGAAATGCAAAGTTTCTCTTTTTTATTCTGCCATAAACCTCCTTGATAGTAATTGTACATATGTCAAATAGAACTAAGTTTCAAGTCTGGGTCATGGAAACAACAAAAGAGGTTCTTCCAAAGGCTAGGTAACAACTGGTGATTCAAACAACTGCCATCCAGATGGAAAAGGGTTTTAAAATTCTTTATCCACTTACCAAGAGAGAGCTAACAAGAAAACGTCTCTGATAACAAACCAACCTCAAAAAGCCCTCTTGAAACTTTAACAGGGTTGGTCAGAGGCACTTGCACATGAACAAATTAAACTTTGGCTGAGGAAGTGTTTGGAAGGCAGCAGTCCAGCAGACTCTGCATCAGCACCTCCGGCTGAGAGGCGGCTTTGCTGCGAGGATCTCAGCTCAGCACAGGTCCCTCCTTTGTTCTTGTCATGCCCACTGACTCTCCAGGGCAGCAGCACTAAAACAAATGCCATTTCAGGTCTGCTCTGGATTTGTCTGTCTTCAGGGAGCCCAGCAAGGGCTGCAGACCACTCCTCCTTTAGGTGAATGATACCAGTGCAAGTAATAGCGGCTGCTGCATCTTGTTTCTGCTAAATTTTATTTGAATTTAGCAGGAANCCCCTGCCCCCCTTCATCTCCCTCCCTTTCCTTATCCTTTTGGGCAAATTCAACTGAAGTGTTACGTGTCAGACACAGTAAAGATAAGGTGGTTCCACTGAGTGGCAGAATTAATCAAATGTCTTAGTTTCACAAGATTGGGCTGGCAAGTCTCTGTTAAAAAGCCCACACAGTAAGTTTAGAGCTTCTCTTTCCCTCTACCAATGAAATCATCTGTTCAACAACAAAGTATCTCTGCCAGAATAATCCAAGAATAAGGAACTACCCTCAGATACATCTCCTCAAGATCTGAAGATACACAGTACAGAGATGAAGACAACTATTGATAACTACATGAAACTATAAACTATTATTTTATAAATCATTATTTTAGGAAGTATTAAGCAACTGCTAGACTTCCAAAACTCTACATCACACAGAAAAGGACTGCAGAGTCCATTCCTGGTAGCTCATCTATGGTTTTGAAAAATCTAGTCCTTGCATGTTACTTGACAAGTACAGCACAAAGACTACAAATCTGGAAGCAAAGTGAGCTTAAACGTTAGAATTAGGCACATCTCTCTGCTTGCCTGCCTCTCCAAACAAAGTTCAGTATTGAGGTTTTTTTGCAACTTTTGCATACATTTTCGGAAGCAAGGCTAGCACTAACCTTGCTTAGAAGTGCCACATTCTTTCTTTTAATACGAGGTTATGGCATTCAAAACCTTACCGTTTTTAATCAATAGTTCAGCCCTGATTGGTGGTGATTCAAAATGACCTTTTCCTGACAGAGGGTTTCACAGTGAGTGTAAAATAACTTGGTCTAGTGCTCAGAGACCTGACACAGACATCACAAATGGTACTTGTTATCTGAGCCATCTGAGCTGTGGGGTCCTGACTACCCTTCTGCATTACTGGCAGAGCTTCCCCACCAGAAGCAGAAAAGAGCATTAAGAGAAATGTTATTCTGTGCTTACCCTGAAGGTTATTGATATAGAAAGCCCTAACTTCAAATCTACAAGACTGAGTCTCCTGAGGTGAATTGCTATTAAGTAAATACTACCAAGCCTCTGCTGGAAAAGTGGGACTTGGATGGCCATTCCTCGAGATACTTGTAATGAATTCCTTTCACCCTAGACTTAGGTACTGCCTAGGAAAGATTATAAAACACATGGTTGTCGCTATTAGTACTGAACTCCTGTGCTTCCAAGACTTTCTGGGAAGCTTTAGACTATCCAAAAAAAACTATACTATACAAAAAAATATTCAGCAATACCTCTTTCATAACCTTAGTCTTCTAAAGAAACAAATTAAATGATAGTTCAAATATAAGCCAAACAAATCACTTGAAATCTGAATTAAAGAATATCATGGTTCTATCACCAAAGCTGTTAGACATTTACCATTATCCTTCTGTCTCATTGAGTTTTTCCCTGTCTTAAAAAGTTCAAGACTGGGTGAAACACAAGGAATGGCAGAAGAGAAGGAAAATAATATCCACAGATATAGTCATGCATTCCCAGTTGTAATTTGTTCTGGCCTCCTTCATTCCCCTCTTGCTATTTTTCCAGGAACTTGAAGATGAGTGTTTACTACGCATGGAAACAATGAGCTTCTGTTATTTGCAGGAATGCTCACAGACTGTGTGCAGAAAAAAGTTGTGCCTAAGGAAGGCAATATGCTAACAATCTCAAAAAACATACATGCAGGTAAGGAAGAGGCTCAGCCTCATGTTAGGCAACTACTAGTAGTGTTTGTTAGGTTAAACTACAGAGTGGATGACTACAAGATTTATTGAACAAACAATCCATCCTTATTGATTTGCAGTTACAATAAACAAATTGCTTTTACAAATTGAGTGCATACCTATTAGTAGGATCACTTACTCAGAATTAAACTGGGAAGGGGATGCAAGTTAAAAACAACAAAACACAGCATAAGCAGAGCCACCCAGGTAGAAAATGTTTCCAGCAGGCAATTTTCATAACCGATTGCTCAGTTGCTAAACAAGGGGTGCACACTTCATGCATATTCATTCAGCCACCAATGCGTTGCATGATGAATATAATCAAGCCTAGGAAAGAGAGAATGCAAGAGTTGAAAGGATTAAGGGAACTAGTAAAGGAAAGCAAATCACTTTTTTCTCTGGTCTGCTGGTTTGAAACCAATCCATCTTAGTAGACATGAAGTTGTAAACTTCCAGCATCTGACTGTGAAACAGTCCATGGGAAATCAGCTGGCAGACTTCTTCCTGTCCTACTAAATGCCAAAGCCTCTGAATGCCTGTACATAACTGACTCCTGAGCTCCTAGAAACCACGGATGCAACAATTAGAATCAGCATAGCAAAATATAAGCATTCACGACTACCGCCTATTTCCTCAGGGATGTAATCAGCTCCTTTCTGCAGAGTTTACTTGCCTGGTCTAACCATAATTTTCTTGTTATTACAGAATTGCTGTCATGTTTTGAATGCTAATGTCTGGCCAGTTTCTGATTAAGGATCCAAAATAATATTAATCTCTCTATTTCAGAAACATTAAGGCTAAAACCTGAACTAGGGAAAGATGTTATCCTCTTCCACATGCAAGAATGAAAAAATGTTATAATGTCTAACATTAGAAATTCTTAGAACTTTTCCAACAAAAAGAATTTTGCTTAAATTTTGCACTAAAAGGTTGAAGTTTTTCTCTCATGCAAGTAAACTGTCTACTGGATATACTCTTCATAAACTTTGTGAACATATTTGTGGGGCTTGGATCCAGTTTTGAAATAGCTATAAACTACTATATCTTGGCGCCAATCTTTCATAAAGACAGATGATATGTACCATTTTTATTTTCTGCAATAATCATACAAAATTATTTAATTTAAATGGCAAGCACAATCTAAAGGTTGCAGTTTCAATGGTAAAGACACTTCCCAAGTTGGGTCAAATTTGACTTCATGTGCTGTGAGCCAGGGAAGCTCTACATGAGCACCAGTTATGACCCAGTTTTGATGACCTTCGAGCACTAAAGAGCAGAGCTCACTAAGTGCTACCAGTTCTCATCATTTCGGCCTTGACTAATACTTCATCAGAGGAAGTAAACCACAGCCTCACTATAACTCAGTATTTCATGACACTTTGGAACAAATTTCCAAGACCTGCCTTCAATGAGAAAAGACGAGGATCTAGAATCAGCAACAGCCACTTACAAAACCAAGTTTCCCAGCTTCCTGATACAATAAAAGAACAGGAATGATAAATTGCACTTACATCTTGCCTGGTCCTTACTGCAAAGGCCTTCTTGGCCATGTTGAGAGGAAAACCAGAAAAATCTCACTCTTTCAGTACCAGCTGAACTGAATTCATTGAGCTCAACACAGAGTTATTTTTCCTTGCTCTGTCTTCTGGCAGTGCCCTCCTTTCTGTGAAGGAAAAGACTCAAACAAATCCATGGCGTATCTACAGAATATACACTTGTAAACTTGCCAAATACCTGATATAGAAAGTCTTGGTAATTTGGAAAGCAATTCAGCCCCAAAGCATTTGGATTAAGTTCCCTAAAATGTTAGCAAGACTCACTTGGCTGAAGAGGAGTAGTTCATGTAGCACAGGCACAGGTATTCCACAGTGGTCTTGAGTTTTGTGGCTTTATTTTATTTTGAGTTTTTTCATGGAAATTATTAGTCTATTTTGAGATTCACCCTGCTCCTTCAGATGCCTAAGCCCCAGTGAGGTTCAGGGCTGCCAGAAAGGTAACAGCTCAAAGTCATTCTGACCTCCAAATCCTGCCGTTGCTGAGCACAGGTCACAGCACCAACAGCTTCCTGTCCTCCCACCTTTTTTTCCTGGAGAGGGAATGCAGACACATGTTGCCAACTAAAGAATTGATTGCAAAATGATTTAGTCTACAATAGCAATATTTGACCAGCTCATGGAGACCAAGTCAGTATAGGCCCCTTCTGTGGAGCTCTCAGAATCAATTTTTAGTGTTGCACAATTGATGGTAGCTGAAGCTAAGATGCCAGCATCTTTATTATTAAAAACAGAATTGCAAGTGCTCTCACGCACCAGTAGTCTCTAAACTAATTTAGTCACATCAGTAGCACTTTCATATTGGAAGTGGCTGGCCTTATTTACAGACTTATCATTTGCCAGGTAACAGCTGAATTCAACAGCTTGTAGACCTCCTTCCCACAAACATCTCATGGCATAGGTGTGGTGAACTCAGAGGTCAGAATCAGGAAGGAGCCGCCTTCTGTCTTTAATTCTCCCACAGTGTGAGGGCTGTTTGGAGAATTAAATCTTTACACACAAATACAGACAACAGCCCCTCAGTGCTTCCTGACTTGTATCACTATGTCTCTGGTCAGAGAGAGCTGTAAGAGAAGCATATATAGTATCAAGATATAAATACATTAAAATGATTTCTCCATCAGCCAACATCACAGGAAATATTCTGCCTAATTGTATAGATTCGAGTGCTTTGAAATGAGCCACCAGGGACTGTGATCCTAAAGAGAATCTGTGTGCCAAGCCATTTCAGTTTGTGTTTGATTTTATTTTTCCATTTATTTTACCTTCTTTAATATATTTAACTTTAGCTCCTTGAGTCTGTGTCGTGCCGGAAGTGTCTGAAGCAGGGTGAGGCCTCACCAACTGAGTAAGACTGAAAGCCTGTGTGTGGAAGGGGAAGATGAGCTGTAAAGGCACCAAATTTGTGCCTGGAGTGGAACATTCTAATCTGAAGATGGCAGGCTTGGTGAGGAACACTGAAAAGCCCTGACTGTCACGCTGCCATCACAGTGAGTGAGGAGATATTTTTCTGAGGTGCAGGAGATCTTGAAAATAGTCTCAGCATTTGAAATACATGGAACAATGCTGAAATACGCTGAGTTTAATACTGTACTAAAATTTATTTTAGTACATTTTCCAGAAAATGCAGTAAGTGCAGTTGAAGGATTGGCAGGCCTCTGCCAGTACAGCTCTTCTGGAAGAGCTCAGGAACTTCCTGAGTACTTTTGTCTAAAACAAACAAGAGGCTTTCCAGGAAGTTCTGAGTAATCATCTGACCTTGTGCGTAACTTAACAGCTACAGAGAGGAAAAAACTACCCTGAGATGGAGAGACAAAAATTTAAGTAAACAAAAAAATGCACCAGCCTGCTCAGGAAAATTAAGAAAGAACTGATTGAAATGTGCCACAGGAATTTTAGCAGAGAGCAACCAATTCAGTGAGACTCATGAGAGAACTGCAAAGGGTGAAACGTCATAAAGACAACCTACTGACTCCGCACAGGGGATTTCCTCTGGAGCCTTCCTTCCCCTCCAGAGTTTAAAGTTCTCTCTGTGCAGGCCTCTTACTGCTTTCCCCAGCTACACAGCTTCTGTCTTTAGAGATGATGGGGCATCAATATTCTCTACATGAGACCACAGTGGCATCATAACACAGAAGACTCAAGAGCCCCTGCAACCTCCATGCTTTATTTGAGGATCCCATCCCCATTCACAGAAATCAAGTCAACTACTGATAGCAATACTACTCTGTGGGCAGCTTTTCTACTCAAGCCAAATTAATAATAACAATGCTATGGCTTTTCCAGTTAGGCAACCTGCTTTTTAGGCTTTGATTCTCCTGCACTGGGAAGCTTCAAACGGACTGAAAATAAAGAGCAAGTTGAGAGAAAAAAGGAGACAAGTTGCAGAGAAAATTAGCTTTTCCATGCCTGTGAACAGACACTGTGGGAATCTTAACACTGAATATATCGTCAATTTAATTACAAGTACAATGTCAATTCTTGTTTGTTTTATGTATGTGTATGCATATAAATACATTCCAGTAAGTGTCTATTCATGTGCTACAGCTCTCTCCTCAGCTCTTAATACTTAAAACGTCTTTGCAGTTGTGCAAATATATCTACACACCAGAGGAAATAGCATTAACTCCCTGGAAATTTAAGGGGGGACACAGACACACAGACGCAGACACACATACGTAACCATCCTGTCACAGGTCTCTGCTGTTGCTCCATCATTACATAAGTCACAATAGCAACATTGTAGGGTAGCAATAGTTTTAGGGCCATAGATAGCACAGCATCCAGTCTTTTCTGAAGCCATCTCTACCACTGTCCCTAAACCATCAATAATCCATTGTAGACACCATGGTTGAAGCCTTAACTTATGCAATATACATACCACAGCTCATTGGGTTGCCCTGTAAAAGATTTGCCATGCTTTAAGCTAAAATTGCCTTGTTTGCAAAAAATCTGAGCACACACCCTGTATCTGAGATAACCTTCCTTAACCTTTCATATCAGCACAGCAGTATTTCAGTGGTTCCTCATATTCAGCACAATCCACTGAAGGATAAGAGCAAGAGATGAAAGAAAGAGTGGATTACAAAGAGGAATTTAAATACTAGTGTTCTGGCCTTGTTAGAAGTAAGTATTTGTGTTGGTGCAGATGTCTAAAAATACTTTTTTTTTTCTTTAAAGTGGTAAACACCATCGCTGACTTTTTTTTTTCCAGTCTGTACAATTTTTGAGATGAGCTGATTCTGAAGTATACATTGTCCCTGGTTCTAGACTGCCAATGAACACAGGTTTGGGGTGGACTGTGGGGCCTGTTTACTTTTAGGCTTTTAAAACTAAGATTGCAAACAGATGGATGGATGACTTTCCCATCCCCCTGCTTTTCGGAAGAAGAAAAAATAAACAATGAAGGTTGATGTTTTCTTTAGAGCAAACACCAAAACATTTGAGACAATAGAAGTTTTATTTCAGACTCCTCACCAGGACCAAGCTTATAATCTGCAAAACATTCAGTCTTGATGTGCTGAGGAGGAGGAAAGGACAGCTGTGTGTCAGCATCAATCTTCTCTGTGAAAACACAAACCTTATTCTGTGCCCTTTGATTTGGATGGTGATAAACAGTAGAATGACTCAAGACACCACTTTTTTCCAAAACAGCTTAAAAAAAATAGCAGCAGAAAATAGTTCCAACTTGTAAGAAAACGAACACCTCAGCAGACACAAGCATTTGCTAAACGTAACACTGGTCTTTCTCTTCCTTCTGTTTCCTCTGAAGTATTTCCAGTTGTATTTGGGTTTCTGCTCACACAACATCCTCCTTTTGCACAAGTCAGATTCTAGTCACAAGCATTATCCTGGGGAGAATAAACTCCAGGGTAGGCTAGATTTTAATCTTATGAATACTGGTATAGGAGAATAATCAAATGCAGTGATGTAGCTCCACTGCAAAAGAAGAGAAAGATGTACAGTCAGACTCTGGCTCCTAAGTTCTCTGGCTTAAATTAGAATTTTTCTAATTTGAAAAATTAACAGCTAGCCAGGTACTCAAGACTATGCCTAAAGTTACAAGCAAAAGGAAAATATTTTTAATTTTTTTTTACAGAATCTAAACAAATATAGTAAGTTTTTATTATTAATACCTTTCTGTACAATACATTCACCATTGATATGTCAAATTGGAGAAATTCCATTGAAACAGACTGAAAAACAATGATAATATAATTACTTTTCTCCTTTTCAGCTCTGGAGTTGGAATACCAACATGTGTGCCATGGCAGTAGGAGCAGATTATGACCCAACAGCAAATAGCTTCACCCACCAGAAGCAAACACCTTCCATGATGCACACAGGAAACAGGAGCTCACAGCATTGATTCAGCATTAGGGGAACTTAAAGCTACACTTGGTGTCAGGGACAAGGAACTACTGTTCACAATGTGACCCTGTGACCTCCCAGCTTCCAGTGCATCTCTACATGACAATGAGTATGAGCCAGGGCTACTGTCCTGCTCTAAGCACCACTAATACATACACCTTCCTTCAGAAAAATCTGTTGCATGATTATTCCTGAGAATGGAGACTGGAGAATCTCTGAAGAGCAAGTGCATCAAAGCTATTGATAGTGTAAAAACCTTGAATTTTTTCTGGAAATTCCATCATTCAAGGATTGTGAAGCATTCCTGTGCACTAATCATACACTGCAATACCAGTGTGAAGTATAAGGCATGACTGTGTCCATTGTACAGGATGAAACCAGACCCACAGAAGATAACGGCAACATTCTCAAAAACGGCTACTAATTTTGGAAATCATGGGGATTAGGAGTATTCTACCTGCAAATCTCGCCATAAGTAAAATACAATCTGCTTTGATACCTTTTGTTCCAACAGTAGTTTTAAAACTTCACAGCACTTTGAAGAAAGAAGAAAGAGATTTTTCAGATGTTGAGACCTTCAAAACAAATGGACATTGTTTGAAGTGTTAACCTTGTGACTGCACTAAGAACATATGCTGAGCCACTGACAGAGTGTGAAATGAAATTTCTGGATACTCATTGCTTAGGAAATTAAATAGTTGTGCTTTCCCCTCTTGGCCCCTTCAGTAGGCATAAGGATTTTATCTTTCATCTAAGCTGACCAACCCTATAACCCAGCAGCTGACCTCCAGCCACCAGGCAAACTTTGAGGCTGCGTTAGAAACTGGGTTTATAGTTTTGTCACTCTGATTTAGTGTGGTAGTACAGAACGTAGATAACAGACACTGCATTGGTTTTCTTCTCAAAAGGTAACGTCCCTCAAATATACTTTTAAAAAGTCCATGCATAGCAAGTACATGTCTTGTAATGTCTGCAACATAGGCCATGACCAAAGTGCACCTTGGCCTTTTCACTCCTATTGCTTTAGATGTCTATTTCTATTCCTATGAACAGGCTGCGAATAGGGAAGAAATGCACAGGCTGGTAGACAATCCCCCATAGCCCAAGGAAAAGTCTGCTGTTAAGTGAAATGCTGCTACAGACTGCACAAGACAAAGCTATTAATTCCTAAAAAATGAGCTTGCAGGTCTTACATTTAATGGACACTTTTACCAGACCATGAATCGCAAACACAACTCACAGCGATAATGAATATGTTCACAGTCTGTTAGGAAGGAATGGCCAAAGTTTAATTTTTTTCAGCATATGTTAATATTCTTTTTAACTGTGTTCACTGTTAGGGCCAAATTTACTAGGACAGTGTGAGAATTTTGTATAATGAATAAGTGCCCCACAGATTATACTTTCTCATGAATGAGTTCAACCCTGATGAAAATGAACCTTGAGAACTTCGCTATATCCTCTGAAAAAAAGACCTGAGACAAAGCTGTATGAAGAAAAATAGGACACCTGATAACCCAAGTACAAGCAATGACTTTGCCTTGGCGCAATCTGAGTACCCACTGGAAAAGCTAGAGCATGCAAACTAATACTACCTAAGGGATCACTCCGTCACATGCTGGCCATTTACACAGGGTCAGCTCCTGAAAAATGTTTTCCATTTTATATTTAACTTGAAAATCAGAATAGAACACAGCTGCACACAAAGATTTTAAATGAAAAACTGTTAGTAAAGGGCCTATCTCTCTACCCTAATTATTTGAAAAGCAAAAAACACAGCTTCTGTCTATCACCTTTTGCTTCTTCATTTCCATTGAGCCTTGGGCCTCAATGGTTCAAAGGCACAGAGTGGTTTCTCCAGAGGCAGCAAATACCACTCTATTAGGGCAAAGTTTTGGCTAGTGATAAGGGAGGTTTACCTGATGGGAAATGCCATGTGCAGAACTACTTTCAGCACCCTACTTTCATGGTTCTGCCGGACATGAACGTTTACTAGAGAAGCATCTGGCCTACTGGTATAAGCAGCAGATGGAAAATTCCTTTATAGAGGTGGGAGGAAAGACAACAGTGAATTAGGTGAAAGTTGTAGCAGACAGCCCTGTCTCCACCATAATGGTTCTGGGTGTAATGGAAAGCACATGGTATGTGCTTCTCATGGTATGAGAAGGGATTTACCTTCCTCCAGAGCACCCTGCAGGCTGTTGGGAATACAAACACCAGAGCTGAGAGCCCTGGCTGCTCTCTTCATCTACACAGATGCCCACCTCTGCAGTCAGAGCTCACACACAGCTCACCTGTCATGCCAGGTCCCAAGATTTGTCTTAAACAGCATTTTGTCACTAACGTCACCAAATTGTCGGTCCTGAAAGAGATTAACATTTCCCATCAGTGGCTCATCACTGTCTTCCCTGTGTTTCCCCGGGTGACCCCTCATCCAAACCAGATGAAGTTAAATTCAATTTAACAGCTGACAAAAATCACATCCTGCAGTAGGAAGGCTGTGATGGCACTAAGTAACTGAATAGCAGGATAACATGGTGTAATCACATCCTCACATTTCTTGTTTTTCCTGTGTGGCAAAACTAAAATCTCACCCTACACTTCAAATATGAAACACTACTCCCACTGTCCTGAACGCCCTTCTTATTTCCATGAAGTTGGGTACAGAATCTCACTAAAATATCAGAATTTGCTAATTAATTGAAATCTGTTGGCATTTTCTATCTTTGTGTAAACATCAACAACTATACATGGCTGCAGAAAATGAAGATACTCCTACCTCCTACTGATCATTTAGATCACAAGCTCTTTTAGAGGTAGCACAGAGGTAGCACAGAGGTAGCACAAAGTGCAGCACCCAGCTCAACAAGGTTCAGATCCAGACATAGACCTCTTGCAAGTGTAAATGAGACTTCATGTAGAATTAAACAAAAGCTGTAAAGAGGAAAAGGAGCAGGCAACATTTCTTCTTCATAATAAGCAATATCCCAACATAAAAGTGCTTCAGTATAACCAAATATATCTTGTTCCATTAAGATAGGCACTTTAAAACCACCGATTTTCAGAGATTTGCAGACACCTGGGCTTCCATATTTCTGAGGTTTATTTTATAGATTTTGCTTCCATGATCCTGTCTGTTTTGCTGTTAGCTTACAATCCACCATCTGCTTCTCAAGTGGTAAATGGAATTTCAAAAGCAAAACAAACCAAGAGATGGTAGATTTTGGAGTCTGTACCTGCAGTGGATCACTGATCAAGCTATTTTCCTTTCCTATAGCACAATCCACCTTTAGGGCATGCTTCATCTCATTAAAAACATAAACTCAACTCTTTAAACAAAACATGCTTGAGGAAGGCAGTTGAAGAGTGAGAAAGATTTAAACATTCTCAGTCCCATCATTTTGAATCTCACACCATGCAGAAAAAGAAGCTGAGATACATATTATATGTATTTTCACTCTCAGTATTGTGAATAAACTCACTGTAGGTCATTATACACAAAACTGCACAACTCAATTTTGCTGTTTTAAGTTATTGCAAAGAAGTGTTCAATCAGTGCTAAGAGTAGGGGATTTAAAATTTCTATCAATTTTGAATGAAATTTCTTACTTATCATCAGATCAGGTGATTTTACTAAGCATGCTTTGACTCCCTTTCCCCAAACAAGATGTGCAGTGTAAATCTGACAGACCATCTCAAAACATCAGAAGCATTTAGAGCTATCATCAGCACTCAAATAATGGATCATATCCAGAAATTTAAACAGCAGTTTTAGTGATGTGTGTAGCAATCCTCATTTCCCGTTACTGGAAATAGAGATGCAATGACGTTAAGCCCCCCAGTGAAGGTCACCCAGCACATATCTGCATCCCCTCCTACTCACATCCTTTTGATCACTCTGAAGCACAGATAAACAAGTGTCTAGGTCATGGTGCTTGGCCCACTTGAAAATTTGCCTACTACAACGCACACTTCAACTGAGGCATTTGGGATCTGAGCCCTTGGTAAGAAGCAAACTCTCTAAACAGGAAGCCCCAGGGAGGGGAGTGAAGCAACCTAGGCTATAGTCCAAACTTCTCAGCCTGTTGCTCACTGATTCAGTTAACATCCTGTCACTGCCAGCACCCTTCAGAACTCACCATTGCCTTCCGTGGGCCAGGCCTGTGCCCTTCATCTGTCACACACCAGCATTGGCACTTTTGGTCACCACAGAACACCTGCAAACTGGAGCATGGAGTGCAAACTACAAATAACTTAGCCCAAACAAATGCAATTATTTCAGCTAGGTAGAAAAGACAATAATCTATGCCACATGGGTGGCATAAGCCCATGTCCCTGACACAGCTCCCACATAGAACCCTTAGCAATAGCGAAGTTAGTCTTTTTTCACAGCTGTGTGCTTTTCACTTTGAATGTCTGTGACAACAATGTTGTAAATTCCCAGCCAGGTAGACTATAATAGAGTAGTAACTTGATGAAATGATTTATTTTTGCACTGTTAGCTAGCTATAGTATTATCACCTTTTATTGCTTCCTTGGTGATGCTTAGATTGGTATCTAAGGCAGCACCAATCCTTTTCACACGTGGTTTTCTACCCAAAACGGGCCATACTTGCTTGTTATCTAGCCAAGCATGGTTGGAAATTGTAACATAAGTTGTCCAAAGGGGCAAAGTGAAAGTAGAAGATTGCACACACAAATCGGTAATTTAGGTCAAGGAATACACACATGACAGTCCAACTAGCTTTGATTTTTTTTTCTGACTTAAAAAATTTATTACAAGGGTTAGATGCTCCGCAAAGGATACAATTATTTTCAGGATCTGAAGATCTAACTCAGCAGAATAAACTTAATAAAGCAGGTTTAAAGCCAGTACATCACAGGTGCCATTAGTTCACAGAAACACAGTCACGCAATGACCCTGCTATTATCTGTACACTGAGAACTATTACCATGAAAGTCTGACAGAAGAACATAATGGGAATAATGTACCCATCTGCTGGGTTTTGTCAATACTAGAATTATTTTCTGGCTATTTTTCTTGTCCTCCTTAGATGCAAAAACCTTTGAAATATGAACATTTTGGCTTTTGAATTCAGTGTGTGTATTTTTTGAAACTGAAAAACTAAATTCTCAGGGCATTATGCCTCTAGATCCTTGTAAAGCCATTATTTTTTTTACAGACTGAGTGTCGGAGTGATGCTGAGAAAATACAGATGTGAACATTAAACACTTCTTTCTCTTATAACTGTCCAACTGAAAGAGTTTTGCTACAGATGAGAGAGATGAAACCTTCAAAAATACAACTCAAAAGAGGCTACTTCAAGATATTTTCCAAAGGCCTTTAGTGCAATTAGAACCATACACAAGCCACTTTCCTCATCATGTTCTCCTTTCCAAGGAAAGCCATCAGGAAGTCCGGGCATTCATTAGGACTCCCCTAGCATTCTACAGTATTTGTTTGCTAACCCCTCAGGATGTTCCAGGAAGAGATTATCATTATTTATGGTCTGGTTATGGTCTCTCGAAATCTGGCAAATGAATAAAAAATGAGAGAGGGTAGCTGGCTGATTGCTACCATTGAGGACCTTTTTGCTTTGGTCAAAAGATGCAAAATAGATGAACCAGTGAAAGAGGGAAGGGGAAGAATGTTTCTGATATATTCAACTACTGAACCTGCAATTAAGGAAGCTCAGCTTCACATCTGTCCTCATTTCTATGCACAAATGCCTTTCTGATGCAAACAAGTTCTCTGTTTCTCCCAATTCACCCAAACTCTTCTTGCTAAGTACAGTCTTTGATTAACACAGGCTTATTTGGCCACTGAGGCTTTTCTGATCCGATAGGATCTTCTTCATACCTGCTGTGCTACCCTACACCTATACTTGCCTTCTGCAAATTCATAATTCCCAACATACTTCTTTCTATTTAAACACACACAAGCCATTTTTAAGAATGTTTCCTTTTATTTTGGTAAGGATGAGGGCTTTTTGTTTGTTTGCTTGTTTTGATTTTGATTCTTTTTAAAGCCTAAGGCTGAAATAAAGGAGAGGCAGTCACTCCAGGCCAGCCCATGCCAGCAACGCTTGGTGCTCTGGAATCAGAGGGTATTCCACAAGTGAGATATGAGTTGTTGAATCGTGAGCCTTGTTCTGGGCTGTGCTGCTTTCTGGCTTCTGTCAGGCAGAGCTCCACTGCGGGGCTTCAGCCTACTTGGTCTTGCCATCCCTACCCCCTGTTTAAAGTCAACACCTGCACCTCCACAGGCTAAGACCCCTAGGCTTGAGGAAAATTGCCAGCACTCCTGGAAGGCAAGTTTTACTGCCTGACATTTCATGAGATGGCTTTGAAGGGCAAAGCCTTCTACAAATTGCTATAAGAGAATCCTCAATTCTTCTGTGTCCCTGTAATTCATCACTCAGCAAAGGAAGCCTGTGAGACACATTGTCTTATGAGGGGTCTCCCTTTTCCTTACTGATGATCCTGACTTTGCAGTGTGTCTGCAGCAAGTTTGTGCATGGAAATTGTACAGACATGACATAAATCACCTCAGATTTTCTAGCAATTATGTGACCCCAAGGCAACGTGTTCAGTAAATTAAAAATAAATTATGTGATGGTCTGATGCGACTTCAGCAGACCTCGTGTCAGACCCAGCCTGAGAGAGGAATGTGCCTTCTAGCTTTTTCATAACAACAGTCCTTCAACAACGAGTCAATTATCTACAGGTACTGTGTGTTTAGAAGACGTAAAACAAGACCAGCTGATTTCAAAAACTTTAAAACAAACTTGAAAATGCACCTCTAGGGCCTCACACCAGACCACAGTACATACATCTAGGTGACACCACTGCTCACAGCAGCTCGGAGGGGACACAAAGGATGGTACTGTAAAATCTCTCAGGAGTTTGGGGATGGCCATATTACCTATGTGAGAGCTCACAAACAAAGAGTGACACTCTGGAACACTTCCAGTCATGCTCTCAAATGTGAGTGTTCAGTTCATTTCTATATCTGGTTTCTCAAACCAAATGAGAGCTTCCTAAAAAGTAGAGGACAGCTGTAGAACAGATGTGGTGACTGAGTTCTGGAACTGAGATTTGCATGCAAAGTCTGCCCATAGCACTATTCCTCTTCTCATGCTTGCATCTGGGCAGAAAAAAAATCCAGAAATCTGCATCACACACCTACTCATCCTTAGTATGCATATATAAACATACAGCTGTATTTTGATTTCACAGAAAACCCAGAAAACAAAGGATTGTAAATTCATACGCTTACTTTTTTTTTTTTCCCAAGATAGCTGACAGAGCCCCAGAAGAATATGTCTGCATCTTCTAATAACTTTTGGCTGGTGTGGTAGTTTATACAAAGCTGAAAATAAATAAGGTTCAGCTGCATCTGAATATAGATAGATGTCAGCTCCAATTCTTGTTTATTTATGAAACTTCTCTTAAGAATTATTATGGAAACTTTTTCAAATGTGCTGCTTCTCTCTGTTTCTAAGCTTTTAGAGAGGTAGCTATGTTTATAGAGATTAGAGTCAAAATACATATTTTATTTCCTAAGTGTCTAGCTGATGCACACAAGCAAGTGTGTTTTCATTTTCTTGATGACAGGTGTAACATATCTTCATACATATGGCAAACCAAACACTATTACTTTAAAATGTAGCTCACTTTAACTCTGAAAAAGCTCTATTAATTCTTCCCATTATGTCTATACACAAGTTGACACCACAGGTGTCAATTAGTAACTTATACTGTTTCTCTCTTTTTTTTTTGATGTCAATCTTTTTTTAACTCATTAAACTTTAGAGAACAGTGGAGATGAAGCCTTTCCTGGATTGTACTCCTGGAACATACTCTTCTAGCTGAACTAGGACTCTCCCTTTAGCCTAAGCTCCATGTCATCTGAAATTTCTTTTCAGAAAATGGAGACCAAAAATGAGCATACAAAACTTGACGTGGTCTCTTCAGTACAGTGAAAAGTGGCAAAAATAACCTCTTTTCCCTGAAAGAACTTGCTTTGTATCTCTACCCTACAATACAGTGAGTATGCAATATTATTGAACTGAAAATTCATTCTGTTTAAATGGTAGTTATCCCCTTTCATTTCTTCCAAGCTAGTCCACAGAGAAGTCTCTGATTCACTTGCATTTTATATTTGCACCCTTCATCACAGCATCTAATTTAATTTTGTCCTGTGTTCTCTGTATCCTGGCTCTTCTACCTCTCTAGTCCTTCCACAGGGCTTTCTTTGCAGGCCAACATCTCACACTAAACCCGCTGACACAAATCCATCAAATATTCCCCTGTTCTCCTGTGCACTACATTGTCAAGGCACTGGTGAAGTTCAGCCCCCCTTCTGGGAAGCAGTAGGCATTTAACCCCTCAAATGAACATTATAACACAGTAGAGAAAATGATGAGAAGCAGTACCTGGGAATGAGGTGGCATTAGAAGACTACACTTGCAGTCAGCAAGACTCATGCACACACTAGGTAAAATCACTAGGTTTGGCTGCTACCTCATGATGAGAAAATTATTGCAACTGGTTACAGCCTAAGATTTAAATTCTCTGCTAAAAATATGGAGAAAATTGGCAAATTGATTCACCTCGCATTTGAAGAACCCCTCTCACTTCTTCCCAGTGTTTTAAGTACAATGCTATTAGGACTGCCTGAAAATAGGCCTTGCACAAGTTGTGCGCAGGAAGATCACAAAAGATTCTTGTAAGAGGACATGGAAAATTCCTACCCACAGGACACATGCAAAAAACTTACATTAGCAATCAAGTCTATGAATCAATTCAATTCAAATCCTTCTGAGTGGGGGAATCCTTCAAGCCCACATGTATAAAGCTTTGAAGTAAAACCTACAAATAAAAGTTACAGCAACCAAATAGCTAGCAGTTCTATGGTGTATCCCATAAGCATGAACTCATACTATTTTTTTTCCCAGATGGTACAGTTCTTAGTCTTTGCTAGAAGCAAAAAGCAATTTTCCACCAGCTGGGCAAAGCAGGAGAAAACTCAAGATGGATAAATTTGACTTTCTACACAAGTGGGCTCAAATCAATTCTTACCTTCCCCATCAACAGTTTTCACAAGTGTTTGAAGGAGGTGAGGGAATGGAGGCCATGAAACCAATAAGAGGGAGGAAATGGTTTCACAACTTGCAAACTTTAAAGAGAACTTAAACTACTAAGCAAGTTCTCCTCATTTTCAGGTGGATAAATTTAGCTTACAGTTAGTAAATTTAAATTTTAAAAAAAAGGCTATCCTTGTTGAAGGGAAGAAAGTGGGGTTTTGCTGCCTTAGATGTTTAAAGTTTCTTAGGCCAAGCAGGCATTAAACTCATCAGAACACTTCCCAGCCCTGATCTTCCTCTCAAGATTGGGCTAGCAGAACACCAACACTCCACAGTGCCTTCACCTTTCACCTGAATGCAGCAGTGCCTGACACTACATTGTAGCAGAAGGCAGTTCTGCAGTGAGCATTTTTAAGTGAGTCTGGTTTTCATCAATACCCTTTTTTTATTTCAAAATCCCTTCCTCACAAGCCATTACCCTTTCTTTTCTGCCTGGCTACGTGCCCCAGCATCTACCTGTCTCTCATTCCTTGTCTCCACCCTCCCTCAAAAGAGAAAATAATTTTTCCCCCTGTATTACTATGTCAGTGTCTTGGTATTGGAATTAGAATCTGTTACTTTAAGTGCTGGGCAAACAAGTATTTCCCCAGAGCTGCTCAGGAGAACCAGTCCACAGAAAGTTTGTACAGCTTGAAAGTTCCGTCAGCAACTGGACTTCAGGCTGTAACTATGTCAAACTTACTGCTCAGGCCCCTCTCCAACTCAGCAAAAGGATACCAGCATCCTATTTGAAAACCTTCTCTCTGAAAACTCAGAGACATGGATTGCAGTGAGGCAGAATAAAGCATCGCCGAGCAAGAAAGAAAACAGTGAAATGTCTGGAGAAGTGGAAATTTCTCAGCCACACCAAAGTCTCTCTGAAATCTGGGCAAGCTGAGAAGACATAAGGAGCTGATTAGTTTGCCTGCTCTTTCTGCAATTTAGTGAACTTAAAGGGCAAGACTAATTTACATCACTAGAGCAAGTGTCCTGGTGGGGTCTGATGCCTTTGGGAAGCTGCCTGTGCAGAGTGTTGTTCCACCTGAAGAGACAGGCAGGAAAGGTTGAAAGTGAGCCAGCTGGCCTTGACCCCTCCCTCAGCCACATACCAACAGCAATTTTCCATCTCTAAGAGAACCAGTTCTCTGCCTGAAGCCTTTCTGTCCAAGTGGACCAACGTGGCAGAAGACTACATCTGCAAGAGTAAGAAGAGAGAAAGAGAGGAAGAGGGGAGGAAGGGAGGAGAAAAGGGAGTCTGGGACAGCAAAACTTCTATTCTTCTGTGGTTCTGTGCTGGCAGAGTGTAACACTGTGTGTGCACCCAACCAGAGATGAACCAGATTCACACACATCTACAGCTGCCTTGATGCTGAGGGGTTTGTGTCTGTTAGCACTGGTTAGATCAGTGCCTCCCTTGTGCCAGTTAAGATCACTGTGATATTAATTTATGCAAAGATGAACCCAGGTTTCCTGTACTTATAGCTCTCTACTAACACCTGTTGTGTCTTTATGAACGGGGGCTGTGAAGGGCAGAGATTAACTTAATAGTGTCCAGCACAGTAAAGCCCTTATCCCTGGCCATTATCACCGCTAAATATCAGAAAAATAGATTATACTTTTTTTCCTGTACAGACTTATTACCTATTGCCTGAGGCAAAAGAGAAGCTGGTCTCTCTGTTCAGCTGTAACAGGAGACCTCAGAGATTTTCATTTTAACAGCCTGCAGCCTGATGAAGTCTCTTGCAGGCAACCTTAATCCCACTAAATTCACAGGACTATCAGAGGACTCTCTTCTCATGAAGAGTCAGCTGTAAATTGCAATACTAAGGAGGCAGCGGATCTATTCCTTCCCTTCTACTCAAGCAAACTACAGCTTGTTCTCAGAGCAATCAGCCTCTGGAAATGGTTATTTTATAACTGGGCTGATCTAAGAGCAGACGTTTCTTCAGGAAAAAATAAAAAATAATCCACAGCAACAAAATGCACACTGCAAGACTAACAGCTCTTTCCACTCCTGAGACTTCTCTCAAGGATACTCCAGTTAATTGAGATTAAAATCAGCTTGACTGTTCATAAGGCAAGAAGTCAAACAGAACACACCCTCCAACTTCCAGCTGTGTACAAGTATATTGTTCACTACACCAGACCCCTTCTAGACAAGGTACAGGCCATCCTTGTAGCACACAAAATGTATGAATGCTCTTTAACACAGCCCTCAACAAGAAGCATTACAGAAAGTAGAAGGAGGAATTCCCTGTATTCAGATGTTATCAGTGATCTTCCTGTAAGACTGTTTCAATATTGCCAAAACCCAAACACTCAAGTTAGACCACTGGAGTTCTAAATCATGACTTTCACAATCTTATTTTCCTTTTAGCTTTTGAATGCTGGAGAACAGGAGAAACTTTTTCTCTACTTTACCTGTGGACTAGAATATCAGTTTCTCAAAAGTGGAACAGATTGTCAGATTATGACAACAGTTTTGAGACTTGAGGCTTCATTCAAATCCGCACAAAAATCTGAAGACCTGACAATATTGCTGCTTCACATGCCTAATGGTGCTTAACAATATCTATGTTAGCATTCAGCAGAGTCACTGGTAACTTCCACAAGGACACATTTATGAAGTGTGCAAAGGCTTACTCTTCTATGCCCAAGACAGACTTAATTTGGGGGGTGGGGGAGGGTTATTTGGTTTTAAATTATTTCAGAAGCAGAAGAGATAAATAAATGAAAAACCGTGGATGTCTCAAGTGTTGCTGCTGTAAGAATTTAAGTCAGTGCATCGCATTTCACCCTCTGGTTGGGGAGAGCACAGAGCTCAGCATTTTTCTAAATCTCTTCCCTCTCTTTCTGTTTCATATACTAGACAAAGCCTTTCTTCATGTATATCCCCTTAGCATATATCTGACATACATGTTAGTCTTAGCTGAGCTGGGGGAGCACTGGTCAGCAGAAGTTCCTACACACATTCATATGACCGGAAGGGC
Source organism: Irena cyanogastra (assembly GCA_013397155.1). NCBI lineage: Eukaryota > Metazoa > Chordata > Aves > Passeriformes > Irenidae > Irena > Irena cyanogastra. Next base: position 1,698,040 of record VWZV01002112.1, on the reverse strand, counting down.
TCCCATTCCAGCCAGTTTCTCCTAGAGCAGGCTGTTGGGTGCTGTAGCACACTCACACAGTTTTTCAGCCATGGCTTGCCTACAGCCTGCCACAGGACATTGGATAGCCTCTCTTTTCTGGAGTGAGCTCTTTGGAGATTTACCAGGTTCCAGACTCCGTTGCACAACCAACATAGGATGGAGAAACTGGGTTTCATGACAGAAACTACGGGACTATAATTTAACAACTATATATCATTGTTAATCACTTAACATTTTTGGTGCGATCATAAAATTCTGAATACATAAATACATGTTATAGTAAAGGTTAATCTGAGATATATCAATAATTGGAACTGTTTGAAAATAGGTTGTCTGCATCTGTACTTCCAATAGTAATGTAAGGATTAAAAGGAAGAGAAAATTTAGAGACTTTCTGTAGCTGTTTGTCCTTGGTTTTAACTCACAGTTCTCCCTATCACTTCTACAGATTCCTTGAAGTGACTTGTAAACATCATTGCAAATACAAGCGTACTACAGTTCTAATTCCTATAAAAACTTCCCAAATTACCACATCCTAAAAGTTAAGAGTTATATCTATTACCTGGGTCTCTACCCATAGTTTTGTCTATCTTTAAATTCTTTATGGCAAGAATTCCCCATTACCTAGGTCATTTACAGAAGGGTAAACACTAGGCAAGCAGCTATTTATTCTCTTGGCAAAGCCACAGGTGTGTTTAAGGGTTTCACCAGAGGCAGTGTGACACACTCCAAGATGAAATCAAAACACCTGGGTTCAGTTCTGTGCTCTGGTATTGACTGGTTGAGATGGGGCATGCAATAACTCATCTGTGTGTTCCTGCTTTCTCCCATCTCTAAGACTACTCCATTTATTCATACTCATTTTTGTACAGTGCTTTCAAAGCTGTAGAGGTAAAAAATACTCTAGAAACCACAGAGAAAAAAAAAATCAGATCCCTCTATCATATTAGTGAAAGTCACAGTCAAAGCCCTTTTGAATCCTGAGAAAAAAGATTTTCTGATTTTTGGATTAAATTTACTTCTGCTGTCTTCATGCCAATAAAGGTAAGAATTCAACATGTGCCTCACCTTTTTGGCAGATCCAGGCTTTTGTATGTAAAGACTGGCCAGTAAAAAGTACAGATAAATGTATGTATAAAATTAGGTAATATTTTTTTCTGTGTTAGAATGCTAATTTTATGTAGAGAGCATTTGCTTTTCTCCTTAAATAGTTTTACCACTTATCTCCCAAAATCACAGTATATCTTTCTGGTGAACTACTTGTTTGTTATGCAAGTGCACACAGTGTGTAAGGAGGTCTCTGCTCAGTCTGAGTAACCAAGGAAGAGAAGAAATATGAAGAAAAGCAATAACTTGCCTTCAGTAACAATTAACTCTCCCCACTGGTCCTCTCCCTTGTCACAATCAAAGAGGAAATTACTGCTTTGTTCAAGATATTAAAAAACAGGATCTGCAATTATTTGACTGAATTCGATATGGATATAAGACTACTTTGCTTCCCCTGGAAAAGCATTTTTCATTTTATTTACTTTAAACTGGAAAAATCTTAAAAGAGCACATTATGATTAACCACATGCACTGTCTAGAAATCCTTTGAACAGTTTTGCTGTGTATTCACTAAGTAGGACTTGGGACACAGTCCAGTTGCTTTGTGGCTCTCTGAATTACTTAGCAATTGCTCCTCAGACAGCGCCTTACTGCTATACCGAGGAGAAGATGAAGCGGCCCCGGAAGGCGCATGGCATTATCAGCATGCCTTGTCCTCAGGGGGAGCACGTGGCATATTGCACATCCCTGCTCACTCAGACCTGCAGCACAGAGGAAGCAGCTGGCAAAGATGATCTCTGTACATTACTGACAGCTCTGGTACAGGCCTCTGGCCCCATTGCAGCCCCACACCATGGCAGACATAGGCCCAAACCCATGGAAGTCAGGGTCCACAGAGAACAGTCGACTAAGCTCAAATAACAACAGTATCTTTTGGAAGACTAGTGAAAAACCAAAGGAAACCAAAGCAAACAACAAACCTAAAACAAAACAAAACCCCCACCAAAACCAAACCCAACACATATAGACAAAGGCTCTTGACTTAACTAACTTGACTTTAGTTACTGCCTCGTGCCAACACTCCCAGTGATAGAGGCATTCGCCTAATTTACAAGCAAGATCAGACCTCAAACTGATGAAATAGACTGTGGTCCAGGTTTATGAACCTCAGTTGTGGACTGAGACATGGTCATGCTTCCAAGGCCTTTGCTTGTATAAAACACCAAACTTGTGGGTGCTGTGCCACCAAGAACAATCTGTGCATGAGGCAATGTAAACTGCTGAGATAATGAGGCTTTTTCCCTCCAGCACCATTTTAACAGCTTCATCATACCACCTTCAAGGGGAGAGAAGCAAGTCTTGCTCTCTGTTTCATCTCTTCTATTTATTTCTTGTGATATCCTCTATTGCAAGAGGAACTTTATCTTTGTGGCAGTAAAATGAAGCATTGCCTGCGTGGCTGAAAGCTTTAATCTGCCAATACCTTTGTGAATTACAGAAAATGATGGTATTCTGCTTTTAATGTTGTTGAAAGCAGAACATGTCATAAAGGTGAAACAAGGTAATCACAAACTGCACAAGCCAAGGAAAATTTTCAACTCATTGGAGACCAAAATAGATAACCTTACAAAAGGAACCAAGCAAATGGAGAATCTGATGATAGGTTCTCTTTTTCACATGAAAAAGAGTACAAGCCTACAAACATTTTGTTGCTATAGGACAATATAGAATATATTGTCATTTTGCTTCTGGAGTGAAAACCCTAAAGATTTGGCTTCCTGAAACTAGCCAAAGAATTCAATCACTCCATCTAGGGTTCACGAACAATAGTAAGAAAAGATCTCAAAGTAGGGAGCTGAGACTTGTTGATTTCTGAGACAAATGACAGAGTGCCAATCCTGATTCAATCACAGATTCATCCATTCAAATTCTAAAGCCTGTAAAACCTGCAGTATTTTTCAGCAGCTATAAGGTGAGCTGTCAGCTAACAGTCATCAAGCAACTAGCAATATGCAGACACATCACAGGTCTGTATTAGTCTTCACTCTACACTAAGGCATCACTAACATGATCTGGTACTTATACAAATAGAAAAACAATACGTCAGAAGAGGAGTTGAAACAGAGTGTGCTCTTATTTTCTACTGTCTTTCATCTTATAATCTTTTTTTTCTTCTGGCCTTCTGGACACAATGAAGAAAACTGAGCAGAAATACAAGCATTAATGACAGAAGAAATGTTGGTGATGCCAGTTAGTATAAGTCCATTTAAGAGTTTCTCTAGCTGTTTACAAGATGTTAAAATGCTTTATTTTTGCCACCAGGAGTGAGTCAAAGCAGTGAACTGCTCCACCAGTACTCAGTACATACATCATTCATCAGAAACGTAACAGCAAAAGCTGCCACTCTTCCACAGAAAAGAATACTGCATTAGGAAACCTACTTAAAAAGCATGAATCCTTTCCACTAGTATCTGTCAATCTGTCTAAGATGTTACATCTTAGGCAATTCAGTACATTTATCCAGGACCAAATCTCAGGAACACAAGCTTTTCCAATAAAGCGCATATGGATATCTACGATGGAAGTAGGCCACAGCACCAGACAGCCTTCTCCTGCCACCTTCCAAAATGAACTACTGTGACTCTGTTGACAATGAATCTCTGTACTTATACAGAATAGTATTCTTATTTCTATTTTGCTTTGGAAAAGAATGTTCTCCCCAATTTTGGTTTCATTCCAAATTCAAAGTCTCTCTTGAAACAGAACCTCAACCCTTCAGACATTTCTGACAGCAAGCACTATAGAACAGCATTTGCACGCTGCAGTTTCATTTTTCCTGTGCCTGCCGTCTTTATGCTACTGAGTGCCTGAAGTCCTTTTTTTCTCTGACTACTGATGGTTTTAAACCACGTGTTTAAACGACTTGCTGAAATAAGGCCAGAGAGAATGAGTAATTATGATTCTCTTCTTCCCTCCCATTTTGCCACTGTACTATTAACATGTAATTAGGAGTCTAATTTTTAGTTAGGTGTTTAAAAAACCCTGAAGCAAAGGGTTTTAAATTATTAATGAGCCATTTTTTTAAAAGGCAAACTGAAATAAGTGTACCCTCCTCTTCACATATTTAATGACCGTAATGGTTTAACACATTATTCTTCCATTACTAAGGACAGGCTTGCAGAGAAAGGCAGTATTTTCTCTAATTAGAGGTACTAAATTTACCTTATAGCCATGGTGGTCTACAGCTATGAAAACTACCTTCACTAAATGCCAGTCTTAAACTGCACACAGGAGGACATTTTTCAAATGCAGGAATGTGTCGTTATGCCTGTACTGGTGCTTTTCCACTGTTAGTGCCAGAGATGCTTCTTGTTAGAAAGATTTTCGTAACAAATACTTATTTATTAAGGCACTTATTAAATACAAATGTGATAGAGACATAGGTCAATTAAAAAAAAAAAGACAGGGAATCATAACAGGGTGTTGCTTGTTTGATATCCTGTAATGATTTTGGCAGCTAAATCCTCTTTAGATTCTAGTGGCAACCGGGAATTTCATCATCAGGAGAAGGCCTACAAAGTGAACTGAGTCTGGCTTAGAAGGACTTAGGGCCCACTAAGGACAACGATTCCATGAAGTGCAAAATACCTCAGCCAGTGAGCACAGCTGTTGTGGCCTGTGTGACTTCATACGCTCAGAAGGTTTGCTGTTTGATTAAAGCACATCACAATTCTTTCTCTCAATCCAAACCTACGCAAGGCTTCTTGAAAAGTTCTACCAGCTTGGATGAGGTTAATAGAACCTCACTTCTTCATAAGGACACCACTTGCAGATAGACAGCAGGTACCAATTTTCATTAACAGGGGATACAGGACTTTTAATAAAATGCAGAATTAGCACCCTTTTGTGTGTTTTGAGGCTGAGACTAGAATGTGGCTGACTCCACACACAGAGCTTGTTCTGCACCCTGATGAAATACTCAAAACTAAAGGCAAAACAAAATCTTTGCTTTTCCAGCATCTCTTCAGATTTGTGCTAAAGACCAGGGTACCAAACTTTTGAGTGTGCCAAAATACCAGCTTTCAGTTAAGAAGCGAGATGTTAGCAGCAAGTAAAGGTAAACTTTGAAGCCTGCCTTTGCCTGAACTGATGCAACAGTCTCAGCATGTATGAGCAAAGGTATGCTACAGAATACAGACAAACCAGGAGTGTGGACTATTCTGGAAACCCAGAAAATGGAAAAATGAATAAAACACTGTGTACACACCCAAAGTGGTTGGAAACAACCAGCCTAGTTCCAGGTATTGACAGTCACATGGCACCAAGGCCAGGTTAATAGATAAAATTTTCAGTGCTCCTTTCAGGCCCTAACCAGTGACCCTATATGGCACAGTACTGGGTGATCTTACTGCATCAGATGTTCCTCTATATTTTATAATATGCTCTGCCTCCTTTTACAACATCTGCATGACTTCTGGTGATCAATAACTTGGCCCCTTGCATGAGTTCTGCAAGGTGACTATTTTCATATCTCTGAGGCCTCTGACAACACATTCCCTTGAGTTTCTCTAAGCACAGCAATAAAACAATAGAGAATAACATCTATTTCTGTCTATAACAACTACTGGAACTTACTGAAGAAAATCTATCAGCGTTAAACCCCTGCTAAGGTAACAGGAAGATCCCTCTGTTTATCAGCTATCACAAGTTCAGGCCACATACAAGCTATCCAAGAAGAGTCAGGAAGATTTTTATTATGATCAGCCTATGGAACCAGGTGAGCATAAATCAGTCTAATCTTCTTACCCTCTGCAATGGAGCATGTATAATTACAGGTATTAAGGGATTTTCTGATTTCATTGTCACTCTTGCATCCAGCAGCAGGTTCCTTCAAGCCTTCCCTTCACTTAAAGTGCCCTATGATCAAAAGGGCCTTGCAATCACTCTTGCAGCTGGTTGTGTTCTTAGAAGAAATAAAAACACAACTAAACCTCTTCAGTCAAGCAAACTCAAGAACTAATTTTTAAGGTAGTACACAATGCCACAAAATTTATGAGAAAACCACACATTAGAGCTCTCAAAGCAATATAAAACATAATTTTAAAAGGTTTATTAGCCAATATGTATAGTTCATTATGGGAACTGATTCCGAAACCATCTTTGGCATACCTGCCACAAGATTCCACAGGGACTTATCCTAAGTACAGGACTATTTGATGCTTTCCTTAATAAACTGGCTGATGAAAAGACAGTAAGATTATTAATTTTGCAGGTACACCAAGCTGGGAGTGATTGCCAGTGTGCTGGAGGGTACAAATAGAATTGAAAATTATCCTGAAAAAAAAAGCAAAAGAGAAGTCTGAAAAAAAGGAGGATGAAATTCAATTGGTAAAATGCAGGTTAGCATGCTGAGGCAAAGAAAAACAACTAGACAAATGCTCAGTGAGAATAAATGGGGTAAAAGGGCACTGGTCTAAGTTTCTGAGCAAAAGGATCTCCAGCTCCAGATGGCTCAGAACATCTACCACCCTCTCCCATAATGCCCTAAACTGGCAGAAGCAAACTAAACCTCAAGCAAGTAATTCAAGGTAGATCAGTAGTCATTCCTACTTGCTCAATTACACTTGAAAACAAGGTTGTCAACAAGATCAGGCAAGTGAAATGCCTCAAGTTACAGTCTTTGGATGTGAGCGATTCAGAGGTTAAAATACAGTTGTTCTCGTTTTCCTTAGATATATACTGTAAAGCCTGCCATTTTCAAAAACATTCACTTAGAGACCAAGACTTCAAAGAGCTCTTAATAGCTAATCCCCACATGTCTGCCATAGAGAAAATTCTAAGTTATGTAGCAGAAATAAAGAAACAATGGCCAGCATAGACAAATTCTCTTCTGGATCTTAATCTACAAAGAAAGCTAAGCATGTGATAAAAAGATGAGGTATCACTCAAGGACAATGGGTTTTAATTTTATTTTCTTCCAACTATGTCTAAATTATATTAAAAATGCTATGAGTGTAGCTTCTTCCCTTTTTATATTAAAAAAAAGCAGCATGAGTAAAGCAACCTGGCTTGCATACTGATTTATTCTGCATGGTGACACAATTCCAGAAAAGAACTGGGGTTCCTAGTAAACAGAAATTAAGGATGGAATGATGATCTATCCATCTCATGGCGTGGGTGTTTGAGATCAGCACCAGATGTCATCTCTTCCCTTCTCCCATACCTCAGCACTACATAACACACAAAGGAGTAACTTAACCCCTCCCCCTCTCCCCCCTTGCTCCCGGAAAAGCAGCTCATACCACATGCATGTCCTAAATCTTTTTCTTGGAAAGATGAGCTGGTAAAATATTAAGCATTAACCAGCAGACATTTTAATTCTCTCTTTCCTTTTATTTACAGCTGCCAGGGATTTACAAGGAGGCTCTATGGCACACCCCTCCAGCAGAGCACAATCTGGCTCATGTAATGAAGAACGGAGACGATGTCCCCAGCTCAGGTCCAGATCCATCCTCCCCCGCATTAGTGCGGTAGTGCTATCCTGCTCTCTTTACTTTCAATTCATTCTAATGTAAAATATCTTCAGTAACACTGCTTTTCCCCTTAATCAAATGACAGGAAATAAAGTCACTAATTTTTCAGAAGTCTGGATTTCAAAATCACACTTGTCACCTCACAAAGAATTATTTTTCCTGTAATCAGCACCAAGTAATTCCTAGGCACATAAGTATAGAAGCTCATTGGGATTCATATGTGAAAGTAATGTGATGTTTAATAATTTAGTTAGAGAACACTGTCATTTCTGTAAATTTTTCCTGAAGTCCTTGATTATCAACATTTATGTTGATGCAATTAAGGATAAACATTCTTGAGGGTTTTGCTGACAGAAATATGAGCTGTTTAAGCAAATTACTCCCAAAAAGCACAGATTTCAGTGGTGGGTTTTTATCCTACAGATGTTTTATCTTGGCACCAGTCAACCACTCACCATTTTCTGCCAGCTTCACTGATCCAGAGTGTCTGGTCTCAGGTTTTGGCACAGCAAAAAATGTGTAACACTAAAATTCACTGGGAATCACAAAACTGTGTTATCAGCTTTGAAAGGTTATTGTTGTATTAACAGTTAAAGGAATTACACTATTTTCAGATGTTGCTTTGGCCTCAGTTGAACAAAATTTTCATTCCAAGCAACAGCTGCCGCTTCATTTCCTTAAATGAAGAGCGTCTTTCTAAATATAGTCAGCATAATCATAAAAGTGAGCAAAGACATAAATCTATTCAGGGCCACAGCAGCCATACAATATTGATCCAAGCTCAAGTTTCTGGCCAAGGGACAGGAAGTCTAACCTATGCATGTACACCTGTGGGCACAAAAAGTGGGAGGCTTATTACTGGGGTTACTAAAATTCATCATTCTTCTACTAACCATGAGTCATGTTTGAACCTGAATTTTATTACAGACAGTAGTCTAGTCAAATAGTAAAAGGTATGATGCAAGCCAGCTATTTGACTTCTACCAATTCTAATATAACAAAGTAGAGGGGGAAAACCTGATTTCTCTAAAGCACTAGTACTTAATGACATAGTGGACATCACTAGAAATTCTTTGAGTAATGGTCCAAGGCCTTTCCTCCCTATCAATTCCCTAGCACATCTTTTAACAAAGAATGCAGCAGGCACAACATTTGGACCCAAGTAGATCTGCTGGGAAATGGACACTCTCCTTATTCTGCTGACTGGCACATGAAAATAAAACATCAGTTGGATTTCAGCTCTCCAAAAATGATAACATTTGCCTCTAATCAGATATATTCTAATAGTTTACACCAGTCAAGCATTGTGCATCTACAGTAAATTCATAGCAATGCAGCTCATAGTCACCCAAACATGGGACTTAGGTCACCAAAAGACCTAAACGCTTTACAAATGTTATGCTGACAAATTGACCATCCTTTTTATATTTTATAACAAACAACCAAAACAAAAATTCATTTTTTAATGGAAAAAAAAATGTGTGTACAAATATAATCTAGAATACTTAAAGAAACCATCTTATTCAAGCTCTTCCCCAGTTTGTCATCTTACAGACTCAGCATCTCAGTTCTTCATGCTGTGTTATAAAGAAAGCCAGGGAGTTGTAACTAAAATGAAACTAAGGAAGGATTTAGGAGCTGAGCTCTAGGAAATAATGCTGTTGCAATTCATAACATTATTTTACTGAGCAGTCATCCTTGGAGAACAACAGGAAAAAATACATGAATGTATCTCAATGGTGCCATCTTATGCTTTGATATCCAAGGGTGAACTCCTCATTTATTAGTTGTCTGAGATATACATGAGAACATTGTGCTGAGCATACCGTGGGGTTGGCAGTCTCCCACAGAGGGCTAGTGTAAGCACCTGAAGCTAAAACCTCTCAGTAACCTCTTCCAGAACCCTACACCAAAACCTGCATTAAAGCTCTAAAGCAACTTCAGCTGCAGTAACAGTTTGCAATTTTGTACATCATAACCCTTCAAATGCCAAGTATTGCTTTAATATGTTACATATTTTGTTTCACAGCAGAGTTTAACTACTATAGTCACTGAACTTTCCAGGAAAGCTCCTAATATTTCTCTGGATGTTTAAATATGTGACTTCCATTGCAGCTCAACAGAGTGGACTATAAGAGTTCAGTATTTCAACACTGTTTGGGGTTCAGTTTTGTCAGAAATGAATTTGGAATTGCATACACTGTAGTTCAATAGCCATGTTATTTAAACTCCATTGGTCATTATGTTCTTTTAGCAAAATGCAATTCCTAGGTGGCCACTGTAGAGCTTGGGGCTTGGATCCTAGTAATTGTGATCCAGTTTAATAATGCAATCTATCCTGCTGCTAATGCGCTCAGCTTGATGTTCAAAATACAAGCAAATGTGCAGAGCAAAAATGGGCAAACCACTTAGGTAAAATAGAGAAACAAGGCAGGATTCTGTGTTTGGCCTTAGACAGGAGCCAAACCTTGGAGCTTCAACTGTGATTTGTTGCTCATTTCTGCCCCAGTATTCATGGTTTACTTTCATGGATCTCTATACCTGCTGATTCAAGTGCAGGAAGGAAAGGAAGCCTTCAAATGAAAAGACACATACAGAATTATATCCTGGTTACCACTCTGCCAGCTTTGTTTCTTTCCAGTGGTTCTGCGCCCTTTACTAAAGCCAGTATGTTTGTTACCACAGAACTGCAATATCTACCTCAATATTCCAAGAGATCACAACTAAGACTTTTACTGTAGTACTTTACTATAAAAAGAGGGCCTAAACATACAGAAGATCTAGTCACCAGGAAAAGAGTTAATTGTATAGGGACTATGTTTCTATGACAGAGGAAGCAAGCTCGTTTAAAATGAGTGTGTATCTCCTGGTGACACACTGTACAAACAACATCATGCTCACTTGTTAGTCACATTTGTAAGATTCCTTGTGTTAGTAGGAAATTTTATGGCTTGCCAACACTAGATATTTCCAAAGGGTCTCTCCTCCCAAGTCCTAGATGCACACAGACACACACACTGAGAACTGAGTAATTCATCCAGTGATGTTTTTCATTAATTTCATCTTAAAAAAAGCTCATGACAAAGAGTACTGGAGCAGAATGTAAGAGTTACAGTTGTGAAGAACATTCTGGTACTCATGATAAATTCGTAGGCTATATTCACAACATGAAAATGGGCAGTAAACAAATGCTTTTAAGGAAAGAGAAGGAAGACAAAACAGTCACGTATTGTGTGCATATTTATTTCCAGAAATGTTAAAAATAAAAAGTGAGAAATTGACAGAAGTGCTTAGGCAATTACATAATACCATTAAAGTGGTTGTGTATGTAAAGGGTGAATGAGAAGGCAACATTGGTGATATTAACAAAGAACTGGTGTAAATACTGGGAGGCTGCAGTCAGCAATGGTTTACACTAGCTGAGAATCCAAAATGTTGTCCTTTCAGATTCAGAATCAAAAAAAAAACTCTACTACAGGTACTGATGAAGACCCTTAAGGGGGACCCTTAAGGCCCTATATAGGCACTACAGCTATAACTCAATGTGTGAATTCAAAGCCTTTTGCCTACTCAAACATTTGTGAAACAGCTGGAGGTGAAACTTGTAGTCAATCATTGCTCTTGTCCTTTAAGAAATTCTGAGGAGTTTTTTTGATGGATTAGAACAGAAACTTGAAAGAGAAAAGGTGTCACTCTTAAGAGAAAAGGTGAAAATACAGAATATGTCTGGAAACATACAAATATGTTTGGTACCAAACTCCACTTTTCTGTGATTTGTGAACCCCTATGTTCAGATTTCAGTCAGACCAAAATATTTCTGTCCAGCTTTCACAGCACAGAGTGAATTTCTTAAATTCAGGATTTGAGAAAATGATTGCTAAATATTTTCTCCAGCTGCAAATTTTCAGTATGGAAAAACTCTCAGAAATTTTCCAGCCAATTATAAATTGAAGTTACAGTACCTAATCCCACAATAACTTAAAAATATGGTAGTATAAATGAAGCACAAGTCATAAAACCTAATGTTTTGTCATTTTAAATTGCCCTTTTATTCTCAAAGTAACAGTTGTAAGCATATTAAAGTTTAAATTATACTTAATGTTCCAAGAAATATAGTCAATTGGGTAGCTCATCTAAACTTTATCAGATCTTTCACAATGAATTTATGTGCTGTTAGTGAATCTCTTCAATATGAATTTGATCATAAAAATTATGCTCTTTACAGGATCTGAAGCTACTCTAGCTTATTCTAATCAATGCAAGATCTGCTTAAAGTTTCTGCCATGTAAAATCCTCTACAGTTTATTGTGGTTCATGTTGTTTTAAATGCAGTGACTGAAGACTAGAAAAGGAGAACATGAACAAAGTTTTAATCACAAATCTCAGAACATCCGCTTATCACAGAACTGAGATACTTGTGTTTCATTCTCATTCTCTCTGGCCTTGGCCCAGTCACTGCATTGCTATGGACTTCCAGAATTCTTCTCCATCCACATGAATTTACCTTATCCACTGAAACTCTACAGGTCAAGGATATGACCAATAGCTGTGCTACGATTGTATGGCAGCCCCTGCAAGGCTGCTCCTTCCCGACCCTTTCCATTTGGCTTTACTCCATGACAATCTTGCTTGGTCTTGCCCCACCTTCACTGTGCTATAAATTCCCAATAAGCCGTGTACTAACTGGGATATCTGTCCAAACAGCCAAGAATTTAACCATGGACTGAAGGGGTCATAGCTCCAGTTTTCTCTCTCATGGCCTGCTGCATCCCGTGTATAATATAATGAGATCTGCCCCTAACTTTAACGTGAAAGTGATCTGGGTTATTTATACCCTTGGACTGTTCCTTTTTCTCCCTGACAGTTGACTTGCAAAGTGAGGGACAGGCTAAGTCAGGGCCTCAAGGTACTGCTGCAACACTTTGTATCCAGTGATCCAATGCCGATCCAAACTCCCACTCACCCCCTTCTTCCTGACTGTGTTTCCCCGCAGATTAGTAAGCCTGACTTGTGGTTCCTGCATATGTTTGTCGTGACTGTAATCACAACTCATTAAAGTAGCTGTTTGTTGAGGCTGTGTGAAGATTAAACCATTAAACAGCAAACAAAGCCAGATGACCAACAGTAAGCACTTCAATAAGGATCTGAATTCCCACTATGAATAGCTCAATCAGGCACTGTTTGTGTAAAGTACTGCTTGTAGGCCTCCAAATTATTAATATTTTTGAAGCTGTCCCAAAAATGGACTCAAATCTGCTGTATCATTTTCAGTTAAAAGCTTCCTTCTTTTTTTTAAATAAAAAGTTCAAAATTTTTGCTTTTTATTCAAGAATTCCACTGATCAAAGGGATATGTTGGGGAGTACAGACTTCAGTAAAAAACGTGTGAAGGTCCTCAACAGAGGAATAGTATGAAGAGGAGGAAAAAAAGAAGATTAAATACTACAAATACATTTTAGATATAATCCAATGCTGATTAAAAACTGCAGAAAGATCCACCTTATGGGAACCTTTTCCTTTTGGTCTCAGATGGAACAAATTTATTCAATCGAAAGCTTACTATCTCAAAGCACTTGGTTTTTAGCCCAAATTCCCAAGCCACTAACAGATTTGTGAAGTATTATCAAGCCTTGGCTACAGTTTCTATCCATTCATTAGTTTGTTTGCTGTGGTAATTTGTATGCAGCTACTAAGAAAAAGCACTAGATGCTCTTGAAGTGGCATTTAGACATAAACAAAGGTCAGAAATTATTGGTGAATATAAAGGCTGTGCAGAAAGCATCACTAGGAGAGAAGGTGTGAAGTGATAGAAAACCACCCATTTACAACATTCATCAAGGCAGTACCCTAAAAAGGACAAAAAAAGTAATTCATCTTGGTAAGAACATGAAGTGAGAAAAATGTGAAGTAAATATCAATAAGCTAAACTGTGATTACAAAATCTGGACCTTGGAAAATAGCCTGTTTGAGAAACAATGTATATCAGAGCGTGACTTCTGCTAAAATCTAGAACAAAGATTTACACATCAGTCACATAAATCAGTCCATTTTTATTAATAAAATAGATATTTACATCCAACATATAAAGAATTGAGTTTCAAACCATCTGTATGACAGTAATGCTACTTGTAAATCAGGCACATGAACTATCCATTATTTTCTACACTTATAAATCAGTCTTACTCGCAAAGCACTTGCCTGACTGGAAAATCACTCTCTTGATTAATAGATCAGGTGCCACCAGACACATATATTACTGAAACGAATGATGTATCTTTTGACCACTGGGCCCATTTCATAAATCAAAAACTCTGTATATTCCAAGTGTTCATAAATGCTCAATTATGAACAATTTAGCAACCCAATATCAACACAGAATTCCTTAACACACACATAAGCACGCACACACACAAAACTTTAAAGCCATAGAGACAAGATTTGCTTGGTTGGGTGTTTTTTTAAAGCTAAAACTCCACTGTATTCCTTGTTCTACTTGCCACCATGTAATCCATCAGGATTTTGTTTATCTAAAACTAGAAAGCAATTTAATGTTTTGAGGTTTGCAAAGTGGGGGGAGGCAGAGAAGGGATGGAGATAGTATGTTCTTGTTCCTGCTTTTTATACTTCACACAAAATTAGAAGTAAAAATCTCTGCTACTTCATTCTAAAAACTCTTATGGATTTACTTTGCCATTGCCCTTCACCTTCCTCTGAACTTTTGTATGAAATATATTTACAATTTTTTCTAAAATTGTCATTATGGATGTGTTATATCATTAAAAACTGCTGCATTACAAAACATTTAATTTAATACAAAATAAGGTGCACAAATTTCTCTAAGGTTAAGAGAGGATGTGTTATGGCAAACTTTACTTCTATGAGATTCTCAGCAGAAAGATGAAAAGCAGTTCTTAAATTGAGAGAGGCCTCATTTAGAGGGCCATCCATTTAGCAGAATGCAGCTGCTGTTGAGTCCAAGTAATTTCTAACCAGTTCATAGCAGCTGGGATGATGATTGTATAAATACTTGCACTAAAACAGGATGATAAAATCAAGCAAATGCTTTTATCATATATTATGAAAATAAGTAAAAGTGTCATTTGAAGATGACACTTTTTGAAGATTTGGAATTCCATCAGAAAATATATATATAAAAATAAAAACATTGTGTTTTAAAAACACAAATAAAATTTCTAATTAAAAAGAAACTGATCTTATGAATCTAGAAGCAACAACAAAATATTTTAGCTTGATGTAAATAATATGCTTTGGTATCCTTTGAAATTATTTCCTTCCAACCCAACTTGACCTCTAAACTGGATAACTTATTACTCATACTGGCTTTTTATCACACTGATATCCTTCAGATGAAAGGCACGGATGTCATTATGGTTACTGAAATAGGTAAATCAGAGCTCCTATGTGATAGAGGTAAAGCTAAGAATCAGGTTTTGCATTTTCAGCATTTAGTGCTGCAATGAATGTGTTGGAGACCATAAAATGGAGATGTTCCTACAGGGGCCACCTCTGCAAGAGTAGGAAGCAACTCCTGTTGCCCGTGTTATGCAGTCTGTTGGTACTGGAGTGCAGGCATAGAATGAAGCACTAAGTTCACAGATAGTGGGAGAATGTGTAGGTAACAGGATAGATGGGAGATATAGCTGAGAAATAAGGATTCACAAAAGAACTTCCCTTTAAAAACAACCAGAGTGTTTACTTCTATACAGAGTTTCTCAGATTTAAGGAAAACAACTTGTGTACCATGAAATAGAAGAATTATTCCACAGCAGGCTGTAGTAAAATAAACTGCAGACTTAACCAGATACTAGCTGGTAATAATAGTTAGTAATTAACTAATGCATTTCTCTGAAGTACTGAAGAGTAACAGTTAAGGTTCTGCATTCAGTTTTTCCTGTTATCACAGCAGCTTGGGAAGAAGCCTTTCCAAGCCTTTTCCATTTTACTTCTCAAAGACAAGAAAAACCATGGCCCCACTCTGCATTTGGCTCTGCCAGCCAGAAGGGAGGCGGGTCATAACCAGTAGATAAAAACCAGCCACATTTTCCCTCAGATTTCTTTCTCGACCAACATCATTAACTTATTTCAGTAGAGTCATTAAGAGGGTATAGTGTGGAGACACAGCAAGGACAGAGCCATAGAAAATATCTAGTATTGTGTATTTTCTATGCTGGTGTAAAAAAAAATAAGCCTGGCTAACCCTATTCAGGCAGTGGGTAGGAAGACTTTTATTTTTAAAAAATCTCTAGCTTACAAATTTGAGGGAAATCCTCATTAGTATGCAAATAGTTAATTGATTAAATTTTGCTTTTCCCAGAACACCTGTTTACTTACAATCCAATGTAAGTAATATTCTCTTTACAATTTTGCCTAAGTTTACGAAGCTGTCTTACATAAGAGTACATATTAAATTACTAATATTTTTGGAAGAATACATAAGAAACAGAAAGTGGTGGGCTTCTGTGGGTTCAGATTTAGCTAGAATATATTATTACAATAAATTTGGCATTATATAATAAATTTTTCTCTAATAAAGGCACATGTTCAGGAAAGACTAGGAGAATTTGATGCTTGCTACTGGTTCTAGATAGATACTAAAGTTTACATGACAATTTTGGAGGGCAAAACATTCTAGTCCAAAATCAAACATCTCTGTGTTTCATAACACTTTCAACTTGTAGACAGGATGCAAGTTTTTGCCAAATGTATAATTAAAGTTACATTTACTTACATAAGCACTGCAGTTCTAATTCATTATTCCACAGCAGTCTGCAGTACCTTGAATACAAAGGGCAATTCAAAGAAAAAAAACTTTCACCCAGTTAAGTACATCACAGGAATTCTACGTCTGAACAAATGACCTTTTCCCTCCTGGCAGGTACATTTCCATTGCCTCTTGTAACCTAGTCTAGTCCTATCCAGGCACAAATCCAATTTCTTTCTATCTTCAACACTTTGAAGTTTTTGTTCACACTCTGCTGATAAGAGGGGTCAGGATTCTGAGACCTTAGGAAGATTCATCTATAATGATTTTCTGTAGAGACATTTGAATAGGACAAAGTACTGAGATGGTCTATGACCCTCTCAAAGCACTCTTGGGAAGTAAGTTGAATTTCCTGAATCTCCAGCATTGCAGACCTCCACACAAAGCAGCTCTCACTGCTGCTGTCCAACAGGCAGGAAACAGCAGCCTAGCACAGGTCGCCTGAGAAGCTGCCCACAAATTCAACAATTGCAGTGCAGTCTGTCAGCAGGAGACCTTGACCTAAAGGCCATAGGCCAACAGATCTCAGAAGTGAAAAGCATGACCATCTATGGCCATGGTGCTTCCTGCAAGTGCTATTCAAAACTGGCCCATGGTATGTCTGTAAGCCAAAATTTACTCAGCACCTACCACAAATCAGAGTGTTATTTAGAGTGGTAAGTGTAGAAAGCTCAAGAGAAGCATTCACTTAAAAAAATTTTCTTTTCCCCTTAGAGCCATCATACAGCTACCGCCTTTCTTAAACTCTGCCCCTCCCCCCCCATCAGTTAATGAAATAAAATGGTTCATCAGAGGACTGCATAGTTTGCCTGCAAAGGAATGATTTTCACATTTGTGAAAAAGTCTACAAATATTGACAGATGAAAAGTATGAAACAAAGTTATATTTCACTATTATTAGTCTGAAATTGATTATACATGCCAGTTACTGTAGCAAGAACCACCTTAAATGATAATGTCTCTCAAAATAAGGGGGAAAATGTTAAAAATGTGAAGGTTTTGAAAGGTTGGAAATTTACTTGGGGAAGTATAGAGAAAAAAGGTAAAACAGAGGGAATACCTAATGTGAAAATTCAATCTGGGTTGCCTATAAGACATTTCAATCTGGCCTGCCCAGGGAGGTGATGGAGTCACCGTCCCTAGAGGTGTTTAAGAATAAAGACTGGATGTGGCACTCAGTGGCCTGATGTAGTTAACAAGGTGGTGCTTGGTCATGGGCTGGACTTGATGGTCTCAAAGGGCTTTTCCAGCCTAGTTGATTCTATGATTCGGTGATGTCCACTTGCAGAGTAAGTAAGAAGAGGGGTTTCAAATGGTTCAAGTGCTGGCCTGAACACATTTTGTATTAAAAAACCCCAAAATGGAATTAAGTGTATTTATCAAATTGTTCACTAGAATGACACCATAAACCAGAAAAAATAATTAGAAATTGCATCTGATTTCCCAGAGAATCAGGATGAGACATTAGCATATATGAGAATGATCCCAGAGTTTTCCTTACAAGTGAAAGATGATAATGGCAGCAACAACTGTCAGCTTTCTGTATCTGCACTGTGAAAGAGCCAGTTAGACCACCTGCTCTTAGAATGCAGCTTTTAAAGGCCCACCATTATATCTATGATGATTTAGGACCGGAGGAGTGCGAAATGCGTCGGATTTCACAAACATTTAATTCCCTTGGTCAGAACAGGATGCTAACAAAGCAAGAAACAGATTCTATGCAAACGTTTGTGCAGAAATTCAACATTGCATAATCTCATGCACAGAAAAGAAGACAGCAATGAGAGTTAATTCCTCCAGAGCTCTTAGTACAGCATTTCACTGTATGTAACAGAGTTTCCAGCTAGGAAGAGATCACTCTGTTTTCAGCCAACAAAAGATAATAGTGATTTATATGAACAACAAAATTCAATGGGAGGCTTTGTTTCAAGATCCAACCATACTGTACCATTAATGTTGCCATGCTATTTTCTATTGGTACAGTCACAAACCAGCTACTACGAATATACCCAATGTTAATGCTTCCACAAAGGTAAAAGTAGATAGTGGAAAGCACAGGTTAGTACTGGAACATGTAAATTCCAGAGGGATTTAAAGAGCAAATTATACAAAATTGCTAAGCAGGTATACTTTAAAGAGATTGTGAAATATCTGAAAGAAGTTGTAAGTTTTAACTTGTACTGGTCTTCCCTCTTGTGTTTTGGTCCAGAAAAAAAGACCACTTATTCTCCAAAACCAGCAGTTCCCTAAAAGAAAACACTACAGGTATCTACCCCTAAAAAGACACAAGCAATCAACTCTAAGAACACTAATGACATTAATGTGTAGGGCATCATCCCACCACTGTGAAGAATGGACTTTCTGACCAAGATACCATAGGACTTGGAATGATTAAAGCTTGATTTTTCTCCAAAAGTAATCAAGAGATTTGCTGTTGAATTCAAGAGAAGAACCAAAGCCTTAGATTTCCAAAGGCACAAATGACAGCAAGATAACACCTGTGGGTTTTGGGAGCCTCATATATACTTGCTTGGCTATTGGGAGTATCATATATACTTCTTTATTTTGATCTGTGTCTCTTCCAACTGAATTGTGTCCAAATCCACTTTATCTTCCTTTATCCACATCCTTTGTTTCTTAAAGCCATTGTACAATTCTGTTGCCTTTCACCACTTTTCCTTGAGACTGTAAATTTTCCTCCCTAAACATGTAGCAGTTAAAGCAAATTAAGGCCTTTAAGCTAAAGAAGGTTCAAACCAATGAGGAGCTGTTAAAGCTCAGGCTGATAGTTTTGAATTTTAAAATGAATGCCGGATGACCAAGCATATTGAATTCTTCGCACAAGTCTAAAGAGGCTGTATAAAATTTTAAAAGCCTAAATTAATGGTCTGATAAAACTCATTTGTTAATGTAAGAAAGATTGGAGTTTCAGGGTGATTTACTGAACATGTGGGTTTTTAAAGAACGTAAAACATTATGCAGGATGATTCAGCAATTTCAGTAAGAATCATTCATATAGCCAGTGTTGGAAACCTTGTCAACCAATCCATGCTTCTTTTTCATGATTTAGAAGTGATGGTTGTTTCTTGGAACTAATAATGGGAGATGTATTTTCACCTCTTACTCATTAGCTAAAACTTCTCTTAGATCATTAATAAGAGGGGGGAAAAATAATCTGAAGTATCTTTTGATGAGCTAGAGGGCTTTAAAATTATTAGCCCATTAATTTTCACAATAAACCTAAGAGATTTGGTAACCATTATCATTCTTTACAGACTGAAAGTGGAGAAAAGAGAAGTGGAGGGACTTATCGAAGGTCACACACTAACTAAGCAAGACAATGAGAGACTTCTCCAACCACATCTTCATACAAAGACAATTTGTCATCACCAGGAATTTCTTTAGCAATCAGGAAGAAAAAATCCAGTAAGCCAGTAAAACTTTTAGTAAGGCAGGATCTTCTCATTAACTGACACAACGGTGACATTCCACAGAAAAATGGTACTTCTCATAAGTTCTCAATCATTTACTTGTTTGTGGAAATTAAATCTAGGATACGAATGAGGTTCAACAAGTGTTTTAGTCTGAAAGTATTCAAATTTCAAATACTCCCAGAATTTTGTATCTCTGCTTCAGATAAGACAAAAATCATTTCTAAATTAAATAAAAATCCCCACAAACTTTAAAAATTATATTTTCTTTGGAAAGGAATTCTGGAAATCTTATTTCAAAATTTTTCTTTGAAAGGAATTTTTGCAAACCTACTTCAAAATTGCTATCATCACTTAACAACTCTAGTGAATCTTGCTGAACCTCTCTCTCAAGTTGAACTTATCAAAATACACCACAGGGATTTTGAAACATGGATACTAGGCTTTAATATAACAATACACTCAAAACATGAAATAGATATATGTAAAAAATCTCAATGTAGACATACTGTAACCAAATATGCCCGCATGTCTGCTGGTAGGAAGGATCCCTTGTTTTAAGGAGTGTTCCCTTTCAAGCCATCACACTGGGGTTTTTGTGATGTAAAGACCTCTTGGGGACTCTGAAAAATATTTTTTTTCCCATCTCTGAGGCCTGGTTTTTACTCCCCTTGCTTTTCTTCCACCAGCCTCCCTGCTCCTGACACCTGCTCTGATCTGGGCACCTACACCTTTGCACCACACAGGAACATCTTTCCTTCCTTGATTTTCTTCTCAGGCCTGAAAGGGGCATTTCTGTGCCAAAGAGGCTTACTGAACTCTAGGGAAGGAGACATCTCCTTTTCTCTCAGCCCTTTGTTACTGAGTAATCTGAAAATGTGTTTTTGTGTGATCTTAAAAATACTTTCTCCTACCACTGTAATTTGAAGCAAAACAGTCCTAGCATTTATGCACTCGTGTTTTATCCAAGGGTGTTTGAGTACGTTATGGAAAAGTGGATATGTGTCATTACCGGACTATTGCCACGTTATGAATCAAGCTTAAATATAACAGAAGCCTGGCTGCCAAACCACAGTTGGTTTATCCACGGTATTTGGATAAAATTGAGGTCAAATGATCAGTGGTCAAGAGAAGATGGAATTACATTGTTTATAAATGGAGTTTTGAATAACTGGGAATTTCCTATATGTAACCATGCATTAGTCACTCAGTGTTACCAAATATATAAGTTCACTCTTATGTAGCAGTTCTCTAAAACCGGATGTGGAGAGAATAGGTGCTCCTCTCAGACTTGGAGATGTGTCTTGTGGCTCCAGCTGATCAGACTTGCCATAACAAAAAAATAGCAAGAATCTAACAAATCCAGATGCCAGATGATCTGGTAACAAGCAAAACTTTGCATTAATATTTAAACTTGATGTGGGGATGAAATTTCTTAGAGCCAAAGCACTGAGGACAGTGGTGGAGACATGAACTTCTCCCATGACATGAGGTGTCCACTATTCAGTTTCCCTTTTTACATTACACCTATAGAAGGTTTCCAATTAGGACAATGTACAGAAAGGGAATGTAAGGAGAGATCGTATTTGTGAGAGGTGGAAAATGCAAAGCTGAAAGTCTGCAGCAGAAGAAGGATGGAAATGTGAGTTCCCTAAATTTATTAGTGCATACTCTCACCTATCTAAAGCCTATTCCAAAACACAGATATGACCATTACTATTTCCAGATGTTTAAAAATAAAAGAAAAACCCAGTGCGCCCTGTGTGGACACACAGAAGAGTACTACACTAAAAGGAACCAGACAATAAAAGGTTTTGATACTTCTCTTTGCAGTCAATGTTTTCACAGAGTCATACAGAAGAGGTTTGGCTCCAACACCACTTCCTTTCCCCATCTCAGCCCTCACAGATGCAGAAATATCTCTGTCTACATGTGTCTGAGCATTTAAAATCCAGCACTATGGGCTAGCTGCCCAAGTAACCATTTCCTGTCTCCTATAAAGGAAACTATACACACCAGGAAGAGTCCCAAAGACTAGACTCCAAACAAGCATCACCAGTTTGACCTTGTAGACTGAAATGTTACCATGTCAGTTGATATTAGTGTGTCATGTGCATTTCAAATTGTTCTAGGTCTATGACATGCACATAAAAAAAATCAAGTGTTTAACATTTTAAGAGTTAACTTGCTGTATTATACATTGTTTTAACCCTTTTTTAAAAACTTCTCTTACTGTCTTGAAAGAGCTCATAATAAGGATTTCTAAATTTTCTATTTCTTGTAGCTACAAGCTACATCAGGAAAAAAATCCCTGATCTAGGTAGGATGGCTCTGATGGGGTGGGATTTTTTATCTCTTGGCCCCAAAGCGTTTGCAATGCTGCCAACTCTGTAGACTGTTCAGTCTATTCACACACTGGGACTCAGCAATTGAAAAAAAAATCAGGACACCTGTTCATTATTAAAAGCAAGGAAAACACATTGCTTTGTTGCATTTATAGCTTTATCCTCAAGTGCTATAATTTAGCATAATTTTCATGAGACTTCAATGGGATTCTGGTCATATTTCAATCTAACAGACTTCCACCAAAAAAAAAAACAAAAAAAAACCAAAAAAAAACAAAAACCAAAAAAAACCCACCAAAAAAAATACAACCAAAAACAAAGAAAAAGCAAAGAAAAATAAAATCATTGAAGTGCATCTAGAAATTTTCTAGTCCAACATCCTTGACCAAACCAGAGTAAACTCAGCTAAGTTTGCTAAGATGAAGCCTAACAGGACACAGGACATCTCCAAGGATGCAGACTCCACACAGTGCTGGGAACTACGACAGTGGAAAGCCACTCTGTTAGAAAACAAGCTAGGTTATTTCTATTGGGCTCAAATGGATTCATTTGTACTACAGTTCACACCCTCTTGGCTTTTCACAGGACGCCACTATGAGGAATCTGTCTCCATCTTCTTTGCTCCCTCCAAGAGGTATTAATACACAATGATAAGATACATACAAGGTTAAATAATCCCAACTTTTGCATCTTCTCCTTACATGTCTGATGCCCTAGTCCCTTAAACAGCATAGGGGAACTTCAGGACACTCACTGCTGTATGTCCATGTCTCTCTTTTACTGGAGAAACAGAAATGGACACAGCACTCCAATGGTAGTCTCACAAGGGCTGGGGAGAGGGAAAGGATCACCTCCTTCAACCTGCTTGTGACACTCCTCATAATGCAACCCACAATGCTGTTTGCCTTGCTCAGCCTGTCAAGATTTCTCTGAAAAGAAACGCAATTATCTTGTCTATCAACAATTCCTCCCAGATTTGTATGATCTGTGACTTCCTGAGGGCACACTCTGCCCCATCATCCACATGACTAATGAAGATATTAAACAGTATTGACCTTTAGGGTACACCACTAGTGACTGATCTCCAGCTGGAACTTTATGCCTTTGACCACAAGACTTTGAGCCTTACAGTTCAAGCAGATTTCAATTTATCTCTCTATTCACTCACTTATCTGGTTCATCCTTCATCAGTTTGTCTATGAGGAGGTTTTGTAAGACAGTGTTGAAAGCATTACTAAAGTGAAGATAAGCATCCACTGATCATCTGCTTGTGTCACACCATCACCAACCACAACCACTCACTTCATGCAGAAGGCTAAAATACAATTCAGGGACAATCTTCCCTTCATAAATCCATGCTGACTAATCCAATCCTCTACTTATTCTTGCTGCATTTGGAAATGGTTTCCAGAATTATTCACTCCATACCTTCCCAGGGGTCAAGGTGAAGTTGACTGGCCTTTTGTTTCCCAGTTTGTCCTTCATTCTCTTCTTGAAGACAGGCACATCATTTACTCATTTCCAGTGAGGACTGAGTTTTGGAGCCTTCCCCTCTCAGCACAACCCTCCAAGACCAAAAGTGGCCACACAATGACATCAGCCAATTTCCTCAGCATACAGGAGTGTATCCCATCCAGACACCTGGATTTGTGCTTGACAAGGGTAATATAAAATTCCCTAACCTGATTCTCATCCCCTAAGCTAAGTCTTTCTTCTTCTAGACTTTCCCACCGGTCTTAGGGGCCTTTGTGAAGACAGGTACTCTCTTGTCTTCAAGACAAGCTCCCTACTACTACTAGTAGAGATCAAAGTAGAGACCAATCCCTACTATTTACCAGTAGAGATCAAAGAAGGCATTGAGCATGTCAGTCTTTTCCATGCCATTTGTCATCAAGTCCCCTTCCCCATTCAACACCGAACCCATGTTTTTCTTGGTCTTACCTGTGTTGCTGATAGACCTGTAGGAAGTCCTTGTCACTTTTAAATTCCTTACTAGACTGAATGCTGCGTTGGTTCTGGCATTCCAGAATGCCACAACCCTGTCCCTGAACTTTTGGTTATATTCCTCCTAGATCATTTGACCTTTTGAATCCTGTGTACATTTCTTTTTTATATCTAATTTAATCACAATATCATTGTTCATCCACACAAGCCTCCTACCACCTTTGCTTCAATTTCCTGCATGTTGGGTTGAACTACCGTTGGACTTTGAAGGTGTAACCCTTAAGAAGAAAACAACAACAAAACACCCAAGCAACTCTCTTGGACGGTACCCCACAGCATTCTTTCAGGAGACTCCTAAAGAAGCCAAAATCTGCTCTTCTAAAGTCCAGGGATTGTAATCCTGCTATATGCCTTGTTTCATTTTCTCAGAAGCTTGAATTCTAGCACCCTGTGCTCGGTGTAGCCAAGGCTGCCCCTATCTTCATAGTTTTTGCAAGTTCTTCCTCACTTGTAAGTGTCAGGTCTAGCAAAGAATGAGCCCCTGTCAGGGCCCTCAGCAGCTGCAGCAGGAAGTTACCATGAATGCACTCCAGAAACCTTCTCAGCTGCTTGTGCCTTTCTTCATTCACCTCTCAGCAGATGCCAGGCTGGTTAAAGTTCTCATGAAGATCAAGGCCTGGAACATGAGGCTTGTTTCAGTGGTATGAAGAAGGCTTCCTCTGCTACTTCTTCCTACTTTTAGACTGCTTGTCCAGATAAAAAATGCAAACATTTTCATTGACAGGCAAACAGGGTACTATTCAGTATTGAAAAGGTTCTTTGCTTTACATCTTCAGCACTTTTTGTCTGTGGTTCACACAATGGTCTCCATGCCTTATGGCATGTCTATGGAAACAGACATTTCCAAGTATTTTTACTCACACTTCAGGCAGAGCACAGAGTGTAACTTGTTACCTCCGAGTATTGTACAAAACATGGCAGTGGGCATGGTGGATACTTAGTGGGAAGAAATTATTAA
Organism: Irena cyanogastra; assembly: GCA_013397155.1. NCBI lineage: Eukaryota > Metazoa > Chordata > Aves > Passeriformes > Irenidae > Irena > Irena cyanogastra. The sequence continues at coordinate 1,672,921 of VWZV01002112.1, read as the reverse complement.
AATAGCCTAGCTGAGGAATTACCTTTCAAGAACACACTACTCAAAAAATGTATGCGACTTTCAGATGTGAAAAATGAACTAGGTGTCAGGTATATCAAACGTCTCTTCCATTTCACCTGCCACTCTCACTTTCACTTTCTAAGCAGCAGAGGCTGTAGCAGCGTGGGTGGGGAAAATAACTGAATAAAGAATATACCAGATCTCTCATAATGAATCTTTAACTTGAATTACGGGCACAGACATACTCATAGGTTTCTGGAAAGTTTATATTAGTCAGCCTTCATGAGCACCCCAAGACACCCCGTTGCTTTGGAGGGGCTGAAAGACTGGCTGTCACACTCTCCTGCCAGACGAATAGATGGGAGTGTGTCACTACCACTCTTGCTTCCCCTGCTTTAGCAGTATTTCACTTTAGCAGTATTTCACTTCTGAAGCAGTTGGGTAACTGACATTTAATAATTTTGTCTAAAAAGATATGACAGGAGAAGGAAGTGTGAAGGTCATGAGGAATAAGGACTGATCCATTGGCCACAAAACCCAGCAAGTCCTCCTTCCTCCACCCACCCTTTCTTAGTTTCCCCTAGTCTCCCAAGGCTTTAGTATTAAAAACAAGTACCTATAACAGAGGTTGCATCAATACCTCCCCAAGTTTCTGTATTAATCTCTTTCTGTTTCTTCTCTCTCTACTTCATCCTGCTCTAAGGCACAAAGCATTCACTTTCTGTGTCTACTTTGGTCTTTTTTTGCCAGGACAGACTGCAGGCAAAGCATCACCTCTGAGCACCTTGAAGCCTTCTTGTTCAGATAGTTTTCTGTGGGCAGAGCCCTTAATTCAAGACCTCTTCAGAACCAAACATGGTTAGATGTGATATCAAGCCCTGCACAGCACAGAAGGCTGAATATAATCTGAAAATCATTACTTCAATCAAGAGATTCAAATTAAGTTTCATTCACTTTGATGTCTCAGAGAAAAAGCCTTTCATACTTCTGCTGCCTGCTTTCTACCTTTGATCTGCATGTCAAATTCTCTAATTAATGTAGTAGGGTTCTACCCTTTGTTGCACTTTTTAAGCTCACAAGTTCTCCTCTGTGTCTCAGCAATGGACACTGAAGATTTCAGAAGTATTATCTAATTACACACACGCACTGCCATGAAGAACTTCACTGGTGCATGAAGCAGGTAAGTGAAGATTACTTTTGCCAAACAGTACCAATATCAAAAGTATTACAGCAAAGAGAAGAACGGTTTTCATTTTCCAAAGTTATAACTCTGAAAAAGGAAAGGAACAAACGCAGCAGAATGTTCCCCCCAACCACTCCCCACAACTTACAAATCTGTCGCACCAAACCCGATTATTAAGCCCCTAGGCTGTTATACAGTTTATGTATTCTCTCTTACTACTGAGAGCAAAGATCTATTCTAAAAGAAAAGTGTGCTTTCTTCTCAAAAGTTATGTTTGCTGTAAGATACCAGGGAAGCACGCATAGTTTCATCCTAGCACTTTTCGGAATTCATTGTCTTCTGTCATACCCTGTGTCACATAGGTACACAGTGACAGCAATAAATAATAGAAAGAATTTTAATGCCCTGCTCTCCAAAGTTTGGCTATTACATGCATTTAGGGTACTGATGACTTGGGGACTAACTATAGGGATTCCATTTCTTATAGTCTCAGCAGCTTGTAATTGTCAAGATCTTGGCAGAAGAGTCTATGGATGCCAAGAGAATTTGTGAGAGGTCGCATAATAGGAATCAACCACAAGTTTGTGTCATCTTGATTTCTAGCATGCTTACAAGTCTAAACTCCTACATTACAGAGGAGAAAACAAAACCAACCACACCAAATTAAAGATTTACCAAAACATAGAGCTATTTACCAATCCAGAGCTATTTACTGCCCCAGTACTGTAGCCTTGGATTTAAATCCATAGCTAGATCTACCTAATGGACAACTGTCTTTAAGCCAAGAGAAATGTTGCCATGTCTTTGTATGGTGCATTAGGTCTCAGTTAAAACAGAATGACCTATTGAGCAGATATGGGCTGATTTTGAAACTTACAGTTATTTGGGAGTGGTGACTCATTGCATTATTTTTATGTTTTGGTTAGATGACGTAGTGGCAGTGATCTCCTAAGCAGATGCAAGTGCAGCAGGGTAGGCATGTTGTATGCACAGGCATATGACTTAGGGCTGCAGTTCCAAAAGAGCTCTTAGTTTTGAGTAGCTGAGCAAAGCACGTGTTGAGTACCACCTCCCTTGGAGGGCAATTTGTCTCCAGAATCTCAAAATGGCATATTCATCTTCCTTCTTACCCCCAGGATTTCTCCCTGTGCTTCTTCTGCTGCTGCAAGAATTTCATTTTCTTTCCTCTCTCATCCTGTCACAAGCCTTGTTAAGAGCTCTGCCAGAGCTCTTAAAGCACTATGCAAATGAGACAACAGGGTCAGAAACAGGAGCAGCTCCTCAGAAAGCTTTGGACATATCCAGTATTTCTTTCCTCAAGATACAGAATAAGAAAATAAGAATGGTCTGGTATTGCAGCCCTTTGTCCACTGTGTCAGTGATACCATTCCACCAACTCAGTGCTGCATGAGGACTTTTCCCATTCCAGTTATCCCTGTCAAAACTACTGATGTCCAAATTTAAGCTGCATGTGAGCAATATCCATACAGCCAGTAGTGCCACTGTTCTGCCCAGAGCCAGCTTGGTGCACCTCCTCGTTTTCCTGATCTCTTGAAGCATACGGTGCTGATGGAAGAATAAAATAAAATTTCACTTTTCATTATTCCAAATCCCAAAGTCCAGTGGGCACATTTCTCTTCCATCAAAATTTCCCATACACAAATTCCAATGAGAGTCCAGAAAACAACAAAAAACTTACTTTCATCACCTCAAACAAGGAGGGCAATCCTCTATATGGAGGACATATATGGAGAACAACAATTGCAGGCACAAACAGTTATTATATGAGAGAGCCAGCACTATTTTTGCTTATGATTAAATTCATGGCTACCATAACCACCTCCATCTGGCCTAAGACTTCCAAATGTTTGTTTTGGGGGGATTATGCGCTCTGTTTTGTTTTCTTGTTTTTTAATATGTGGCTGGTTTTTTGGTTTGGGCTTTTTTTCTTTTTGGAGGAGGGTAGGATTGCTAGTTTGTTTTACAAGAAGGATTTCAGAAGGTACAGATCCAAAAGCTAATGATGCAAGTAGGGTTTTTTTCCCATTCTGTCTCCTCTGCACAAACCAGGACTATCCACAAACTTCCCACCCACTTTTAAAGAGAGGGACATAGTCTGGCAGCTCTGAAACACTTCCCACACTAATGTGCAACCAGAAAAAGAGCAGCTCCGATAGGACACATGGTGTCAGAAGCCAGAAAGTGTATCTGAAATAATGATACATGTCTTTGGAAAAAACAAAACAAAACTAAACACTCAGCGAGTATATTGATTTAGACAAGGATTATCACATTTCATTTTTTTTTGCTTCATATATACCTGCTCAACCTGCTTTAGCTTGTTTTCCTGTTCCTCCTTGAGGCTTTCATGTCACCACCTCTCTAGGCTTGTGTTGCCTAAAGCTGAATTACCACAGGGATCCAACAGGAACCAAACTCAAAGCCCTGTAATGAGCTACTTGCAGCTGTTACTAAATCCACCATATTTGCTGCTCCTTGCTGCCCACTCCCCCACCCCTGCTTTGCCTTAGTAAAAACAATTTCAGATTCTGTAAGGTATTAAATGCTTTACTGCAGAATGTTGAGTTAGAAGAATCAAAGACAGCAATAGCCAGTGGCTCTACAAAGAAATAAAACTGTCAAGTCAAGCGAGGAAATACAGACTTATCAAAATGATTTCTGAATCTTTTTGAAAAGATTATTTTTCCATCTTCTACTCACGCTGCCTCAGGCACCTCACTGGAGTCTAAAGATGGAACAGAAAGCTCAACCCACTTTGGCTGTCAAAAACATACACAAAATCCTCCTTACCACCTAAAGTCCTCTCCTTTAAAAATTGCAGACAGCTGAGAAAAGATACAAAGATAAAAAATTGTTGGGTTGTGTTGGTTTTTGTTTATTTTTAAAATTAAATATCTACTTTATGGCACTATGGAAATCAGGAGTAACTTCCTCTTTTACCCAAATCTGCATCTGAGCATTTAAACCACTAATAAAGAGATGGCCATTAAATTTTATCCAGTTAAGAGAAGTTAGGGGAGGTTTTGAAATCAATAGGGCCAAATTTTGTTCTCTGATACACCAGTGAAAATGCATGATACATTACTCCATCTCTAAAGACATCTAATTTCCAGTTGTACAAAAGATGAAATTTGACCATATATCTTTAAGAATCTCCGAAATATTAGACAGCCAAAATAAAAAAAATTAAAGTATGGTTTGCTTAATGAAAAAATGCAGTTTTTAGTGTTGCTAAAAGGACATTAACAAATGATACATTTAATGCTATGCTTTTGATTTTGAGCAGTTAGAACATTATTATAGAATAGTACAGTGCCTTTGTTCCACTCCTACCTGTATAAGCTATTTATTACACGGCCTCAGGCAAGATGTTCACAATATCCAATTTGCTCTAAAAGCAGTACAAAACCTCCCTGTTTGCTTCAGTAGAGCTAATTTGGGCTTTTCCCCTCTTTCAGCTTCAGTTTATGGATCGATAAAATAGGTATTTACCTATTTCATGTATGTTCAAACCACAAAATAAAGGGCTAGGTAAAATTATCACTGATCATTACAGCTACATGGAGTTTTTTCCAGTGCTCTGAAAATTATAAAGGAGAGAGGTGTTTGTACAGGACAGTGTTACTAACTCTAATTTCAGTTTGTGATTGCACATGTGTTCATAAAAGCAGTACAGATGCCTACAGATCCTGCAGATTTAATACAGGTAATAGAAGCCCTTTTTCTCCTTTCATATAATTTCAGGTAGCGAGAAGGGGTCATGAAAAATATGTGTACTGTTCTATCCCATCAGTCTTATTATCTTAAAAGGGTATCTGTTTTGAAAATTTGTTCTTTAAAAAGTCAAAAGTTGTTTCCAAGTGTAAAGACATGGATAATGCTGAGCAGCTTCAACAACTAGTTTCTCTTGTTGGTGCACAGAAACTCCAGGAGAGACCTTGAAACTAGATCCTCTACCTGTCTTGGTTTTACCAAGGCTGTCAAAAATGGGCAAAATGGAAAAGGGCTACAGGCAATTAAAGATTACTCAAAAATACCTCAAAAGCACACGGACATTCATTAAAACAAAAAGGATTATTTGTGCCGCCTGCAGTTGTTCAAGGGTGTTTCTTGGGAGCTTATCAGTCAGTAATGGCTGTTTCAAACTTTCCATCACCATTAGATGTACCCAAGAAATGGATGGCTACGGTGTCATTGCTCTCACCAATGATTTGTTATGGGACACATGCCACAGCAAGAAGTGCTAGTACCTCCTTACAGGTACATCTGTGTCTGATTCTCTGACCCTGTACACTGCCTATATTATCCCTCACGACAATTTTTTTTTTTTTGGGTGGGTGGGGAGTTTTTTAATGCCAAAGATAAGCAAACAATAAATAAATATTTTGCTTCTGGTCACAGCTGGGAGAGAGAGGAGAAAAAAATCAATGACTAACCTTCCCTGCAACAGGTAAATCTCCACTGTAATTGGCAGGAAGCTCTAGAGAGGGTGTTCTCCTAGAGTACAAAGTCCTAATACAGCACTTGATTTCCTACAGGTGCTACTATAACATGACTCATAAGAGCAAGCAGGATAAAAGTTCAAAAGATACTGAATGAATTTGTAATGGAAGGAATAAGTATCACGCCATGCTGGTTTTTCTAACCTTATTAGAAGTAACACAATATTTGGCAAAAATTCGCCAAACCAAATATTTTTGTATAGCTATAAAGTAGAAGAAATTAGAGGCCCTCTGAAGAAAAGCTTGAAAGTTTGAATGCAATAAAGAAAAGGCAGTCAAAATCCATAGTTTTTCCAGTCTGGACGTAGATTGGACTGTTTATTTCTTATCCTAGATTTTGTGAACTTGTGAAGTTATAATTACTGCAGAGTTTAAAGCAGTGATCTATTCTTTATAGTTATTGCAATGGAGCTTTTGTGGTTTTTTATTAAAATGAGTTACATTTTGCGAGACTACCATTTGTAATGTACCATTTTTAAGCAACTGTTTGTTTCAAAGGATATAAATCAAAATCCTTTAAATTGCTAGAAGTTAAAGTTTCAAGAAGATGACTTTAAATAAATTAGTTTCAGTTTTTAATGCATCAGCCAGTCAACTGCATTTAGGAACAGTTGCATTTCAACAGCATATACTGACCAAGGAAAAGGGGCTAATATGGATGGAGATATATTTGCTTATACTAGTCATTTCAAACTTGAATGACTAAGGTTAAAAGTGGGCATAGCCAGGTTTTCCTTAAAATCTAGGAGTTTTACTACTGACTTTCCTAGTGGTAAGCTAAGAGGAATCCCAAGTGATCTTTGCAAACCCTCCTCTGCGTTCAGAAAACTACAGTATTCCTATTCAGATGTGAATCTGTCCAAAGTTCAAGGTGTTTTGATTCCTAACATTGTTCATCCCTATATTTCATGAGGCTGACTACAGGAGGAAACAGTGGAAGACCTCTGTAAAGGAAATAAAACAGTTACTATACCTTGGGAACTACATTGTCATTTAATGAATAAATGTGTCATGAAATGTTCCCAGCAGAATATATTTCCCCGCAGCACAGATGAGACTGGAGAGAAAAAATGAGCAGCTTAAACATTCATTAGTAGAACCAGCTGCTCTTTTGTCTAAGCCAGCAGAAACAGTAGCAGTGTGAATAACAACCCTCCCAGTCCTTCTGACACACGAATACACACACATATATATGTGAACATCCAAAAATAATGTCCCCTTGAGTTTTATACCAAAACCACACACATGTATCTAGTCCTAGGTAACAGTTCAATTTTAAAGAGGATGAGGGAATTTCCTATGGGAGAATAATCTCCAGATAGTAATTCACGATATCCCTACCAATCAGTCATTAGCTCGAAAGAAAGTTTACCTTCCAGGTTTAAAACTAATATGGGAATGAGCAACCAAAAGATAATGATTGGAAATGACATCTAATTGGTCTAGAAATTATGGTTTCACCTGGTATTTCACCATCAGATCTGCACACTCTGAGCCCTCTTGTTTGACATATAGTTCATGACTGAGACTGAAAGTATGTGCTCAGCACCAAAGACAAAATGCAGTGAACAGGCCTGGGAGTGGAAAAGTACCACGTCAGGAGCAAGTATCCAACTGTATTTTTGATATCCATTATTATCACATAATGGGAAAGCTGTGCTGCTAAGTTCTGTATTCAGGTGTGGATTTTGTTTTGTTGTTTGGGACTTATTTCCTTCTCTAAACCAAAAAAAAAAAAAGAAAAAAGCTAAAAATCTTACTAGAGAGACATCTCATTGCCTGTTATTTAAAAGACTGAAAATCTGGTTTTTGATCAAAAATTTAATTCTACAGACTATAAGCACTACCAGTTTCAAAAGCAAAGACTGCTAAACCTGAATTTTAACAGGGTGGAACGAGATAATATGGAACTACTACTCAACCAGAGTAGCATTTCTTGACAGAACAGCAATGGTAGGAAGCAGAAGCTACTGAAGGTGGTTTTGAGGGATAGTTGATGTACCCATCACAGTCTAAAAAAGCTGGTACTATTCAGCTGCCTCAGGCACAGCCCTTGTAAGTGTCCAGGCACAGATTCCAAATTCTGCTCCTGCCACTAGCTGTAATTATAGCAATACATCACCTCATTATGTCTATTTAATGGTTTGAAACATGGCATCCTGGGACTAATGCACCCATTTGCTCTAAGTACAGAATAGCATATCCCAGTATGCACTATTGGTCTGCAACTCTGCTTAAATTTACCATTGTCAGTTCTCCCAGGCTTCACAAAAAGCATTCTAAAGGATGCATATCCTAAATTATTCCCTCTGCTTAGTACCTAACATCTGCTTCTGCTGTGATCAATCACAGCAAAACCAACAAATCAAAATAGGTTGCAGCTGATGTTCAGCCTAACAAGCGGCTACTTATGATAAGATGTGCATTACCAATGGGGAGGATGATTATTCCCATATTATAGGTATGGAAACTAGACTCCATGCTCACCACTTTGCATAGACGGCAGCACTCACACAGTCCCAGAATCTTCCTTAGTTATCCCAGTGCATGAACTTGTATTGTTATAGCAGCATTAGCCTTGGGCAACCAAGATAACCCTCTGAGTGCAGTTTCCTTTGTGCACACATTGATAGCAAGTAATTTATAAAGCATTTATTTGTACTGATACTACCAGATAATTTTATTTTTCTCCAAAATTGCACCTTTCTACCAAGACTTCTACCTCTCCTTCTGTCTGACGTGACTCTTAGGGCCAGGCAAGAACTGAAAATCTTTGCTAGGGCCACACACACAGAGCTGCACAGAAACTTGTTACTGAAGTTTATCCCAGAGAAAGGAATATTAAACAAATTAAAAGAACAAATTCATTTCTACTTGCAAGGATTTGCATGTACACATTAATTCCTAAGGACTACTTTAGAAATTAACCACAAATTCTTTATGCATCAGCACTCCTTGAGACCAAGCACTCTACAAAGAAAAGGGATTTTAAAAAGAAGCACTTCAATGTTGTGAATACACACTGACACAATAGATCAAACTAAACATAAAAGACTTAGATTATTACCCTTTAAATTACGTTAATTAAACAATACTCCCTCTAACCAATGTTCGTTGCCACATTCTGATATTACAAAACCACAATCTTTTTTCTCAAGTCTTTACTCATTCATACAAACGAAAGAAAGGATTTGTCACTGGAACCCCTTGGAAATCAGTCATTTTTAGGCTACTGAAGTCACTATCCTTACGTTAATTTTTTAATGGCAGCTTTTTTTTAATGGCAACGTTTTTGTTAATGTTATACAAACTGAAAGCAATGTAAATAAAAGCTGGATCTTCTACAAGAACTAAGCAGCTATGTGAAAGAGACCTACTGCTCCAGAAGCATTGCCACTCACAGCTCAGAACACGGTTAGGTTCTTGCTTGCATTTAAGATATGTAAGTATGTTGTATCACTATAACCCCAAATCTTTGAAAACAGCTTATATAAAGATAATGAAATCAGCCTGACTACCAATAAAATAATTGTTGTGGTCCAAGAAGTTCACAGTGATAAACATACAATTATCTGATACGTTGAAAATAAGGATAAATGCTAACATGCTCTCTCTTCCATGTTCTATTAAAAAAAATTAAAAATGCCAAAAGCATCAACAACAGTGACCATGACGTTTTTTCCTTTCCAAAACCAATTAATTCTTGTCCAAATTTAAAAAAAAATTTTGAAAAAAAATCAAGATGTATCACTTCCAATCAGCATATTCCAAAATCAGCAAGAGACAAGAAATCTGATAGAACAACACTTTAATCCTAGATACTTTAGGAATTAAGGTGTTTCAAGATAAAATTCTTATAAATTACGCATCTGTCCTATTTTTCAAGGTCTAACTTCAACTAGCCACTTTTGTTCTTGACTATATGTTCTAAACTTACTTTACCATTTCAAAGAAGAGTAGTTTATAATCGACAAAACCAGAAAGAAGATGTGATAATCCTACTTTGCACTGTTAAAAAAAATCAGTACTTCATAGGTCAGAACTATTAGATATATAATAGGAGAAAGACAAGCAAAACAAAAATATACCCAAGATTTTTCACCCTACAGGGAGAGTAGTTCAATGACATAATAAAGTCCCTCAACCACTGAGTTCAGAAAACAAATTGCAAAGAAGATGACAAAAATTCAGCATTTTGTAAACTTGAATTTGCTGTACATTCTCCCCCACTCTAGCATGGGGAAAAAAATAAAATACCCTGAGGTCATTTCACTACTGAAGGATACCCACAATACAACCAGCTTAAGCCTCAAATTCCACTGGAGTTAACAATCCCCACGTTCTCACATTTCCTAAGCAGCTTCCTAAGTGTCAAAGCTCAGATAGCCCAGCCCCAGTGGATTTCACTGAACAAGGGTGGGGCTAGGATGCCTTGTGGAATAGGTCCTACTTGGCTTCAGTGTAATTAAGCTTGGCTAATCAACTTTTGCCACCAAAAATAAGTAACTCTGTAAAGGGTCTTAGTGGCTAAAGATGACATAGTTAACTAGCTACAAAAAGGAACCCAGAAGAACTCTTCTAGTCATTCTCATAATGAAAATTTACCTTGAGCCTAAACTCAGTCTCTGGTAAGTAAGAGCCCTTAAAAGCAAAATTATAGTCATGGATTTTTCTTCGTCTAGTAATAACAGAAAAAGAAAATCCCAGTAAGAATTATTTTTCTTGACATTTCTCTCATTTAGATTTGCTTTTCTGAGATCAAAGGTCTGGGACTGGGAATATTCTTGGCATTCATATACTGCAGAACTAGAGATCTACTTAGAGAAAAATGAAAGAAACAGCAAGGAACAACATGAAGTTAATAGGAAAAGTATTTCACTAAAGTTAGAAACAAGAAAAAAATCTGCAAGATCAAATAGCCAGTCTGTAGAAATAGGATACCGATCTATTTATATAAATTTCTAAAGCTGAGCTTGGGGTGGATTCAGCAGAGGAAAACAGGAGCAGGTGGCGGATTACTGCAAACATAGTGCATTCTAGGCCAATTGTGAAAAAAAAAAAAAAAGACTGACTCTCACCTAAATATAGTGCCCTGTTAAAGTGTTTTGCAGTTCTTCTGATGCGGGGTGTATATCACAAAACATACTAAAATTCACTTAGCTGCTGAAGCACATAAAAGACAGTAGTTTGAATATGCCTTCATTAGAATAACATCCACAAGTGGTGGAACCACAGGGTGATCTAAAGCACCTCTGAAAAAAAATGTCTTTGCATGCTCTCCACCAATGAACTTTTGTTTGGATTTTCTGCCAAGAGAATAATTAATATTTGCATGAGTTTGACAAACACACTGCTTCTGGACTATTTCAATATAAGTAACAATAAGAACATATAGCTAGGAGGGGGGACTTGAAGAAATTCTCGTTTTGCTCTCTCTCAAAGTCTTCCTCCCTACCTTCCTGCTAGAACCCACACGATAACTTCTTTGTTGCTCTATTAGATTATCTAAAACAGCTCCGGGAGTGATTAGTTTGCCTTTGTACCTTGCCTAGAATGTACCTTCCAGAACAGCCACGCAGAGCAAAAGAGGAAGAAGGTGGCATCTGACTCTCTGCCTTCCGCAGTGGCCCCAGATGGAAGTCATCATTTAAGCTGCAGTGGTGGCCTCTGTTGTTTTATGGCCTCTGGGCAGCAGCTCTCAGTGTTAGAAAAGCTATGGTGCCTGAAACAAGCTGGCAGAGTATGTACAAAAATGTGCTGTAATATGGGACATAGTGTCTGGTTTGAAAAGGAGAGGTCAAGTCCTCAGCTTATACATTGATTGTAGAGGCTGCATTCACTGGTGTTGGACTTTGGATGGTTTTACAAATTTTTAAAAAAGATGTGGGTCATGAGAAAATGCAGTATCAGTATTATCCAAGAAATCAAACCAAGAGGGATGATTTCTGTGATACAAAACCTCTACATATGTTATTTTATTTCATTTCAGAGAAGAATATCAAGGAAGTTAGAAATGGCATGAAGGTCTAAAGCTGAACCAAATTTGTAAATCTTTTCCATAATAATAAACAAAGGCATCTGCAGTTTGGATTTTCTGCAGTTTCATTCTCCTCAGTGACCTGATGATGACTTTGAGAATAAATATAAATTTTAACTTTCTTGGCTTTTGTCTTTATTGCAGCTAGCCTAAAAATGAGCAGCTCTGCAAACAAAAAGCAGGTAGCTTTGATTTTGTCAAGGGAGAGAACAATTTTCTTTCTTTAGTGAGCCTTACATAAATCACAGACATATCAGCTCTGGTTTGGTACATTTAATAGTTCTCACTGCAAAGTATTCTACTTTACATTTCTAAATGTAGGAATTCAAATATTTTCTAATTCCTTTCTGAAATCAGCTTAATTTTTTTTTGTTACTATTTCGTGTTATTGACCACCAATGCTACATTTCCCAATACACAACTGTTGGCCCTACATCAGCATTCCAAATCAAACTTCTCTGCTTTATGCTACCCTAAATCTTTGTTCACTGGTGTTTAAAGGTGATATTGAGCATCTCAGTGGTATCTGTGCATTACTTTCCAAACTAGATGTTTAAGCACAGCTGACATGGTACCAGGGACCTTTTAAAATCTGACTCCATGACCTCCAGCTACAGTATTTATTTAGGTTGCATATCGATTATACATCTACAAACTTTTAAACTCCCAGGTCCTGAACCACCCATTATTCAGGCCAAGAACCTGGATCAAAGTTATGGCTTTTATTTGATTATGTGCTTACATTTTTGATTTGTGAGGCCATGTGAAGTTTGGCTGGCTTGGGAGCACCTCACTCTTAGCCTGCAGCTGAAATGCTTGTTATTCCTCTAGATCTAGAAGTTGAGTTGTCAGTCTCCAAGTACAGATATAGTTTAAAATTTTCTATCTCAACTCATTTTCATTTTCCTCAAATTAGCTGCTCTTTTGCCTTCTCTTCAGATACAAGGGCGTGCATCTCTCTCATGTTTCTTCATTGGTAAACCATGAGGAAAAATTAAAGCCCATTTCCTCAAAAAAGTGAGTCGCCTACCTTTGATATGAGTGGAAAAGTAAACACCCTCAATAACTCGAGGTAAGCAGTTTTCCTTCGTACAGTAAAATCTCATTTTCCTTTTAAAGCTTTACAAGGAAGAAACCAAAAAAGGCATGGTACCTGAGGTATAGGCTACTTTGAGCCTGCAGCATACAATAGTTGCAAAATTATCATTTATAACAAATAAAATAACATAATGAGAAATCATAGAATCAATAAGGTTGGAAAAGATCTTCAAGATCATCAAGTTGAACCTTTGACTGAACACCACCTTGTCAACAAAACAATGGCACTAAATGTCATGACCAGTTGTTTCTTGAATACTTCCAGGGATGGTGATGCCCCACTGTCCTAGGCAACCCTTTCCAATGCCTGACAATCCTCTCAGTGAAGGAATTCTTCCTGATGTCCAAACTGAATCTCCCTTGGTGCAGTTTAAGCACATTTCCAGTTGTCCTGTCACTAGTTGCCTGTGAGAAAAGGCCAACCCTCACCTGCCAACAACATTCCACAAGGTCCTAGAGAGTGTTAAAGTCTTCCATGAGCCTCCTTTTCTCCAGGCTAAACACCCCCAGCTCCCTCAGCTGCTCCTCGTAGGATTTGTGCTCTTGACCCTTCACCAGCTCCATTGCCCAAATGCTTTTAACTACTTTAAAAAGCTTTAACTTACAAGAAAGTTAGTTAATGTAAACTCAGGCTGCATCACTGAATTAGCGATAGTGACATGGACTGGCGCCATTTCAGAGCATCAGTCATGGTTTATGTTGGCACTGTCTCTGGCTTCACAAGCGTGAAAGAGAGAAGCGCATCTTTCCGCTTTGTTTTTGGCTTAGGGCAATGAATGCTGCTGAAAGGAATTTTTTCCTTTTGGCTGTTACTCCTGGATGGCACTATTCCAGCACAAAGCAAAATAGCTTTGTGTGCCTTTGTGGGTGTGGATGAGTTATGCTAACACAAGCGACACACAGGGCAGCTTTTTTGCTGCATTCACAGGGAGGAGTAGGAAGAGAGCTTTTGTAACACGAGAATTTATCTTACGACTTTCCTTTAAATCTATTTTTATTTTTTGGTCTTTCAACTGATCAAATCTTTCTTGTCTGTTAGGCCCCCACAGATACACAAGCACAAACATCCACCTTGAATTCAGTAGCTACAAGTTCTGCCCATCTCAAAAAGAGCTTTCTGGAAATCTGGCAGACACTGGAAGAGAAGGCATGTTATATTAATGAGAAATTACATCTAGCTTGCTTTTGTTATTACCATGCTTGTTTTGCTGAGAATAGTAACGTTTTTTTATCCTAATTTCAAGAACAGCTTTTGCATATGCAGGAATTTCTCTATAAGTAACCCAGAGCTCAGGAAGACACTGCTCATAACATTTTGCATCTTTCACCCCAGTTACAGTAAAATAGAAGGTTTCATTCCAGTTACAGTAAAATAGGAGGCTTCACATTCCAGTCCTACTGAGGACAGCTTGAACTCCTTCACTAGCTCTAATTTGAAGAATTTGGTTGCAAACTAACAGTAACTTCAACTGCTGAGACCCTAAAAACAGTATGGATGTACCCTAACCTTAGTGCACTTGATTACTGAGGGGATGGGGGGAAGGGGGGAAAGGAAGGTGCCAATGGAAAAGAGAAGGGAAAAAAAAATAAAAGCAAGTTCCTGGTTCTTCCTGCACCAGAATTTGGAGATTATTAGTGCCTTACTTCCTTACTTCACTCCCCTACCTTTTTCTCTATGGATATCTATGTCCCTGTTTATTTTGTCTCCTTTCTAGACATGCAAAAGTTCCCTTGTCTCTAATAAAAATAGCCCTAAATCACAGCAGGGAAAAGCCAGAGCTTATGCTCTTTCCCGTAATTTCCCACTTCAGCTCCTTTTATTCTTTATGAGTCATAATCACTTATTACTCCAGTTGCCCTCCAGCTCCTGGAAGTCATGCAAAAAACTTCTCAAAGTTACACTTAGGTCATTTGCTGATATCATAGAGACTTTAACAACCACTTCAAGCAGCCATTTGCTTGATCCAATGTGCATATCAACATAAAAAGAACTGCTGGTGGATTTACAAAAAAATAAGTTTAAATTAAAAAGCAGTGTGTTTTATTAGGACGTTTCACCAAATAAGTAACATTTAGTAGCAACCAGACTGCAAAAGAGAAGCAAGACAAAATGGCTCACGACATTAGCATAGCTTTCATTTTATTTATATTATCAAGGGGACAATTGAGGACCCATAGTCAGCAACAATTTAAATGCTTGGCACTACTTACCCCATTTTGTGACAACAAAATGGGATTCTCATACCCTTTATGAGGAAAAAACCACATTGAAAACACAACAGACTGCGGTACAGTACTGAATACTCAAAGCCTTATGATCAGGTAGCACCAAAATAATTTGAGGTCGGAGAAGAATAAGCATCCTTGGATAATTGTGTATCACATCTGGCTAAACAAAGATGCCTCCCTTGGGCTCCTTCAAGAAAGGAAAGTCAGATTTTGGCCTGAAGCAATTGTTTATAGAGACAGACTGGGAACGAGTTCTTATTAATCCGGAGTCCATTTAAACAACTTTAAAGCTAAAGAAATTGTTGACTGCTCTGCTGAATCACATTCCATGAGGAAAAAACATTGTTCATATCAAAATACAAAAGATGTTAAAAATGAGTAAATAAAAACCTACAAACTTTATAATATCTCCTTTTAATGGAGAAAGGAAGTGAGAGAGGGCATGAGGCTGCAGATACAAGGGCAAGATAACTTCCAAAAATTCATTTAATTGTTACAGAACTACTTTATATAGGGTATTCCTGTCACAGCAAACTGTAACCACCACAAACTAGACATGCAAAGCTATGAAGCATGCAAGCTGGCATTTAGCATGTTTCTGCAGGCTTCTAACATGGTGAGCCAGTCATGCTGAGAGCAAAGGTTGAGACCCAGACTGTGGCTTAGGATATGACATGCATCACAGAACTTCTGCCCTGCAAGGTACTTGTTTAGGAAATATGGGCTTTGTACCCACCTGACTCTTCAAATCTCTAAGTTCCCACCTCAACCTCTATCTTGGGTTATATTTCTTTGTTTCAGAACAGACGTTCCTAGGCAGCACTAGGCAACTCAGCTATCACAGAGTTTTGGTTGAAGCTGCCATTTTTAATAATCAGTTTCAAGAATGAACTGGCTTCTCAGAGCACATGTAACTACATTGGGCATTTAAAAAGTGTAATAAAATCAGGAGAGAAAATCCTGCTCCTTGTTTAAACAGGCAAGAATCTACCCTATTTTTTTTTCCAAGTCACACGGGATTCTGTACTCTGACAAGACGTGGTATGACTCCTCCTAAGTAAGACAAAATGCTTCATGGGTTGCTATTTCCTTCCTCTTACCACACAAATTAGCCATGGTTTCTGAAAGTGCAGTAGTGTCCTTTGCAGTAGACAGTATGATGTGGTCCTTAGGAATTTTTAAATGGGGAAAACCAAAACTATGGAGTCACTGTCTGACAAAGGATGATTCAGGGGGATTTTGAAAAATCTTTTTAATCTATTTCTTTAAATCCTTTGAGTTTAGGGAAAAGAAGAAATATTAAAAGGTTGAAGAGAGCAAAAGAACCATTTCAGAACCTCCGCAGAATGAAATGTAGTCGCAGGGATGTTGCTCAAAACCTGCTGTACTAAAGGATGGAATGGAATTTCAGTAAATGAAATCTTTAATGTATTCTTTTTACTACATTGATGGAATGGATTCTGACAGAAAACTTCATTTTCAAGGTATTTTTGTTATCAATACTGGTTGAAATACATTTAAAAAATAAAGTCAAACTTGAAAATCAGTAAACACTGAATTAGAATTGAAGTGGAAGTCTAACATAAAATGTATCTATGCGAGTTTAGTAAAGAACTACTGATAAATAAGTGGCAATGTAAGTCACTAGGTTCTTTCACAAATTAAAATTTAACACAGCTCAGAAATGACCCTTTGAAACTCTGTTTCGGCTTGACAGTTTTTTTTAAATAGAGGCAATGATGAAATATTCCTGCTGTTTGATTCGCTTCCTATCCTGTTACAGATGCAGCTTGATCCATAAATTTTCAGATTAGGAGCAGCCTAACATCTCTAGATACACAGAAGTGCTGTGAAAAAAGTATAAAGTTCTTAAATGTGAATGTTCCAGGAGATAGGAATAACAGTCCCTATTAGGAAAAACTTGTTGCTCAACAATGAAGAACTAATTTCCTTACAGGGTGCTGTAGCTATTTTTTCAAGGAGTAGCAAGTAGCTACTTTTTCAAGGAGGTAAAGCTTTTCAAACTGCCAAGTGATGTATTCACTCTCAAGGCTAGGAACTCTGCCTGGAACAAAACAAAAATCCAGGCTCAGAGTACTAACAGCATTGTTGCTTCCTGTTCCTGTAACTATTACAGAGGAACCAAAGCATACTCATTCACCAAAAATAGGTAATAGAAATACACGCCACATGGACATTAACCACACTGCTGGACAATTCCAAACCCTTAAGAGTTTCAGAAATTACTCAGTTGTCTACATAAATGGAAGTTTTATTTTCTATGTTCAGAATGAGTCATTAAGAACTGGAATACATACAAGGATACTTATGATAGACTAATATAGATAATAATGAAAGGGCTCAAGAAGGAATAGGATTACTGTAAAACCTTAAGTTCTCCTTTCTTCACCTATTATTCCCCAAGAGCTCTTAAATTTATACATATTGGTAAAATGGGTTCAATTGCATTTTTTTAAAATAAATGAAACATGTTCATAGTACCATAAGCATAAATACCTGTTCGCTATCTATTTAAGACCAAATTTTAAGAATCTGCACTTAAATAAAAGCAGAATAATTAGGTCTAAAGTGTATAAAAATATGCTAATATCTATACCAATATTTAAATATCTCCCTGCCCTCAGCAGCTTACAGCCAAAGTGACTGCATATTTACTTGTTGCAAAGGAATTAAAGTGCTGACAGGTATGTAGGTATAGATAGGTACTTGATGACTTGTTTATGCTGTAGCTTCACTCACAAGCACTAGAGACTTGTACGGGGTACATATTTAAGAGGATTAATCTATTTTTGACTTATTTGTTACAATTCAAAAAACTAACTCAATGAGCCCAACTCCCATCCTAACTTGGGAGAAATAGGCACCTAACTTCACTGTCAGAATTAAGCATGAGATTACCTCCCAGGACTGCCACCACCAATTATATTCTAATAAAATTAGCTTTTAGATAAGCACATCAGTACTTGCATATAAGGCATTCCTACCCCCACGTCACTAGTTCCAATCTGAAAGAAAAAGCTGCTGTATGTAAAATTGGTGGTCAGTGCTCAGTTTCAAGTGAGCCAGGAGATTTTGCATAAACTTAGAAAATAGTTCAAGGATTGTGTCAATACTGATACCAATTTCTCCACATTCCTCAGTAAGTGGTCCTCAAAGGGAGAAGTATAGCTTCTGGAACACTCTCAAGAAAATGCAACTGCAGCTGTCTGTTATATCTGCTCTGTGAATAACCAGAGGTTGAATTTAAGCAGCCAAATCTGTCAGTAGCATTAAAAATTATACTGCAGCAAAACAAAAAGAAGCCCTTTGTTAGCAGCTTCATGAGGAGTACTAAAGACTGAACACAGATTCTAAATCACCCTGGTCTTTTTCTTGTTAACATACAAAGGACATATATCAATGCCTTAAATTTCCATTCTCTTTTTGTGAGTACACAGAAATATGAGTTTGTTCCTGCTGTCATTTTGATGCCAGCTACAGAGCTAAAAAAACAAAGGGAGGGAAGAGAGGAAAGGAAGGTTTGCAGTTAATTCCATCCTTGTATACAAACTTGTATTTCTCTTCCTGCTTAAATATGGAAGTCCTTTTATACACAGCATACTTCCTTACAACATTCTCAAAGAAGAGACAAAGAGACATTTCTATTGGAAAAGGATCCATCATGGTTTCCAGGCCCAATTATGCTTAAGATGCCACTGGGGCAGCATGTCCTCGAAAGAAGCAAAAACTTTAGCATTGGAAATTACTTGCCATGTTGCAGCTTTGGGTTTGGTGGTATGGGCTGCAAAGTTCCTTTACTCACCTCTGTCATACACACATGCTTTGTTTTACTGGATGACCAGGAGAGATTGGCAACATTCAATTCCCTGTAAATCATGTTGACATATTAATCTTTAACAAGAACAATCTAGCAAAGTGCTAGAGCTATGTTCACCACATGTTCCCAATTTTCTTGATACCTCTAGATGTCAATCCTGAAAACACATCAGGGATTTCCTGTGTCAAAGCTGCCCAGTCTAAGCTTATGCACATAGTTGGAGTACATCACATAAAATTGTTTTATAACTTGTTAGCTTGTAACACCCATCCAGGACTTTCTATAAAAAACCTAACAGAAAGGATACAATAGGGGCTTCTAACTCCTTCTTGTACAGGGAACCTGAGGCTCTCTTGAAAACTTACCACAGGCATCTTTCAAAATAAGTCAAGACCCTCATGAAGTCATTGCCAGACTGATGAATTTTTTTAGAATATGAATATACAATGACTATAATCTTTATGAGCAATACTGACCAACATTTGTGGTTAAAAAAACCATAAGGTTTCCACAGCTGTCAGATATTTTAAGGTTTTCAGGGTTTCCAAAATACCACATATATATAATTTATAAATGTTTTAAAATATGAGCTACACTTATTTTCAGTAGATTACTGTTACCAATTTCTATTATTCAAGATCATAACTCACATTTACAGAGATTAGATTTCCAAAAGCATTCTAAAAAAGAGTTCTAAAATATTTTAATTATTTGCTTTCCAAATTGTAAATACCTATCCTGAAAATGGTGAATCCATGATGAAATAGTTTCTAGTAGGTAGCAGCTTGACCGAAGTACTTGGTGGCTCAATTCATGGAGAAAACCATGCACGAACTCATTTCAAAAGCACATAAATAAATTATAGAAATCAAAATAAAAACAGGAGAACATGTTTGGGCATTGAAAGCATGCTTTGAATCTCTAGTAGAGTAAAAATATGTTCTTATGCAGCTGCTATCGTTTCCTGCTTCTGAAAAGAAATCCTCCATTCATTAATGTGGATTACAGATCCTGGGAGACTTATTTGAAAGGGGACTAGCCAGAAGGCAGTCAAAAACTTCTGAGATGCTTACCAAATTTACAATTTATAGTGGTAAATGTCCAAGAAGGAGGAGAGAAAGGATTATTAATCCCACTCCTGCTGCTGGTTGATGCAGACTCTCACTCAGTCTAACAGAGGCTATGAGCTCAGGTGTAGAGACAATCTGTTAATAATACAAACAGCAATATCATAGAAGATAAACTTTTACAAACAGGTCACTAAAGGAATATAATCTCCTAAATTAATATATCTATGAATACCCAAGTAAAATGTATGCTTTAATACAATATACCTCCTTTTAACTGAACCATGTTCATGGGTTATGCTGCACTTAGCACATTTCTCGCAAACTCATTACTCACCTGACAGAAAAAGTTCTTTGGAAGAGTGTATAGATGATAATGATTTTATACTTGTTGGGGGTTGACCCAGGCCAGATGCCAGGTATGCATGAAAGCCTCTCACTTACCTCCTCTGCAGCTGGGCAGAGGAGAGAAAATTTATTAAAGGGTCCATGGGTTGAGATAAGAACCAAGAGAACTCATTACATATCATCATGGATGAAACAGGCTCAGCTTAGAGATATAAAGTGAATTTATTACTAACAAAATCAAAGCAGGATAATAAGAAGTAAAACAAGCCCTTAAAACTGCCTTCCCTCCGCCCCTCCCTCCTTCCCAGCTCTACCACCTACAACAGCAGGAGACAGGGAATAGGGGTTATGGTCAGCTCATCACCTGAGGCTTCTCCTGCTGCTCAGGGAGAGGAGTTGCTCCTCTGCTGCTTCATGGGATCCCTCCCATGGGACAGAGTTCTCCAGGAACTTCTCTCACGTGGCTCAATCTCACAACAGCAACAGCCCTCCCAAAACTGCTCCTTTGTGGGTCACTCTTCCAGAGGTGCAGTCCTTCAAGGACAGGCTGCTTCAGCCTGGGACCCAGGGCTTCTCTCTCCATGGGTCTCCCACGGGGTCACGGCCTCCTCCAGGCATCCACATGGTCTGGCATTTGGCTCCTCCACAGGCTGCAGGTGGATCTCTGCAATCCCGGTGGATCCCCATGGGCTGCCGGGGCACAGCTGCTTCACCATGGGCTGCACCAGGGGCTGCAGGGGAATCCCAGTGCTGGTGGCTGGAGCACCTCCTGCCCCTCCTTCTGCACTGATCTTGGTGTCTGCACAGTTGTTTGTCTCACATGTTCTCACTCTGCTCTTCTCTGACTGGAATTAAAACTGCACTCCAACCTTTGTTTTGATTTCTTCTTAAATCTATTATCACAGAGGCCTTACCACCATTTCCAGTTGGCCCAGCCTTGGCCAGCAGCATGCTTATCTTTGGAGCTGCCAGGAACTGACTCTGCTGGACTTGGTGGAAGCTTCTAGCAGCTTCTCACAGAAGCCATGTCTGTCGCCCCTCTGCTACCAAAAGCCAAGCCATGCAA
Source organism: Irena cyanogastra (assembly GCA_013397155.1). Classification (NCBI taxonomy): domain Eukaryota; kingdom Metazoa; phylum Chordata; class Aves; order Passeriformes; family Irenidae; genus Irena; species Irena cyanogastra. Next base: position 1,651,532 of record VWZV01002112.1, on the reverse strand, counting down.
ACCCAATAGAGTGCTAATGAACTTCATGTCAGTTGCCCCCAGTATTTCCGCCTACACTGGGAGATTCTGTATGTTAGCCCTTAAATTAAATGCAACTTTAAAAAATACCCCCAAAACAAAACCCAAAAAACCACAAGATAAAAATAATGTATTGACCACTCTGCTTCTTCCTCTGAGTAGCTCTATTTCACACTTTTTCAGTAGTTGTCCTAGTAGATTTTCATGCCTTATGGAAAAAACAAAAAAAAAAAAAAAACAAAACAAACCAAAACCCAAGAGAAAAACAAACCAAACCAAAGAACTTTTAACTGTAGGTAAGACTAGGTGCTTAAGAAAAGATTTTCTGAAAATGCCAGTAGTCTCTCAGAAATGCCCATTTTGATGTAGCTGGAGACAGCCAGCATTATCCAAAGTAAATTAAAAAAAAATGCACACACATGCACAAAATAAATACAAAAGTGAGTCTCACATCTCAAAAGGGGAAATTAGACAAATGTCTGGTAGAGGACTTAAACAGAGTAAAGATCAAAATTCTGCCCCAAGATGGAAATACAGCAAATTACACATAACAGAGGCTACTGAGCAACGCATTTTTCTTACTGCAGTTGCATAAATACTACACTTAGTTAAGCCTCTTAACATTAGCAAGAATGCTGATATTTTGTTAGCAATCAGATTAAGAGGCTTTTTTGAAAGCTTTCATTAAACGTCATACAGCTGTGACTTGTATCCACTGATAGAGCACTTCATGTGTTGTATTACAGAAGCTACTTTTGCTCCAGAATTCCTAATAGCTAAATCTTTTGGTCCTTCTGCCTTGAAAACTTGGTAGCTTTTCTCTGTTTCTCTTGTTAGTGTTGCCAGACTGAGTCATTGGTGAATGGGCTGCAACTACTTGCTGCAAAATTTCTTGCATGCTGATGATGACAGCAAGTAAGCAAAGACTCTATCAACTGCTCAGGAAGACAGGTTTTTGGAGGTGAGGAGTCCTAAATAGGGACCTAATCCAGGCAGACTGTCTCTCTACCTAAGCAGAACACTCCAAAGGACTGTTTGCTGAGCAATGATAAGATTTTCAACACACTACTAGGACTTAAATATTTACGAAAAGCCGAAGTTGCAGGTTCTTTTGCTAAATGCTCCCAGAGATGCTCTAATTGGTTAGAATGATAAAGAGTGGTACTATATAGTGAATTCACAATTCTATGTAGTGAATTCACAAATTTAAACAGAACATTTTTGTGGGCAGAAGTTAATGTGCAATGAAACGTCCACACAGTGTAAAAGCCCTGGCATGTGAGGTAAAGAGGAAATAATGACTCTGCTTATCAAATTATGAATAAACCATTTAATATGAAAAATATGCCACATATGCACTCTGTTAATCTGTATTTTCAACAACAGCCAAACTCAGACCTGAAACAGGATCAGAGTTGTTTCAGATCTGCCAGGGCCAAGCTCTTAGACTGTAATTTCTAGATTTTGGGTTAAATGATAAAATTAATTATTTTTTTGTTTTTATAAGCTTTCTACTCTCTTCATCTGACTCAAAGTCAGATCCATAAGACATTCCTCTTTTAGTCTGGTTTCTCTTCAAATTTAACTGTCTGAGTATAGCTTAGAATCCAAACCATGTTGAATTCTAAGGAATCAAAACTTGCCTAGAATTCTCTCATTCTGTCCCACTATTCTCATAAAGCAAAAGGTGCTTAGCATTTTAACAGTTATTTCTTGCTCCAGTATTCCCCAGCCTGATGGAGGTTGTGCTTAATAATAGGAAAGTAAAAGGCAGCTTCTGCACAAGGTTTGCTAGTTATGTTACACATGCTGCATTTTGCTACAGAATATTTTAAATGAAAATTTAAATCTGTATGCAGTTTCAGGAGCTGTACTTTTGAATATTTAGTCTGACTGTCCCTGCTCAAAGAAAACAGTATTTCATATTTTCTTTTTGTGAACAGAGCAATTGCAGGACTGGAATAAAACCTGGCAAAGGAGAATGATTAGTGGTGGATGTTCCTGCTGCTGTTGCTTAGGGGTTGTCCCCGTCACATCTGAATAAGCCCTCTAAAACTTGATGGTTGCTTTCTGTAGCAAAGGAAGTGATCAAATTAAACACACAGCATTTGCTTCTCCTGTTGTTAACTCATTTAATTTCTTACTAATGTCTAAATATTGCAGGGTGGAGTTTTTTTTTCACTTATTAGAGATTATTGTCTGCATGTCCAATTAGGTATTCTACCATTACAATAATCAATGCAAAGATGTAATTTTTCTTCTGCAATTATCTCTTATGTCAGTTATGCAACCTGAAATATCTCTGCAAAATGGGTAATTCAGCATTTGTTTCAGACCCTCAGAGGATCTAAGACAACCAAAAAAAGAAAATAGTCAAAATCATTGGCTCATTTGAAAATAATAAGCTGAGAGTCAGTTCTTTTAAGAGGACATTAAAAGTCACCAGCGAATTATGTTCTGAAAAGTAAAACTTTTTGTAATGCAATACAACAGAGGCCCCATGAAGGACACAACCGTCTGTGAAACCAGAGGAAAGAAACCTAATTTAAATAAACCACATTACTATCCTTTAGTAAAGCAGCTTGTGTAAGAATCTCCACTGCATTTAATAAACATCATGACCTTTGATTTTCTTCAGTCCAGTTCCTGTTTATGTAGCTTATGACCTGGTTACTTATCAGTTCAGAGAAAAAGAGAGTCCTTTTATAATTTACTGTCTACCCAAGAGTTGTCCCCGAGCACAGAGGAACAGAGTACTTTTCTGACTGGTTGCCCTCTTTTCAGAATAGATGGGTTGGAAGAAGACAGTAAGAGACAGCTTAGTTCCACTTATGCTGCCTGCTGACATTAAGAGAGACAATGCAGAGGTTGAGAACAGCAGCAAAGGTTACAGGTGAAGTAAGAGGCAAATTACCAGGCTGCCGGAAGGAAGCTACAGGAATTCTGACTCACAGGTGTGTCTGAGTCAGTGTTTCTTGTGACAGCAGCTGGGAGAGGTGGTAAAGCTATGTGTTTCCCTTTGTTTGGGCTATGATTTCAGAACACAACCAGTTGTGGACGTCAGCATCATGAGGTCTCTCTTCCAGCTGCAGCAGGAAAACTTGCAAGCACCAGAACTGCATTTTAAAGCCTTTAAAAACACATTGGATAAGGGTAAAAACAACCTCTCTCCTCCAAGCTTGATAGTTATAATTTAAAATTCAGTGCAAGGAATACTTGATGTTAATAGTATTTGTGAACAAGAACCCATGGTTATACTTTCCAGTTTGTATAAAGACCCATCCTATATTCACTGCTTTTGCATCCCAAATGACTTCCCAATTATTACCTCGTACCTTACATTGCTTTAAAATACTAAATTTCATTCACAAGACCATGTGCTTCTTTCATGGAGATAATTACCACATGCATTGCAGTGTCATTCTCTCTGAAGTGAACCATCAATACACTTGGGAACTTGTTGAACTGAGTCATTTCCACTTTTGCTATGCACTACATATAGCACAGCCTTCTTTTCTGGCTGTAGCTGAAAGCAGATTTTTAAATGTTACTGTGTGGGATTCTTGTAATCATTCCTAAAGGACAGGATGGCAAGAACTACAACCTTCCTCTTAGAAGCTGGAAACTAACAAAAAGGTTCTCCTAGAACAATAAAAGCCAAGTGATTACAACCATTATACTCCATTTCCTACACACAAGACAGAGTGAAATTGTTCACATTACAAAAGAAAAGCTCTGTGTTTCAACCATAGGATCCTTCTGAACCATTAAGGGACACTTTTTTTTTGTCTCCACAGACTTTCACTTACTTCAAAACTGAAATAGAACTATTACACATATAAATATTCAAAATCTTTTAGGCTTCATCTAAAACCTAACATGAGAGAAGAAAAATGTTGGGCCATTCATTACACAGGACTTCTGTCATCAAAGGGGCATGAGTCCATCTTGAACAACAAATCCACCTTTAACTGACAGGTAGACAAGAACACTTTGCAATACTTGGTGACTATCAAGCAGAATAACTTTGTCCTTCCCCTTTTCCTCTGTATGTTAATCTACCAGACAGGATAAGTATTGTCAGGCTCTCTCAGGGCAGGGAACTGCCTCTTAAAAGCTACCGGATGAAAAGCCTTTTTTTTTCAAATTAGGAATTGTTTGCTGCATACTCCCTTTTTTCTTCTTTATTTTTTTTTTCTTTTTTTTTTTTTTTTAAGGGCGAGTCACATGAGCACACAGGAAGTACATTTGCACCAAATGAAAATATCTGCTCCTGGACCTGGGCCTGATGCCAAAACAAAGCATCAGAACTTGGACTGAGAATCTGAAAGCAAAGCAGAAGCAGAGATGCCCACTAACACTGGTATTGCGCGTCCTGTAATGAACAGCACTTCACTCTTAAAAGTAATGCTATGTTCACACTGAAGAATGATAGTTAGCCAAAACAGTCAAAACCAATTTTGCCCTGCTCTATGTCGTGCAGCCTGACCAAAAAAAATATTTCAGAGCCTCATGAACCACCTGTTTACATACAGTAGGGCATTAAACAGAGATACCATAAAAATAATACTGAAACTACTGTGGAAAAGAATTCCATGGACAAGGAAGTAGCAAACACTGATGAGCTGAGCTTTACCCACAAGTATTAGTGATTTATTACAAAATAGCTGCACTGGGACATTCAAACTACCTCCCCAATCCCCTCCCCCTCGATTTCTAGCTGTCTGTTACTAGTTGGAAAGAGACTCTCCCTTCTACTTCCCTGCTTGGCATTTAGCACCATTCTCCACCCACACAGCCTACTCAAAATGGCACCCACACTGGAAATTTTGTGCTTTTCAACTCTTATTTTCCATCTGTATCGAATTCCACAACATTACAGCTGCAATTCCAGAAGTCAGCTAAATTTATTGTCTTCATGCCTGCTCTGCTGCTCAAGCTCATTCTCCTCTTTCTTCTTTTGCCCTCCTGTTAAGCAAGCTGGGAAGTTTAAACACCAGCATCCCCCACGGAGGTTAAAAGTTAAACAGCATCCAAAATGCAACATTTGAAGGAACAAATGAACAGAGCAAAAGCAACTGAAAAAGTGAATGCTGGCTAGTTCCTGCATTCAACTTTTACTGAAGTTTAGATTTCATAAGGCAAGTGTCCCAAAGCTTTTATGAAAGTTTACAGCTCTGGAACATATACTGCAGAATTCCTCTAATATGGGAATGTGCTTTATCCTTTATCTGTAGGTGTCATTAAAAACAAAAAAGATAATTGAAATCAGAGATAGCAGTTCAGTTTGGTATGCAAATAGCGAGAATAAGCAGCTCTCTCAGGACCATCTTTTGTTCTATTCCTGCACACTATGCTGCTAAACTACAAAACTGAGTGCCTCTCTCATTCCCCATCATCTACTTGTATATATAATCCAGTTCAGGGAACAGAGAGTTCAGCACTTCTGTGCTATGACTGACATGGGAGGCTAGGCAGTAAGACAACAGACAAAGTAGAAGTAAAATCCTCCCCAGAACATTTCTCCAGAAAACATCAGTTGGAAAGAGGTAGAGACCATTTAAACTCTGTTTTTTTGTGGGGTAAATTATTTTTGTCACCATTGAAAAAGAAGGATCAACAGAAGCCCAATATGGTGCCTAACTTCCCTTTCTTTCTTATTTGTCCTTCAAGCTTTCCAGTTACCAATATGCAAGGTTAAAGGAAGAGAGCTCATGAATCTGTGTGGGCAGTAGGAGCTAAGATTACAACTGAACCACTGTATTTGCTTTTCTGTGATACGCACAATGTCACTATCGCACTGTAAGCAAAGGCCTCTGGGGAGCCGAGAAGAAAAGGGCATAGAAGAAAAAACAACAGTGACAGAAACAAAGGGCAGACCTTACTTCTATGCCTTTTTCAATACTTCAAAGTGGATTTAGATTTTTATTGAAGTCCTCCTCTAAATAGTTTAATTCTTATTGCTGTGTCTATCACCCATTATTTTGAAAAACTTTTTTTATGGACAATTATTTCCCTCTTGTCCCTTGCATAGTCATGTAAAATAAATTTTACTAAAATAATGAACAAGACAAACTAAGAATGCCAATGAGAATTTGACAGACTCAAGATCTTAGTTACCTGTGCAGTTTATAAGAAAATAAAAGTTTCTTCTCATATATGAAAACAAACTTTAAACAAGGTATTTTCTGATCAGTGTAAAAATTAGGCATGATCCTATAACTATCTGAAGTCATTATGGAGAAGACTGGGCAAATACAGGAATACACCATCCTCAGGAGAGAAATAAGTCTCCTAACTTTAAAAAAGTAAAACTCTGCGTACTGATGATTTCCATCCCTACATGATTTGTATATTTGTGAAAAAAGGTTTACTCACCTTTTGATGAGTAAAGGTTTGGATTTCAAACATTGATTTACATCAATGCTTTGAAGTCCGCATGAGGGTTTTTCAAAATTTAATTTTAATGATGAGTATAGTCATGTATTCTCATGCCAGTGTAACATAGAGCAAGGACACACTGAGTTTTTATAGATACATGGCTTTTATTTCATGGTTTATGACACTACTAGTCACTGTTGGTCTAGACTTGTTCCCACGTAGTTTCTTTTATTCTCCTCCCCCATTTTGTAATAGCTATGACTGTCACGACTACTTAAAAAGACAATTTCTTTCTGTTACATCAGAGGTACATGGAAAAAACGAAACTGATTCATTTGGTTGGATGGGTAAACTTCATGCCAAAAAGAGAAAAAACTCAGAGAAATTTGACCAGTTTTATTTTTAGGCAGTCCCCAATGTCCACTTTAAAAACAAAATCCATTGAGAACTACAACCAAGTTGCATTTAAGCAAGCTCATCTATGGAAAAAAACTGTGAAACCAAACATATCCTCTTTAACAGGACAAAGTTCTGCCTGTATGAATAAGATGTGAGAAGTTGCCAAAGTTTGCTTTTCTGGTCCTCACACACACATATATAAACAGACAGAGAGACCCCAAACAATTTCCTGCGGAGTCATGGACATTTTGCAAATATACATTCTTACATTTATGCTGCTAACCACCCTTGAAAAATTACCCTTATTTTAGCAACACACTTGGACAAAGATGAAGCTTAAGCCTATATGAGTACATTAAAAATGATAGACTAAATATGGCATTAAACAGAGAAAGCACAACTGAAGATAAAAATCCACAGAACCATGGAAACGTGACAATTTAGAAGACAATCTGGAGAGCCATATTTTACATTTTGGTTTAAACCAAGTCCCACTGATGTCTACTCTGATGTTTACTCTAATTTTAAGCTTCTCCTGAAAAAGGCTCAATATACTTTAAAAATAAGACCACAATTTAAAAAAAAGCTTTGGGAATATGTAAAACTAAGTATCTCAGACTACATGGTGTTTAAATGCTTCATGCAATACAGTGAAACATTAGTCATAGTGCCAATGGTTTTCCTGTTGACTCTAAGAAGTTATTCTGAAAAATATCATCAGCTGAGTGAAAACCAAATCTACCTAATTTTACTTTTCTTTCTACAAGCCTGTAGTAACATCACCTAAAAGAACACTACTGCATTTTTCTACTGTTTTTTGGGCTAATCAGACGTTATTATTTCCAAGATTATATTAAAATCCCACTAAAATACAATAGAATTGCACAAGCGAGATCCAAATAAAGTTTCACATAACTGTGTTTGTGGATACACCACTTCACAGAAGAGCTGTAACTGCAGCTAATTGATTAGATTCTAAATCACTGCCAAAATTATGACTAATTCTTATCCAATTTCTTACTCATAACCATCTTATAGAGAGTATTTTAATATTTTAAATTTTGGCTGGCAGGCCCAATTGAAAAAAAAAAAGCCTCATGACATTTTTGTGTTCTACTCAGCGAAAGAAGGAATTACAATCACAAAGAATATCAAAGTTTTTGAGCTCAAAACTCCCTTCTCAGGCACTCCTTCCAGTATTCAGTCAAGTTTCACTATTTCAGCAAACAAGCATTCTTTCAAAGGAAGCTGCAACTTCTGCAATGTCAAGCAGAACAGCCACTCTAAAAGTGCAGAAAGTTTGAGTGAGCATCAATGTACAGTATCTTGTAAGAGAAGCTGAATTGACTGACAGATAAGCTATGCAAGTAATTGAGAATAGATCAAGTGCTACTTGCACAGGCAGTGAAGAACACACATTTCTTTCTTACAAAAATAAATATCTTTGTAAAGTACCACCTTAGTAAATACCATTTAGTTTTAGCTGTGGTACCCACCAGGAAGGTTTCAGAAACTCTGGAAAGTGTGATAAACAAATGCATTTCATTTAACCACCAAGTCTGAAGTCTCAATTCTTCCAAAATCATGAACATATGAGAGGCCTTTAAATAAAATCCCAGGGTGATGTTTGCATAATGTCAGAGAAACCAAGGCATTTAACTACAGCCACAAGACTGTACTTTTAAACAGATTTCAATCTCAACTTATTGCTTACAGCATATTTTCTCTGATTGTTCTTTCTGATTATTTTACCTCATCTTTGATTCCTTTCCTCCTCCTTCAGAGGTCACTGGTACAACTGCATATGAAGATAACAGCCTTCTGCTAGTTCTGTCCTTACACAGTAACACAAGAGGACCTGTAATTGAACATATTTTCCATTTATATAATCACTATATTCTTTGAGTATTTTTAAAAGGTTTTATTTACTGTCCAAATTGTCTTATTTCTGAGTAGGTTACCTGCTGTATTTCTGCTTTTTGGCTCCACCAACTACACTATTCCCAGGCTTTGCGGATCAGTAATCAGGTTAAATAGAGTTAAAATCCAACTGGCATGATTTAGCCAAATGGAAGGAAAAAAATATGTAGAAGGCCAATGAGTAAAAGGAAGTAAGTCCACGAGAAAATATTTTCAGCTTTGACAAAAGGAAAAATAAAAAAGGAGAGAGATGCATGTTATGATTTTTTCCTTTTACAAAGTGTTCCACATTTTTAAAATATTTGAACTGGCATGCACTCTGTCACACACACCACAGTACCTACCATGCTGTGCTTTTTAAAAGTGCAGATCAGCCTGTTTCTATAAAACACCACAGTCACAAACACCTATCATTTCAGTGCCTGTAAGTTAAAGTAGATATTCCACACAGGCAGGAGATATTGCACTGGTACAGGAACAGACACTCTGCTGAACTGTAGACTTTATTATGTCACGAGGCTGTGCAAGATTATGAAATTGGGTTGAAAAGCCTTGCGAGTGAGGTCTCTTTGAGCTTAAGAGCAGCAGAATGTGCCTTTATTAAGGTCTACAAAGTGAATTACTCCTGCCATTACACTGCTCTAGCTGACTACAGAGTTATGAAGAAGAAAGGCAGTAAGAATTCCCACACATCCCTAGAAGTTGCATTGAGATTGTACAAAAAAGGGGACAAAATTACTACACTTCTGTTTGTCACCAAAAGGAAAAAGCTCTCTGAATATGTTAGCATGTCTGCTCTAAAGCACTCATCTCCTTCAGAAGATGACTTTTAAGATGAATGAAAAGATGAGTCTTTTGGATGTGCTGAGCCAAGCTTCAACCAATCCTTCCAGCATATGGGCTTTTTTCCCTGGAAGCTGTACAGTCTCTTCAGCTGTATTAGCCAGACAGCAAAGTGGCAATTACGTCACACACAAACAGTGTGTAGACAGTCTTGCTGAGGCTCTGACAGAAGAAGTCCAAAGCCAATTCATATAGCATTGAAGAACTGAGGAGTTAATGAATCCATATAATTCTCCTTTAATCTGACAATATTTAAGCATGCTACATATGAAAAATAAACAGCCCAAGGCATGCACCTATGGAAAAAGTGAAGTACTTGTTTAAAAACAACTTCAGAAAACCAGGCACAAGCAGAGGAAAGTATTCAAGGGTTTTAGAATTAGTAGGCAACTCTGCAACTCAATGCATCTTCAAAAAGAGAAGCCTTCGTATTCAGCAAATTTTCCAAAATTATCAAATATCTACTTTTATGAGATCGGCCTTCCTTTTCAAGGATTCATGAATAGACACTTAATCAGATCACTACTTTCCTTTCAAAATTCTGGATGCATTGGCTATAGTTAAAAGGAAAACATATGTAAAAAATCTCGAAGACACAGGACTTTTCTACCTCCTCCAAACTTACTTTGTAAGTTGCTGAGTAGAAACATGGATTCATTACACACTGTCCACACTGCTGACATATAAGAATGCTAACAATATTTCTTGTGAAAAATAGCATTTAGACTTTCTTCTCATAAAGAGAAAGGCACAAAAAAGGCAAACTTGAAAATTAAGAACACTATAGGTAATATTATTGACTTTTATTCGTATCGACATAGAAAAACTGAAGAGAAATTTTCACTTAATGTGGCAGGCTGAGTACCAACCATGTACCGTACCTGGTGGCAAATTTATACAGCTGTTGAGAGATACAAGGCTTGAATCATAAATATTTCATTCCTTAAAAGGTGAGCATTGTGACAGTCTGGCTAATTTGCAGAAAAGCACGAAAAAACCTGTGAGCAACAGGGATTACTGGTGGGTATGTAGAAAAATTGTATTGGAGTGTTCATCGTCAGTTCTGATGAAGTAAGAGTTTGAGAGAAACTGAACTATGTAAGAAGACATTTTTTGTTATCCCTTATAGTATTACACTATTCCAAGAAAAGCTGTAAAAAACCAGACCCTTTTAAAAAGCCAAGAATAATAGAAAGGAGAGAGGAAAATACTGGCACAACAGGCTTGTAAGCCAGTATACCTGGTTTTGCATTTACCAGCAAGTGAATGGTAACTGAACAAAATAAAAACACAAGGAAATAAATCTGCAGAGCAAAAAAAAAATGAAACCCAAACTGAAATCACATTCCTAGTAATTAAAACTACTCTTGTGCAGCTTGATACAAGGGTCACAATGTTCTGCTGGACAACTCCTCACTGTCTAAACAATGGAGGCATCCATGTAGAACTGGATACATTGAAAACTTGACAGGAAAATTAAAGAAATTCAACAAAAGAAGTTAATTCAAGCTTCACTTCATTATTAGTTTTACATTGACCTTTTTATATTTCCTTGAACACAACATGCCTTAATCTGAAACTTAATGGAAACAAATGTTATACTCTCCCACACAACAGAATTAATAGAACAATGTAAAAGCACATTTCAATGTAGTGTTCACTGTTGTTCAAAATATGACTTCTTGATGCAATAAAATGAATATTTTCAAAAGGAAAAAAATTACTTATTGCTCTCCCCAGAAGTCCGATTCACTGGTTTTCATTTTCCTCTGAAAAAAAAGTCTTGTGATGAAGTAGAAAAATAGTCACCAATTGCATTCTGAAGAGTGAGCAACTGATGCAAAAATCTTATCAGTTCACTCTGAGAATAACTGAATGCTCTGAAGTATGCAGCAAATAATCACAAGTACCAAATGCAGTTTGTGTTATAAAACTGCCCATGCAAAAGGTCAAAAATTACTCAGTTCTATTAAAATCGTGACTTGTCTTACAAAATACATGGTTTACTTTTCAGTGTGGAAAAAATTATTTTAAATGAAGGTAAGTAAGCAGAGGGAAAAAAAAAAACCAACTTGTTTATTCTACCAAAGACAAAAGGTTCCTGCCATTGCTCACAAACAAAATATCAGCAGAACTTGAAGCACACAGGAAACACAAGACACACCACAAATTCACAGTCAAGGAGTCAAGCAGATTATAGTCAAAAAGTTGTCTTGCTTTAGAAGGATGAACAAGAATATTGGAAGCGACAATGAAGAAGAAGAAATTTAAGCAAATAAATCATCATGCTTAAGCTAGGATTTCCTAGCACTGCGTAATTCCCGTTTAAGACGCTATCTTACTCAACTGAAAACATGGTTTTCTGAAGGAAAAGCCTCTATGACAGTGTCTCATCTGACTATTTCAATTAAAGCTGCTAGCAATATAGTTCAAATCTCCACTATCTGAGCTTATTTCAACTTGCAGAAGCATAGAATAGACACAGGCCTGTTTCCTGTCAACTCCTACTCCACACAAAGATGGTAATGAAAAGTCCCTGGGAGTATTTTACAACCTCTTACTACAAGCTGAAAATCTTAAAAATTTTGGCAAAAAAAGAGCTATTTGAATGGAAAATCTCCTAATTATCAAGTCAAACAAGAAAACCCAGTTGTACTTTGTACATTAAAAAGGATGTTGGAGTTAAAGATTGTTTATGAGACCAAGATTGGGAAGAACTAAATCATGGCACTCAGAATGAACACAGGGATAATAATAATTAAAAAAATAGATAGAGGCATTGATTTTTTTATGCTATTGCACAGATGGAGCAAATTCAAGAGGTAGTACTAAAATGACAGGACTTAGTTAAAGCCTTTGCACCTGCTCTGGCAGATGGATGCAATTAATAACAGAAAAGAAACAGAAGAACACTCCCTGAGGGGTAGGTTGTTTTAAAATTAAGCTGACACACTTTTTAAATACAATATATTAAGGCAGAGATGTGTTTTGAAGTGGGCTGTCTAGTTTACAGCAAACGAACTCATTAGTGAGGTGTGTAAATAAACACAGGCCTGGCCCCACAATTAGTTTTCATACTCATTCTGCAAACAGAGAACACATTTTTAATTATTCATAGTCAGGCAAATGGATGTGCTGTATTTTGCAAGGGAAACAATATACTTAAGTAAATTCGCTCCTAGTGTAAAGGAAAGATCTGAAAACGTGAGCACAAGAGCCTCAGTCAGTTAAATTCTTGCCCTTTAAAGACTTCGCTCTTTGAGAAGTGAAAACAATCGCATTATTTGCAGCCGAACCAAAACTAACAAAGACAAAACATCTCCTATTACATTGTGCATATGTATGTGTGTATATTTATATGCATACAAACTCCAACAATATCTATCTAGCTACTGCAACCACAATGACCTAGGCACACCATGAAGTGTGGTAGTAGATTATTAAGATACTGCTGAGTAGTATTGGACCATGTCAGCTGGTGTTTCCCCAAACAAATCCCAGGGAGGTTTGGGGTCAGCAGAGGTCAGGGACCACTACTTGGATGTGGGGGTGTGAGGGGGTGGTGAGGCTGGTGTGATTGCAGGAAGGATGGTGGCGACCACCCCTGTGCCAGCCTACCTGGCCTCAGGGCCCAAGAACAGTGCCTGGCTCGTTTTATTTACAGGTACAGACAGAACTAAATTTAGCTTGTCTTTCCACATCAAGGATAAAAAGAGGATTTAATTACTCAGCAGAGGGAACTAATACAGCAACACTGTATTATCATCACTTATACTACAACAGGCTGCTGAAGCAATGATAGATCTTTACAGTGTACAGAAACTTGGAAAGGCAGTCTTTTTCTTTCTTGCAGTAGTTCAACAGCAAAGTGGGTTAAACTATTACACTATTCACATTTCATGTGTGAAAATAACACATTTTCACTTCTAGAAAGCAGTAACAATTTTTTTTAAAAAGCAAGCTTGAGTACTTGATGACTATCAAAAACATAAGATAAGTAAATAGAGGAAAAATAATGGTAGCCAAATTAACTAGATTAATCCGACAACAAACTGCCACTCTCATCACTAATTTTCTCTAAGTAATTACCCACTAAGTCAGGAAAAGCATCTATTATTATTATTATACCAACCTAAATTATCAGTAAGAGAGTATTGAGTGTCACAGGTGATTGGTTTTGCTGTCTATGTCTCAGTAAAACCCATGTAAGTACATTGCAATGTATTTTAAAAATTATCCATGATGCTGGCTTGCAGCTTTTAAAAATTTTTTTTTTTTTTTTTTTTTTTTTTAGATCTAAAGATCCTAGCATTCTTGAGGGCACTGCAAAATAACAACAGGGAAGCATTTTGCATTTACTCCACTTTAATATTCTTTACAACTATTACAGGTGATTATGCAATAATTGAATACGGGGGAAGAAGGATAGCATAAGATACTGTACATATCTAGAATGGGCTAGCCAAAATATGTTTAAGCAAATAGTCCTGGAACTCAAGAGTTATCTGTTGTTCCAGTAATTATCTTTTCTCTTTTTTTGCTTGTTTTGTTTGTTTGGCTTGTGGTGTGAGGGTTTCTTGTTTGTTGGTTTTGTCTGTTTGATATTTTTACAGAACAGATAAAGGTAGGGCACCAACATACCAGTAGGTTCCAGTGGCCCTTAAAGTTTCAGCTTCCCTGCAAAGAGGGACCAGTTGCATTTTGCTGGGGCACTGCACATCCTGGGAAGAGGATGACCTTGTCAGAGCTCAGCCATTAAACCAGTGCCTGATCCTGCACCACAGAATGCTACACCCCCATGAACAGCTGCCTTTTCATTACATTGTACATATTCAGTCAAAACAACAAGAGAAAAATTTGAAAGCTTAAGGATGCTGGGATAGCCAGGATATTGTGTTACAATTAGCAAAAAGTCACTTTCCATTCAATTTTTGAAATGGATGACCTAAGCTTTACAAGCATTGCTACCATATCCCTTAAATCAGCATATTATGTTAACCTTATTTATGTTGCTATAAATAGAATCTACATCTGTTTTTTTCATTGTTTTTATGTTTCAGTGTATTTGGGTAGAAAACCACTTGTACCACAGCAACAAACACACAAATGACAAAAGCTCCCAAACCACATGCATTGACCGACTGCAGAAAATCAGTAATATTATAATAGCTGGGGAACAAAGAAAACCAAACCAAAACATCTCTCTTTCTTCTAATGCCTGTCAATTGGTCTTTGATGGAATGGAATTCATTCAAGAGCACCAACATCAAGTTTCATTCATAAGGTGGTCTAATAACTCCAGAAGAATGAGAGTCACCAAGAAAGTAAAAAAAAAACCTCCACAAAAACAAAAACCCAACAAAACCCAAACCAGTTAACAGATAGGAAAATACTACAATGGACAAATGTAAATGTTAGCTTAATCTTTTATGTCTGTTTTCTCCCTACCAAGCAGCTGGGCTTTTCAAGAAGTCACATGATTTTGCTTTTCAGTAAAATGTTTATACCTAAAATCCCTACTTTACAAAGGGACTTAAGAGTTCAATTCAAGGCTTCTTTCACACTGTCTTGATTCCTTCATCATATCCCGATTTCCAATCACTCTCACTCCGCAATTTTCACTACAGAATTTTATCAAATCCTGGATGACATTCTAATGTCGTCATCATTACATGACTGATTAGTACCTTGACTAGGCTGAGGATCAGTCTCATGTAACATACAAATCTCAAAATCTGATGCCTCAGACTTACCATGCTTTATTCTGTAGCGTTTTCATAGAGTGATTAAATCACAGATCCAAACTGCAATATTCTTCAGTATAATAACAAGCAGAATAAATGTTCAGTTGGAGTGCTTGTAAGTAAAAGAGATCTGTGGAGCCATTTTAACCATATATACAAAGTTTTGGGACCTTAGACACCAAACTTACATGTGTACCTTACATGTAGTCCAAACAGAAAGATGCTCTTTCCTAGAGATTTAGGTTTCTGCACTGAAACACCCTATGGTCTCTCAGCAGATCTACACATAGCATGTTAGCTTTTTAGTTTAGCCTATTAGAGAGCCTGAAGCTGGGCAGTAGGAATACCTGGACATTAACATAGTGCTGCTGGCCTGTACTAAAATATTCCAGGTAGCCAATGCCTTCAGTGACCACCCTTAATCCTTATGGACCCCAAAGACCAGCGGGCAAGCTCAGTCTTTATGTACTAACTGCTAACAAGGCATGCCCTGAACTTCAACACAGCAGCTGTTTGCTCTGCTCCTCTCAGCCTCACCTCTCAGCTGTCTTCTGTCAAACAGCCTTGTCACTCTGTGTGCTTGAAGCCACATCAGCAGTGCTGTGTCTTCTCATCCTTCCACAGCACAGTCTGCAGTATCCTGACCCATCTTTAACAGCCTTGATGCCGAAGCCATAGGTATCTCTTCCACCTGCTCTCCCAGCTGGCTTGCTTCCAGTGTACTCACATGACCCTCTGAGGACTGTAATTCCCAGAACATCTGTACTTACTGCTCAGCACAGGCAATGAGAGAACACTACTTGAAAACCACTCACGTTCCCCATGGAGCTGGCTGCTCCCTTAACAACGCAGCACAGATGCAAAGGGATGCAGGGAACCAAGCTGCTCGCTCCTGCTGGCCCTGTACTCGGATGAACTGCAAGACACCATGACTCAGCCCCAGACAGCTACCAAGAGCTCACAGATCACAGCTCTTGGCAAAGTGTAGGATATGAAGAGAATGACATAACAACAATGAAAATAAAGCAATCAAGAACAGGAACCAAAGACTTTACAAGTTCCGAAAAAGCGTCAGCTTCTCTGCTTTTTTCATAACCAAATGAGATAGCAACAGAGCGAGCAGTCACTATCAACTTTATCTTATGAAAGCCAAGCTCCAAAGAAAAAAGGGACAGGGATATCTGCCAGAGAGGTTTTAAACCAACACAGGGAAGAGAGTAATTTACAGAGACTACAATAAAATGAGAAACTTCCAACCCACTTAAGACAAGTAACTGCCAATTCATATTTAAAAGCTATAGAGGAACAACCTTTGAGGAAGACATTATTGATATGATTTTATTGTTTTATGTGCTCAAAAGAATAACATATTTTAAATCAATAGGACGATACCTGCACTAAAACTACCAATAAATGACAATATGAATAAAAGCAACATTAAACACTCTACAAGTTTTTCGACTGTTTTTCCTGACTCCTATTTTAATAGAAAAGTCAAATCCAAGAAAAAGTAGGGGAAAAAACCAAGAAAAAGAGCAAACCATTAAAAAAGAAAATCTTTGGTAAGAAAACTACTACAAAAACCACATTTCCAGGTATTTTGAAAACCAAAACTTAAAAATACTCCTCTAATAACATTGTCTTTAGAAAATAAAAACTTTGATGCTAAGTGTTGCATTTTTGTTTCCTTTTATGACAGCTCATTAGAAGATTAACCCTTGCAAAGTATAATTACTCCCTGGACAATCTTCAAAAGGATCTGAAGTAAAGTGTCCTGTACCCTATGCAGGTAAGCCTCATCCTTTGCAGGGTTCAAGCGTAACAATCAGTTGAATTTTATTTACCATATCCCCAGGTGAAGTGCTTGGATCAAAATGATGGCATCTAAAAGGGCTTTATAAACTAGAAAGTGCTTACATTTTCCCTCACTACCTTTCGGAGCTCTCCAGCATGAAAATCTCAGCACTTGCTTAACAGCAAATCTCCCTCACTCTCAAAAAAAAAAAAAAACAAGAAAAGAAACCAGACAGAGGAGGGAAAAAAAGTTCTTGCTCTTTGTGGCCACAAAAAAACCCCAGCAAACTCCCAAAAGCGCGAAGGGGAAGCACAAAGGCAGCGCGCTCAAAAAGGCGGCAGGAGCTGCCAGTTGTTAACACACTCCCAGTGCTCGGCAGGCAGGGGTCCCACAGCCTCACCAGGGGAGGGACGGAGGGACACGCTGCCACAGCCCCTAGAGACCCCTCAGCCAGGGACGATGTCCGCGTCCTCACGAAGGCAACCGCCACCAGGCCCCCACCATCCACAGAGGCCTCAAGCTGCCCCTCAGCCGGCGGAACCAGGTGGGATCGGAGGCCCAACTCCCCCCGGACCGAGCCCGGCCGGCTCCGCTACCGCTCCCACCCCTGCCGGCCGCTGCCTCCCGCCCCCTCCCCATCCCGAGCCCGCTCCCGGCCGCTGCCCCGCCCCGTGCCTATACCTACGCCCATTTGCTGGATGCCGCGTCAATCAAACAAATCTGCCCTTGCGATTGGCTGTTCTGCTGCAGGGTTTCCGCCTCCAGGCAGAGGGCCGTGTTGGCGGCGCGGTGCGCAGGCGCTCACGGAGTGTTGTGCCGGGGGTGGGAATGTTCCGAGGAGAGGAGCGGCCGCCAGCGCGCCGCGGGGAGGGGGCGGGCGCGGCAGAAGGAGCGGGGCCGCCGCCGCCGGGGAGCCAGCCTCACTTCCTAGGAGTGCGGGGAGACCACAGCCTGCCGGGCGCTGCGAGCGGTGCCACAGACAGACCTGTGCGTGTGCATCTCTCTCTGTCTCTCTGTCTCTCTGTCTCTCTCTCTCTCTCTGTCTCTTTTGCATGTGCCTGTAGGACTCTCCACACACGCACGCACATTCCCACCCACCCACCGGGCGGGCTGGGCTGGGTTGCGGGAGGGCGACGCGGGCGGCGGGGCAGTAGCTCTCCACGCTTCCCCGTGGGGCAGCGCTCACTCGCTCGCCCGCCGCCAGCAGGAGCCGCACGGGGCAGAGTCCTGCGGGGCGGCCAGCGCGGAGCGGGACGGGCGCGGAGCGGGACGGGCGCGGAGCGGGCGGCGGGGCGGGATGCGCTCCTCCTGCGGCACTGAAGCCGCCGCGGCCGGAGGGAGGAGAGCCTCGTCCGGAGAGACGCTTTGCCTGCGCTCCGCTCCGCCGCGGGGGCTGAGGAGCCTCCCTGCCGCCGCCTGCTCTCGCCCTTGGCACACGGCCGTGCGGTGCCGGTCCGTGCGTATGCGTGCGCCGGGAGCCAGGTCCGTGTGCGTACCGCTGCCCTCGCCTGCCCTGCGGGTGCCTGCCTGCTGCCCGCGCTGCCTTCCTCTGCTCCCTCCTCCCGCTCCTGCCCCCGCTCCGCCGCGGCCTCTTTTGTTGTGCGGTGCCGGGCATGTGCCCGCGGCCGGCGGGCGCAGGGACAGGCAGGGGCGCGGCGCGGAGCCGGGCGCGGGTGTGTTCCCCCCCTCCCGACTGTCGGTGTTGACAATATTCCGGGATCGCTTCTGCCAATGTAAACCCGGTGGGCTTACGCTGTTTGTCATAAAAAGTTAAGCTTGTTCCTAAACATGCCCTGATCTTGCCCTTTCCTGCCCGTGAAGAAGGAAGTGTTGCCTCGCAGGCTGCGGCGGGTTCTATGACAAGATGTTTTCGGAGCACCTTGTGAGCCTGTGTTTCTCTGTCCTTGCGGCCAGCTTGGCTCCCAGATGGCCAATTCCCTCAACGGCCGGAACCCGCGGAAGGGACGGATCCTGGGCTTCATCGATGCCATTCAGGATGCTGTGGGCCCCCCCAAGCAGGCAGCTGCCGACCGCAGGACTGTGGAGAAGACCTGGAAGCTTATGGACAAAGTGGTGGGTGTCTCTCTGCGTCCGTGTATACACACGGTGAAGAATAGGGCTATTTAAATAGGTACACAGGGACAAACAGCTTCTTTCTGCAGTACTGAGTGTTGTGCTGCATGTGCCTCGGGAAGTAAGGGGACTTATGTTTTAGGTTTAAGCATCATTTGTCTTTTTTATTTTTTTCCCTTTCCAGTGGCCTCTGGCTATGTTTTTTTTAATCTTGGTTTGTGGAAGGAAAACAAATGTGCGTGTTTGCCTTAGGCTATTATTATTTTCAGAGCCTTTAAAATGACTCAAAGTTGAAGAGCTGTCCTAACCAAAAGCTGCTTAACTTAGACTTGTAATCACATATTCTGTGTTTTATGTTGTGTCACACTGCTAATCTGCAAACAAGACCTCTGAAGTATTAAACTTCAGTTAAGCTAATTGTCCTGTGAGATATGTTGGTGATGGCAACATAGATGTGTTTGTGCTTTTAGGAATGTGTGTGGGTACTGGGGGATGTCACTCTTGTCAGTTTAGTAAACAGATTAGTATGGCATGCCTAACTTTTTAAGTATGTGTTCTGCCTTTTAATGACTTATAAGTACATCTACTATTAATTTTGAAACTAGAAATACACTGTACTGAAACTCATTTTTCAGGAAGTGAGGGGATAGACTAGCTTTTTAGCTCTTCTGCTTCCCCTCACCAGCCTGGGACATTTTGTTTAGTATTCTTTGAAATGACAGCTTGTATCATAATAGATTATCCAGGAGAGTGACTTACCAGTGTTAGGAGGTGTTTGATTGTAACATGGCTTGCTGTTCAGGAGATGCAAGCACTCTGCTTTGCACACGGAGTGATGCTTAAAAGCTTCCTCTTGAAACTGCTGAGCAGTGAGGGTTACTACCTGTTGGCCTTGGGTCTGTATAGCGATACAGTTACCACTTTTTAACTCTGTGATTCTCTGTGATTTAGTGCAACTCTTCCTTTTCCCTGTGGCTCTTGTGAAATAAGATGTTTAACATTTCTTAACATTCATAATTAGTTTTACTGGCAGGGTGGAGACTATTTAATATAATATGCCTTTGTAAGTGTTAAAGTACTTTTTAAAGTTCTTGTAGGCTCCTTTTTTGACGCTTCAAGAGTAGTATCTGTTTTTCCACTGTGTTTGCTGGCTGCAATTATAGACTGAAACCCCAGCTATTTTTAATTAATAAAAATAGTTATTATCACAAAGACTTTGTTGACATTTTCCTGTCAATGGTCAGGATACTGTGACTTCTGTTGTACTAAGAACTGCAGGTATAAATACTCGAAAGTAGGTACTCTTCCTCAGTAGGAGGAAGTTTTCAGCTTGGAAACTGGCTTGTTGTTGAATCCACGTGGGGAATGCAGAGCTCTGATTTCCCTGTGTCAGGCCATTTACAGATCTATACAGTAAGGTTATACCCTGACTTGTTTGTAAAATCACGGTTACAGTCTTTATCCCACTGCTTGGACTTCTGGATTGCTTTCACTCATCCAATACTGGATAACTGTGTTTGCCACAGCCCATCAGAACAGCCAGAAAGGCCTGTTTGGTAGAAGTCACTGGAAAGGCTGGATATTGTGCTATGCTTCCTTTTTCATTTTACTGTATAAGTGTCCTCAATTTGGATCTTTAATGTATCCTCTTTAAGCTGCTCTCAGTTAATCAGATTTTATTTCCAAATTGTATTAAAGTATACCAGACAGGATGATGTCATAGTGTGAGAATGCTCTAGCTTGTTGGTTGAGTTTTTAGCATTTGGTACTTGTAGTGAAAGGATGTGTTTGAGCAAATTTAATATGCTGACAAACAGATTTAAATCTCATAGCCTTATGTGGCAGTAGGCACAGGAAGGTCATTTTTTCCTCATTCTAGTTCAAACCCAGGGATTAAAATCAGGAATAGAAACCTGCTCCATCAACTGTTGTTTTAAATCCCATTTCTGGAGTGTGTCCTATGGCTGGTTTCTGTGGTGGGTGACTGATCAAATGAATACCTAGTGAAGGTAGAAGCTGTGCCAGGTCAGTGGGGTGCTACCCATAATAAGGTTGTGGCTTGGAGGCCTATTTTACTTGTTGTAATAACAGTTATTATGCTTGTTTATTCTTTAACTATAGTAGCTGTGATAGTCATTGCTGTAGTAAGGTAGCTGAAGTTTTGCCCCAATCTAATGAAGTTAAGAAAATGAATAAAGGAAACAAAGCAAAGCTTTTATCTTGACCAAACACTGAAAAAAAGAGCAGCCTTAAAAACTAGTGGCACAGCTCAATTTCTGGTTTGCATGTTTTTTTTTTAATTGGCATCTTCTACCTTTCCTTCATTTCTTTCTGTAATTTTGTCCTCTGGCAGATGAGGTTTTCTACAAGAATTACTTGTTTGCAACAATGAGGGATTAACCAATACTACAAACATACCTACCCTGTAAGAACTGTACTGTGAGGGTCGTTTTGTGGTGTATGCAAAACTTCTGGCTACGTAGACACCATGCAGATTTCTTTGTGTAGAATTGGTTATGTGTCCTGCTTTCAAATTGTTCAGACTTGATGATAATGTCAGTTTTCCATGGGCTAATATTTTAGTTTGGAATAGACAGAATATTGCAGTTCTCTTTGGGTGCTTTCTCTTTAAACTTTTATTATCAGTGTGAAAATAATTGTGGATATTGAAAAATAGTGCTTTAGCAGGACAGTGTTGAAATGGTGCTCCTGCCTAGAGCCTTGTTGATAGAAGTTGCCATAAGCAACATTCTTGCAGGGAATAAAAAAAAAAATCTGCATGTAGATAATCAGTGAATGTAAGTTGCTATCTGTCTATATATCTTTCCTTTTTGTACTTCATACACTGGGGTCTATACTTTTTGTGGTTTATTGGTATGTCTTACGTGAATTTACAAGATTAGCTGCATTATTAAAGGGAAAGCAACTTTAGCATCAGTGTCAAGTTTCTCTACTGCTTTTCTCATGGGTAAGCAGTATCATTAAGAACCAAAGCTTTATCATTAAGAACCAAAAATACTTTAATTCCTGTGCAGTGCAAAAGATAATATTTCTTTTATGGTTTAGAAGGCTAGCCCTGCTTTTCAATGCTTGCATTGTATAAGAAAGTTGACCATATATCTCTGGACTTGCAGGATCCAAATTACTGTTTTTAAAACACAATCTATATTTTAGAAAGTTTGTACCCTATAAATAAATGAAAAATAAATATTGTTAGCAAATAACTCAGGTCTTCCTCCTTTTAACTGTGTATAAATTACATGAGGTTTTTTTTGGAGATTGTAAACCTAATGGCTTTTAAAACCTAGATCATAGCCATGTATTACTATTAGAGAATAACGGTATGTTGAGACCAACTTTGGGAGAGAATTACTACTATGTAAACATTGGAGTAGTTAGGTCTGTTTACTGCTTGGACTGTTTAGAGTTGTAAGTACTATTTTTTCATACTTCACTCTTGTAGTATTCAAGCTGATAAAATCATGATACGTTCTGGATGGGATTTTTTAAAACAGGTATATTTCATCAACTTTTAATTACTTTTCATTCCTCCTATGCATTAGGCCTGAAACGAATTAAATTTTCTACAATGAGGATTAACAATATTGCCTAAACTATTTGGGTGCACTGTCATGGCCCACCAGTTGCTTGACTCTGACTGTATAAATGCAGATGGCATTGATTTGCTATTTAGTGATTATTTAAGAGCCAACTGGAGTGCTTCTCCAAAGCTTATGCTATTGACTTAGTGAGTAAAAGCTGTGTTACCTCTCCAGCTTAGTATTTTGGTTTTCTTTAAATTAGTATCTGTCAGCATCTGAGTATAGAGAGGATGATAGTTGAAACTGAGTGCATTGGTTATCCTTTGCAAAACTTCATGTAATTGATTCTATGGTCAAAGTTGGTAGGAAATCTTATGTCCTGTCTATGCTGCTTATGGTAAAAGAACACAAAATTAAACAGAGAAACAGAAGCTTCTCTTTCTAATTGGAAGTAAGTAGAATTACCCTCCAAAGTCAAATGTCCTTGTGTGTCTGTGGCATCAGCATTCTTATTGTTTATTCTTCCACTATGGAAACATATGGCTCAGTTGCAGTGTGGTAGCTGTTGAACAAGCACTTACTGTATTCTCAGGCAAAAATATTGGTGTTTGGGTCACCTCTACTTATATTCTGGCAAGAGTTTTTCTTCTATGAAAAATGAAATGCATTGCAGTTAAGGTAACTTCAGACAGGAAGAAATCTGTGTGTAAGAAGCATGGTGTTCAAACTTGGACTGTTTTCCTTATTAGCCCCTCCTGATTAAGTTTTTCAGAATTCATTGCTGGTTGCATTGGATGTTGTGGATTGCTGGAGAATTGTTATGGTATCTTAACTGCAGAGCTTCCTTTATGCTGTTTGTGGTGTTTTCTAATTCTTTGACTGTTTTGTGCAGCATGGCAGAAGCTCCTTCAGTTAGGGCAATTTGGAAGTGTAGTTTTGGAAGTGTGTGAGCACTGATGCCCCAATTGTTCTGACCTATTCACTGCAGCTGAAAACAGTGTTTAGCGGATGTCCTACTCATTAGATACTTATTCTGTTTTAGCTGAGTTACTTTTCCTTGTATTGTCTTTGACTAGCCTTAGGTGTTTAAACAGATTGTGTTAAGGCTGCTATAGTTTGCTTGAACAAGGGTCCTTTTGTCAAATGAGTCAAGGGCTTTCAACTTTGCTTTAAAAAGTGAATAGAAGATAGTTTTTAGCAAGAAATTAATTGTGTACAGTAGGGCCTCCATTACTCTCGTCTCTGATGGTGCTATGAAATAATGCCTTGTAATTTAAGTCGAATATCTTCAAAAGTGTTATGAGTAGTGGCATTTGTTTTGGTTAGGGGTGGGCGAGGAGAGGAAGGGAGAAGGGGTTAATGTTTTTTTGCAAAGGAAATAGAGTTAACTTGTCTGGAAGTTCCAGAGTTAACTGTTTCAAAATCAGTTTCTGGTAGATTAAAGTAATGCCTCAGTTTTCACAGAGTTGCAGTCTCATTGTTTCTGTGATTCTGGATTAAGTACTTGGATTTTCCCTGAGTGTGGGCTAGTGAAAGGAGCTTAATTTTGTCTCAGTTTGCTTCAATGAGAGAGATATTTTTTACTAACTTGCTTACTGCCTTTCATTTTTTACCACTGAGTGCTTGCTAAATATATACATGCTTACTTCCAGTCATAACAATACAAAAATCACACAGTGATATGATTCATGTCCGCTCCTAATGTGTTGGTGAGAATTGCCTTGTAAAGCGTAATATAGAATCCTTTATTTTAGGAGTGATGGGGTTTTTTCTGTGTTTGTTTGTTTTGAGTTCTGTTTTCTTTTGAAGAAAGGTCTTGGCAAATCTTTTGCGTCAGCAGGTGTAGTTTCTTATTGCTTACTTTTAATTGTGAACTGCTGTGATATGTGTCAGGACATCCTGACTGGAAACCATATGGTTTACCAACCATCTCTCCTTACAGTCTTACTTCCTTTGAAGCCTTGTGTACTCTCTAAAGTGAAGGAAACCTTATACTACTTCAGTGGATCACTGATTTGAACATAATATTAGTATTTTTTTTCAATTGTAATGCATAAAACTAATGAAGCTGTCAAAGAATTTTTGTGTGGCTTTCTTAAAAGCTTGTTCTAAAATGGAAGGTTCTGGTAATGTGCTGTGTTTATTTCTCCAAATTCAGCAGAAAGTGTAGCCTTGTAAACTACCTTGTATGTAATGATGTGAGACTGAAGAAAACTTTCCAGAACTTCTGAAAGAGAAAATAGTTCTTCTTTATAACTGGATATTCTTTTTGTATAGCTGAATGGACTGACTTGTTGAAAATACAGCAACCGGCATAAACAAATTTCTTTTTCTTGTTTTAATATTTTAATGGTATTTCTAATATGTATGAAATCACTTACATTCTGCTTGTTGGCACATCTGATCAAACAGATAGACTTCAGAAAGATAATTAATTCTTTGTTCATGAGATTTAAGTTAGGGTAAATAAGTAATTCAGAATGATTGCAGCCTTCTCTGCTTGTGGTCTGCTCTTATTGCTGACTTTTTTCTCTGAATAAACACTTTGATCTTTCAGATGTTATTTTTTCCCTTGTGCTTGTTACTTCAGAGAGTTTGTAAGGCTTGATCAGTGGCAGATTTGTGTCACCTGTAGTTGGTCTCGTGAAGAATGTCAATCTGGTTTCAAGTTTTCACTAAACCAGAAATCACAGTGAACTCAAAGTTCAGAGGAAAAAAATCTGGTTTTCATAAAGATTTTCACTTCTGTGTTTGGGATTCCAGTTCTTCTTACTCTTCTACTAAAAGAAATTCATGTATGTCTTTGCATGGATGATTTTCAGGTCTAACTACACATGTAAGAGTCTTTGCCTGTGTTTCTGACATCTCCTTAGAGAATTCTGTGTGTCAGCTGAACCTCACTACTTTCCTGATCTTGAAAGAATGCTATCATAGCCAACCTTTATTCTTTGAAAATTCTGCTTTAGACATCTCCTAACCCACAACTGGGGCCCTGTTGTCCCTTTTTTTAATCCTGATGACCTTATCTTTATCACAAAAAATATAAACAAGTTATTTTCAGTTTCAAAGCTCTTGCACTTGTGGATTGCAGTTTCAGACTTCATTATTGGTCAAGAGATAATCAAATATACTTTACTTTTTTTTGTTTCCTTCCAGCACATTCTCAACTTTAAGGAGTTCCTTTACAAGCCATTAAATTATCTGAGAGCTTTCTGTGGAACTTTGCTGTTTATGTCTAGAAATGCCAAACTCTAGTGTTCAATCTCTGAACCACTCTTCAGCATGTTGAACATCTCATGTATTGCCTACTTCCATTTTTTTTCCCTACTGAGATGTAAATTTCTCTGGGATAAGGACTGCTCTACAACACATCAGAAGACTTCCTGATGTATTACTTGGTCTAAAAGTTGAAAGAATAATAGAAATTACTAAAATAACAATCAGTGAAATGATGAGAGCTATTGCAAATGTTATGTTTTAAATACTGTTTCAAATGGTGCTAGCCTTAAAAACTTCTTAGTGCTTGACTTTTGTCCACTTTATCTCCACTTTTCTAACTATGACCCCCTGTTACCTCAGTCTAATTGCCTGGTTGTGTTCTTGCACTGTACGCTTCAGACACAGACGATAATCTATTTGTTTTGGTGTTTGGGGTACATGAAGGTCTGTTAGTGGCAGCAATCCTAAGGCAGTGAATTTCTTAATGGTGTAGATGTAGATTACAGGAGAGGTCAACAATAGTCATAAAGCTCTGAGTTTAGAGAGGTGAGTGTTACAGGCTACAGGTTTGTTCCCCTCTCACCTAGAAAAGCTCAAGGATGCACTTTTTTCAAGTTGATAGATTAGTAGAAATAGGAATCTACTTTCAGCAGTATTAAGATGTTTTTATAACCTCATTAGTTACCTCAAAAGAATGTCCAAATCAACTAATATATAATGTGGCAATCTCTAAATGATGCCTATAAAACTTTTATACCACATGGTCTTAATTTCTTCTTAAGTATTTGCGTATGTACAGCTGCACACACATCTAGAATGTGTCGCTATGCAGTGCTTTAACTAAGCCTGAATAGCTCAGTGCAACAACAGTCAAAAACTACCTGTTTTAGTCTCTTTTTTTTCTAGAACAGAGCAAGCTATCAGAAAATTTAGATAGCCAGGAGACAATTCTAATCTCGTTATGTTAAGGATGTGTAGAAAACAAGAGTACCTTTCTCTTCCAGTAACATTTCCAGTGGAAACTAGATTCAAGTAAAGGTATTCTATTAGCCTGAACTTATTCTTTGAGTTAATATATATTCAATTAATATTTGTGCTATTTAGGATCACAATGATTCCAAGTCCATTGAGATGTTTTCTTCTATTTGGCTTAAGTGACAAAGTTTTAGTAGTGGAGGAACTACAGGGATAGTTTTGCTGAGGCATTGCCAGAAGATTCCCCCCTGTCCAGTAGAGCAGCCAGCTCCAAGATGGACCTCCTGCTGGCCAAGGCCGATCCCATCAGCAACTGTGGTGCCTCTGGGGTAATGCCTTAAAGCAGGGAGAGAAAAGCTACTGTGCAGAAGCAAATTGCAGCCAGGGAAGAGGGAAGTGAGAATGTGTGACAGAAACACCTCTGCAGCCACGTAGCTCAGCGAAGGAGGGGGCGGTCTTCTGGGTGCCGGAGCAGAGGTTCCCCTGCAGCCCATGGTGAAGACCACCAGTGGAGCTGCCAGGTCCACAGTGGAGCTGGCATTCACTGTAAGCCATGGAGGACCCCACGGTGGAGCAGGCTGATGCTTGAAGGAGGCTGTTATACCATAAGGAACCTGAGCTAGAACAGGCTTCTGTCAGGACCTGTGCTCTCATGGAGAGAGGAGCCCACATTGGAGCAGGTTTCCTGGCAGGACTTGTGACCCTGTAGCGGACCCATGCTGGAGCAGTCTGTTCCTGAAGGATTGCACCCTGTGGAGGGGATATGTTCTAGAGCAGTTCATGAAGAGCTGTGGTCCATGAGAAGGACTTACTTCGGGGAAGTTCAAAGATGATCTGTCTCCTGTGGGAGGGACCCTGTCTGGAGTAAGGGAAGAGTTTGAGGAGTTCTCCCACTGAGGAGGGGGGAGTGGCAGAGACAAGGAGGGATGAACTGACCACAGCCGCCATTCACTGTGCTACTGTGGGGGAGGAGGTATAGTGGAAAATAAAATTAGGCCCAGGAAGGAGGGAGTAGTGAGTGGAATATGTTTTTAAGATTTGGTTTTATTTTCTTGTTACCCTACTCTGATTTAATTGGTAATTAAATGAATTAAGTTCCCCAAGCTGAGGCTAAGTACCTTAATATTAAGTACCTGTGACAGTATTTGGTGAATGATCTCTCCCTGTCCTTGTCTTGACCTGTGACTCTTTCGTAATGGATAGGGGAATGAGAAAGAAGCTTTGGTGGGCACCTCCTCATCCAGCCAAAAGCAAAGCATTGAACTTTTTTCCAGCCAGGAGCTGGAAAACAATGAGTTTATAATATTTTTGTTTCCTGGTTTACAATATCTGTTTTTGAGTGACGTGAAGTCTGTCTGTTGTAGGTAATAACTTTTGAACCACTATCACAGTTCAGACCATTTTCTAATGTGCAGAGCTTTCAAAATTAGATTTCCTTGGGGCCTAAGAGGCTATATTGTTGGATAAAGAGAGCTAGCAGATGACAAAGTAATTTATGTCGGTTCTTAGTAGATACTTAAACACCTGTAGCTAAGTTAACCTGCACCAAACATCTGTATGAAAGTACTGCTATTGGCATTTGTTGCATGCTGTGTTTTGATATGCTCCTTAGCATATATTAGACAGGAAAAGACATACTTTCAGGGCAAACCCACAAAATATGTAGGTAAGCTTGTTTGCTTTTCATAGACGTAATAAGGCTAAGTAAAATATTGCCTCTTTTGACTGTGTTGGAATTTCACAGAATATAAATGAAGTAGGATTTAATTCTTTGGGACTGGAGTTTAGAGAAGTATGTTATACCAATAAATTTGAATATATCAGATCAGTTTTTGTCTCAATGGATTTCTTGTCTTTTACATTGTCTTGTTTTTGCTTATAGGTAAGATTGTGCCAAAACCCAAAGCTTCAACTCAAAAACAGCCCACCTTATATACTTGACATTCTACCTGATACTTACCAACATTTGCGACTTATACTGAGCAAGTATGATGACAACCAGAAACTGGCACAACTCAGTGAGAATGAGTATTTTAAAATCTACATTGACAGCCTTATGAAAAAATCAAAACGGGCCATAAGACTCTTTAAAGAAGGAAAGGAAAGAATGTACGAAGAGCAGTCACAGGACAGGTGAGTTAAATACTTAAATATGAAGTAGATCATCTGGTCTGTCTGCATTCTTAACACTGTTGTCTGCAGCCATTGTGTTTTGACATTTTTAATTATTCAAAGAGCAGAAATATTTATTGCTTGGATTCATTGACCCTGCAGGTCAATCAGTAATTTGCTGGATTTGTTTCAGTGTATGCTCTTGTCTGTCGCCTTGTGACCTTTAAAACCAAGTGCATTTCCTTCATAAAACATTCATTTCATTCTAATTACTAATTCACAGGGCATACTGTATGTAGATTTTCCTGTGGTAGAGAGAGTGACTGTTCACTTGGATTGAGCTTGACCTCCCTCCCTACCCTAGATCCTTAAACCTTGGGAGCCATGATGGATATTGACTTAGAGTTTTCACAAGTGATTGAATGAAGCAAAACAGTATTCACAGTTTTCAGATATTACATGATTTTATGATAGGATAATGGTCATGTTAGTTTCATGCTGTGAAACCTTTTCAGAAACCAAATGGATTCTTGATTTGCAATGGTTCAGTTTTAATAAAAGTAATTATGTCCACTTTATCTGCACTCTTGGTGGTAACTTAAGAGGTTTTTAATATTTGATTTGATTACCTAATATTTTGAAAAAGAATATTTCAGGACATTCTGTGCAAGATCTGCAGTCTTGTTTTGGGAACACTGTTGGGGCCATTAGTGTTTGCCTTGTGTGGTATTACTGTAAATCTATTCAAACGAAAGAGACTCTGTAGTCTCATCTTTTTAAAGGAGATAGTAGGGAATGAGGTGTCAAGTGAATGAAGGATTGAATTCCTGCTCTCCTGTCTCTCTGTACTTGGCTCTGAGGCAGGCATGGTGGCAGTATACTTTTACAGCTGGAAAAATTGTTGGTAGAAGCAGTGAAATCTCTACGTTCTTGTAAATGTTTGAATTATGCATATGTTCCTTCCAGATCTTTGGTAATGATTATAGCTACTCAGTTTACTGTAGTAGTCTTTTGGGCTTGGTGGGGTGTCTGAAATTTGGTTGACATCTAAGGCCTTTTTTCTTAAAGAACATCAAGGCTGTCCAGGTGTATATACTTAGGCAAAAATGCTCCAAGAGGAGCAAAATACACTGTCTATGGTGTTTTAGTGATCAGTAATGTTTTTTGTGTTTGAATTCGTAAGTGTCTAAAGCAATGTTTTCACTGTGGATGCATTCTTACCAGAACTCTTGAGAGAGTTGTTCATCACTGAGCCTATTGCTACCTATTTTAGGTATCCCATTTGCTGTATGTGTAGAAGTCATTATGTTTCAGAGGAAATATGACAGAAGTAGTTGAATTATATAAACAGGTTTTATTTTGACTTACCTGTGTTGTATGAAACCCTAATCTAGTTACAGGTTTGCTTAAAGTTAGCAAAAATTAAATTTCAGTGTCACTTCTCTGTACAGTCATTCAGGCAATATGTTGGTAACTCTAGCTGCTAGAGTTGCTTCTTTCCAGTTACCCATTTCATTTCCTGTGTTAGGGTGACAGTGGTGATAGCAGGGAGGTTTTTGTGAAGCACAGGTGTGCTTCCTTTGAAGAAGGTGTAGTTAGCATGTTTGCTGTCTATTTGGGCCATTCTTGTGAGATAGTTGGAGAGGAGGGATTTAAAAAAAAAATTAAGTGCACTGAATCACAGTAATTATTTCAGGCCTGTAAAATTAGTATTTCAGAAGGTGACAGCTATCTTATTTTGCTTAACTGATGGAGTTCAGAGCTTGAAAAAAGGAGTGTAATCGAAATATTTTTCTTGTGTTCAAATTGTAAGCTGTTTTTCCTATACAAATTGCATTCTGACTCTGTCAGAACACTTAAACAAAAAAAATGTAAGCATTACTTCATTAGATCATGACCCATGTCATTCCAAGTGAAAGTCTGTATCTTTATGATTTCAGTGCATCTTCTTTCATCTACAGGTGATGCTTAATCTGTATGCATGTCCTAGTTTTAAGATGAATGAAGGTGTACTTGTTTGCTGAGCCATATGACTAAGTATCTGAGCACTGCTAAGCAGTACTTGATCATGCTAATTCTTGGTAACTTAGCAAAATAAGTTTTTGTTGTGTTTAGCTTCGTTGCTTCCAAATATGCTTGCATTCACCTTATTTGTTAGCCCTGTAGTGTAATTGTAGCAGTGATCATTTAAAGATTGTATTTTTGAAGATGCTTCTAAAATGACTGTCAAATTGAAGTAGTCAATTTGCAGTAGAAATATTGGGAAATAGTCAATTTTAAAAAGAGGTAAGGCAAATGTTGGCACCTGGACACTTTCTGTGGTTTTCATTCTTATTCTGTTCTGGTTTCTGGATAAAAGGGCGTCATGGAAAAGAGAAACACTTCATTCTTTACAAATTTGATTAGTATAATTTTAATCTATTAGCATTATTGACTAATCTTCATTTCTATAGTAATGGTACATTTAGGAACCAGTGCCCATATATATGTGGTTTTATTTGTGTGATGACACAAAAATTACTCTATTGTGAATAATTTATAAATTTTAGTTTTCAAAGATCCTGTGAATGAATTTTAGTTTTCAAAGATCCTTTGGATGAAAAAAGTTAGAGAAGCAGCACTAATGCAGTGTAAGCTTTTGTGTTAGCCATTTGGACATCATCTGACTGGCACAGTATCTTATTTCAATATCAAAGGCATATGATAGCCATTTAAGAGTAGTTGGTGCTGTCATTCTGTACTCTGCTGGATTATTCTGGCTATGAAGGGAAAGTAGGGTTTGCAAGTTTGTTTCTTGTGCTTAACTCCATCTATTTTCTGAGTATGGTGTCTTCTACAAAATTATGTCCTTTCAGTCTTCTTGCTTAATGAAGTAAGAGAGAATGTCCAGTAAGTTCTGTAAACTGTACTAGATATAGACTGCACAGAAGTCTTTCTGTGAATAAAGTAATTTTACTTTTTGTCACAGATTTTTACTTTTTAAAGTGTTATTAATGCAAGCTTATTAGAATTACTGGTTCAGGCTTATCTACTCTTGAAAGGCTTTCTGTGTCTTTGAAGGTTTTGGGGTTGTCTTTTCTTCTTTTCATTGATTTTCTTTGTGCACTTTGTTTATTGGGAAGTAAACTAAAGCTGGAAAGAATCATTTCAGTGAAATCTAAACTTCCTTCCCTTTTGCTGTATTCCAGAATTAGGCATTCAGAAAAAAAAAGAACTTTGTAGAATGGCAGTTTTTGAGACAAATGTGTTATCCAGGTGTAGAAATCAAGCACAAGTTATAATAATATGACTATCGGAGGAGTAAAGTGGCAGTGGGGAGACTACATTTGGATTCATTCAAGGTGCTGGACACAGTCTTCACTTTTTACTAATGGAGACAAGTGGGAGGTTTCCTGTGATTTCCTGCAAAATAATATCCTTAGAAGAATGTCTTGAAATGGAACTTATGCTCTGACTTTTAATATTCCTTGCCTTCTGCTATAGGCCCTTTATATGAAGAGAGGCAGAAAAGTATAAAACCAGAATGTATACTTATTTTTAATAATCTCTTAAAATGCTCCTTGGTTCAGATAGAGTTGATTGGCTGTTTGTTTTAAAGTGGTATTCCAGAAGTGGAAGATGGATATTTCTTAAGCAGTGAATGGTACAGATGAAGATGTCAAGAGGAGAAGGCCTGTGGTGATTTTTTGGTCAGTGCAGGAAGGTGTGCATGAAGGAAATGTCAGAGTCAAAGAAGTTCTTCAAGGTGATCACAAAACCACTTCTGTTTCTGTCTAGAAAGTCATTAAATTCTCTTGTGCATCTGGCCATTTTGTGTCTTGATTCAAATTATGTGTTTCGATGTTGTACAGCTTGTTTAAATGTTGCTGCAAAATTCTTATAGTCTCTTAAGTCTTCTAAAGAGGTCTTGTACCTGCAATTCAAATGATAGATCAAGTTCTCCTTTGTTGCTGTGCATGGGTGTTACTGGCTTTATAGAGTATTCCATTCCTGTTCCTGAAGTCTGTGTTGACCGCTGTGATCAAGTCTGGTTCTTGGATCAAGCCCTTGAACCGGTATGTTAAAGTACACAATGTTCTTTCTGCTGCAGAAATTTCTCACCTATTTCTCCTTATTCTGCAAGTACAGACTTGATAAGAGGTTAAAATAGTATCAGGATGGGTGTCAGGTGTGCCAGTTGCAATGCAGTAGCCCTTTGTGTACTTCTGTCCTGTGGTGTGAGGTAACTTACCCTGCTTCCTTGAATTACCTCCGCTTATATCACAGCCTTGCTGTTTTATTTATAGGAATTTAGGAAGTTTATAACTTAGCTAGCCTCACAACTTGTTTATGTCTCCACGCAGACCAGGTTTTGTTGATTGTGGGAAGGATCAGGAAGAGTAAAGTTTAAATTCAGGATGATTTTGTTTGGAGAAGTTAAGATTGTTTTGGCTGATGTTTTTTGTTTGACAAATAGAATGTACAGATTCAGAAAAGGATGTTAATGGCCCTTTTCATAGAACCAGTTTTGGCTTTTGGTTGACATCACACAGATAACTTGGTAATGGTTGAATAAAAGCTATGGGCTCCTTGGTATCCTGTGATTTGTTCGGTTTTCCAAGCATATTATGTAGTTTTTGGTCTCCAGGAAATTCCCCTAAGCTAAACATACAATCAATCTGTTGCCTAATATGACATTTAAACCCCTAAACTTAAAATGTCTCAACACATTTTAGAGATATATTTACTGTTTTGTCTTGCTGAAGCTGAGAGAAAGGAATCTAGTGTTTGTTTTTTCCCCTCTTGTATTTATTTACCTGTATTTTT
Organism: Irena cyanogastra; assembly: GCA_013397155.1. Classification (NCBI taxonomy): domain Eukaryota; kingdom Metazoa; phylum Chordata; class Aves; order Passeriformes; family Irenidae; genus Irena; species Irena cyanogastra. Next base: position 1,617,705 of record VWZV01002112.1, on the reverse strand, counting down.
AGATGATTCCTAACTAGATTTTTAGTAAAAAAAGTTGCCTTACTCTGCTTGAAAGTCTTCTGGAGTGTTGGGCCATTGCTCCTGTGTGTCCCTAGAAAAAAGGAGGGCACTTTCTCTTTCAGTGTATAATGTATGATAAGGTAATTGGGAATGGAACTTGGCTACAATAAATAGCCTCTAACAAAGAGGCTTCTTCTGAGGAAAGGTGAGTGCATGACTGATTAGATGGGGTTGCATGGGAGGAGGAACTGCAATGATTTTTTTTTTAAGCTTTTTTGTTATGGTGAGAATTTCCACCCTCTTCTCCCCTCCTGTTCCCTAGATGTGATGTAAAACCAGATGTACACCAAACAGCTTTAATAAACCCTTTGGTGTGCCTGACCCACATGAGTAGTTGAGTTTCAGTGCAGATTTGGTGGAGCACAAGCTGTTTTGCTATTTTTGGTTATAGTTTAAATTAAAAAAGGAATGCTGCACAAAACCACTTTTCAGACAGAGAGACTCTGGTTGCAGAGGGCAGGTGAGAATGCGTGGAGGTTTCAAATGGTAGAGCAGTATTATGACAGCTTGTTCTCAGCATATATGCAAACAGGCTGTGTGACTGCAGTTGTTGTAAGGCAGTATTTGAATTTTAGATTTTTTTTAAATCATCATTAGTGCTTGGGGGTGGGTATTGTCAAATGAGAACAAAGGAAGTATTAGTACCAGAGTTACTTAGAGGCAACTATTTATTCAGATTGCAGAGGAAGACAAGGATTTTAAAACCACAAAAGATCCTAATGAAAAAATAATGGCTTGTAAATTCTTATAATTGATTTAGATCCTTGATTCATGTCTAGTTGTGTAGAGGAGAGGTATGTGCACTTTGTCTTTTACTTTTTACTCTTATATAAAATCAAACAGCATTTTGTATGTTAGTGAAAGGTCTCTTTCAAACATTTTACAAGTATTGTGGTGTTGGCAGTCATGTCTGAGTAGAGTTCAGCTGGTTGTAAGGGGAATATACACAGTCTGATTTTTTCCTTGTTGTCTTTTGTATAATTATTTATGCCTTATGAAAGCGTGCATGATGCTGTTGCCAAATTTTAAGGTGCCGTACCATTTATACCCATTTTGAGCAGGTGTGAAAGCTCTCAAAAAGCGCAGTTAGAGGAATCAGTCCTGTAGGCTTTCCATGTATTAGTTTTCCTTATGATAAAGCTGTTGATAGTTCTGCTGCTAGGATTATACAAAATGACTGTGGCAATATCTAAACTGGCATTGTTTTCTGTATGATTTCAATTCATTTTTAGAGCGCAATATAGGAATGCACAATGAAATGGGGGAAGTAGGTGGTTTTCTGAACATGCAGTACTTTTGGTCAGAGATGTCTGGAAATACTCCATTGCAGTGAGGATACCAGTACTCACTTCTGCTTTGCAGCAGCTCTGTGTCTCACATCCCTTCCCCATACTTGCCTGCAGGGTCTGTATAGGGAGCAGGTGTGCTTGTGGAGGCAGACCATGGTCACCAACTATAAATAGAGCTGTATTCTTAGGTATGATAAAGCCCAAGTTAGCAACTTGAGAACTTTCTGAGGAGCAGACAGTGCTGACTCTTGAATTTAGCATGTAGTAAGGAAGGCTTCTGTAATGGACTTGAATGCATCTTTCATCAATCACTGTTCTGTGTGCTTTTGATTTTTGAAAATTTGGTCTCTGCTTCTCTATCTCCAGAAATATTCTATATGCAGTGATAAGATACTTGTTTTAGGATGCCTTCAAGACTAGCCTGCATGATCGAAGCTGCTTGCCATGCAAGCAGGAACACAGAGGAAGATTATAGAAGAAAGGATCATTTTTTATGAAATGTATCACTAAACTTATAAGCACATATAATTTTATTTTTAGGCTAAAAAAAAGAAGTGATTTCCTTTTCCTAATCTTCTGTGGCGTTGTTTTCCATTAAAAAATAGCAACATGAAAGAATAAAAGTCTGCTTTTGTTCTATAAAGAGATGAAAAAAAGTTGGGAATAATCACTTTCAAGTGCTACACTTGCTATTTAGTCAATAGAAGCTCTTTGAAAGTAAAGTAAAGCCAGTTTATAAAAACAAACGTGCTGTAGTGGTAATCTTTGTCTGAGGAATGCTTGATCAAAAATCCAGCCTAGAAGACATGCTTGCTGTGTATCAAACCTATAGTAAAGATAGTTTCGCTAACCTGTAAAGAGTAAGAAATAACCTTCATCTGAAAAAGTGGCAGTATGTGTTTTGATTAACACAGTTGAAGTTTTAGTTCAAAACAAAGTGATAGAGTGGGATATTGATGGAAAAGCTGATGGATGGAACTACTGTATTCCATTCATTAAAATCTGGCATTCTAGGGAGTGCTTTGATAATGTAATGGAATTTTAAAAATACTTTGTGATCATTTGACTTAAGGTTTTTTTTCTTCCTATTCTGTTCTTTGCTTCAGTATTAGTAAAGTTAATTTACTTGAATCATACTAAAAATAACAGAGTTAATATAATTATTTAGCAAGTCTTTTAATCAGTGGCTGCGCATTTGCAAGCTAACTTTGTCTTTACAGATTGTGCAATAATACTCTGCATGCTCTAGAACGAGGCAGAGCTTTAATATGGTTAATTTGTATTGGAGAAACAAGGATTTGTGGTTAAAAATATAGGTTTGCTGTTGTCTGCACAAAACAGTTCTGTTGCTTGCAAGATGAATATGTTGGCATATTTCATTCTTTTATACTGAGGAATTCCAAATGATTTTAAAGCATAGTCTTTTCAGTTTAGGAATAGAATTTGCTTGATTTGAAAGAAAATGTGATATTTACACAAAAGACACTGCAATGAATAAAGCTGTTAAAAAAATCCAAATAAGCAGGATGAGTAATACATGGAAATGACCAAGAGTAAACTGAAAAGAAGCACATCTTAACCCATAGTGCGAATGGAAAAAGAAGTCAGTAAGTGAATTTATGTGAGGGATACAACTTCCTGAGCAAGCAACCAGGTGATTGTCATCAGTGTCTTGTTAATAGTGTAGATGACTAAAAACATTTTTAGTCTTTCTGGTTTGAGTGCAACCAAGGTATTCATTATTGAAATGTTTTCATATTTGTCTCTAGCATATGATAAAACATTGAATACTTTACCATCGTTTGTTCAGATTTCATGTTGGAATTAAAGAGCTATCCTGTCTCATAGTGGAAGATTTTCCCCATTATCTGTATCATTACCTGATTTTTAACATTGTGTAAAGTAAAATGCGTTTTGAACAGCGTATTGACACTATTGTAGTTATATCTTGCAAATATCTTGCAGATCAGAAAATTGGTGAAGAAGTAATTGTTCATTTTAGTATATTTGATAATAATAATTATTACTTCTTTTGGTGTATCCAATGTAGAGGTAGATTTAACTGTATTTCTTGCTACTGTGGAATGGATTGAACTAAATTTAATTTCTCTAATGGATAAGGTTGTTGTGATCTCTCTGTAAGAGGACTTTCATTTATAATTCCTAATGGTCCAACAGTGGAGATGTAATTTTAGTGTAGCATCTGATGCATTGTACAGAACAGGACTCCACTGGGGACCTGGACAGCCCACCTGATGAACTAGTCTTTCACTGCTACTAGCTGATTTTTAGCAGGCTGTAACTCTTCAGTGGGAGAAAAATTTTGGGGAAAAACAATTAGATTTAGTTTTTTTCTTCTACTTGATACAATTTGTGGGAGAGTTCACAAAACACATCCTTGCTTTCCCCTAAGATTAAAACAGTGAGACTATATGGCTTTAAAATTTGAAGCAACAATAAAAGAAGAAAATTATTCCTATCACCTGTAGCAAAAATGTGTCAAGATTACTTTCTTTATTCCATGATTCTTATTCAAAGCTATCGTTAATAATAGTTTGAGCCTTACTTTGTTTTGTCTGTGGTACTGAACAGATGTGTCTTTAGAAATAAAATCTACAACCATATATCATTTTAAATATTAGCCCCATTTTTGCATCTACCTTGCCCAATGCAAATGTTTCCTGGTGGGCAGGAATACTGAGTAATAAGGTGTGAAAGTATTATCAGCTCCTGTTTAGCTTCTATCTCTGTGTCCTGAGCTCCAATCCAAAGTATTGCACTGTGTCTGTTTGTGTTGGTATGACCAACAGTGGAGAGTATCAAGACTCTTGAGAAAGTACTTGACATATTGCAGGATTGGCTCATGTGGGGTACTGATGGCAGAAAGAGAAGGATCCATGGGCTTGTTTATGAGTGAGCAAAATAAGGGTCTCTTGCAAATGCTGATCAATTATATCTGGGGCCCAGTGTTCACCTTTTTTCCTAGTATCTGTTGACTGATTTATGTTCTCGGTTTAGGAAAGACATTCCTCACTTTATTGTTCCCACAAACCCCAGACCACATGCTGTCTCTTGCTCTCCTCCTTTCCCTCTCTCTCTCCCTGCTGCAGCAGGTTGGAGAGGAGAATTGGAGGCACAAAAGGCACAGATAGAACAATTTACTGGAAGCAGCAATGAGATAAGAGAATGAGCAGGAGCAGTAACCACGTTAATAACAAAAGCTTACAAAAGGGAGAGTGCAGAGCATGACCTGACCGTAGCCATGTTCCCTCTGGCTCAGGACCGGCGTTCCCACTGCTCTGACCAGAAGGAAATGGCCCGAGGTGCATTGGAATAAGGTCCTGGCCATGCCCCTGTCCCAGCTACTGCAAAAAATTAACCTTACTCTGGCTGGAACCAGGACACACATTCAAAGAAGTGAAACCTATATACTTAGTAGAAAATCTGTGATCATTTCCTAGCTTGTGTAGAGGATTACTCTGTGACAAATTCTAGTCTTGATTACAGTAAGAATAAAGAAACATTTTAATCATCTTAGTTGTTTCTTGTGTGTGTGCTAGGCCTCAGTAATGTTCTGGAGGCTTTTACTAAACTCTTTATTTGTCCTGAAAAAAACCCAAACACCTTAATTGGCTCTATATCAGAAATCTTGTTACTTTTAAAGAGGTGATAAGTTAATTTGTTAGTCATCCCTCTTCAAATAAGACATTTTGGGCAATACAGTATTGTTTAAGAAATGACTGCATGAGAAAAAATTTGCCTCCTGCTACAAGTTTAAGGGCATTAATGTAAGACAGACAAATGTATTAGCATCTGTTTTCAAATTGTTCCAATGGAAAATGGTCCTTAGCCAACAGAATATTTTGTGAACTCACTTCAGAGTTGATTCTGAGTCATGAATGTGTGTCATGGGAAGTACGAAATGCAGGGTCAGTAATAAAATGTCTTGTACCCAAGAACATTTGTTAGAACAATGTTTAAGTTTTTTTTAAAAGCAGTCATTAGTTGGTGAGACCTGACAGGTATACATCCTAGAGCAGGCTTTTAGTTCTAACTGCTCTCCAGTGGGAGAATGTGAAAAGACAAACACCTTCAAATGTTTTTCATGTCAGCATTTTGAACAGTTTTTGGGACTATAGAGAATTGATCATTGTGTAACTTGTAAAAAGTTAAATTATTGTGTTACCAGTTTACTTTAAGGTTTAGTATTAAAATCCCTGAGCACCATTCTTATTTTTGGACAACACTTAGTTTTGACAGAAGAAAAATAGTTTCTTTAAAGTCAAAGTTAAAAGTTTCAGCAAATATGGTGTGTAAGTCTTCCATCAGTACACTTAGGGTAGAGCTGTGTAAGTTGTATTTAATACTCTATAAATGTCATGCATGTTAAAGGAAGATATAATGCAACAAATAGAGCCTGAAAGTATTTCTGTTTGTTCAGATATACAGCCTGTTGTGAAAATCCTGAAGTGGAGAACCTGTGTTCCAACTGTTGTTTGTCATTAAAAATGATGACAGTCTCTGTTAAGAACATCTGCTTGCCTAATGTGCCAGCAATAAAAGAGATGTCTATGTTATGTTAACTTAGCTTATTCTTGTCTCTTCATTTCTAAGCATTTGGTTTTAAAATACTAGAAAAAAAACCTAATCTTTTTGAAATGAAATATTGTTGTAGCTTTTTCAGAGCTTTTCTGCTCTGAAACACTCTAATAGGAAAAGCAGATATTCAGTTGCTAGGTCATCTCAATAACACTGAGTTGGTCATAATGAAGAAGCTGTCTCTGTATTTTTTGTTCTGAGTTTGAACAGCTATGCTTTATCTGTAGTTAGGTTCTTTTTTTACCAGTTGCCTGAGTCACAGTAGGTCACTTAGATGTAAGTATTATGCCATTTTAATTTACAGTACAGGATTTCCAGGTTTTTCTAGAATTAAGAGTAGTATTTACAGTTGCATGCTTTTTGGTTATAGCAGCAGATAAATGGCGGGTGATAGGAGTGCTGATAAAGGCTTGTGTCTGTTCTAACTTCATAAGAATTTTTAATCCACTTCATAAGTGCATCTTACTGACAGCTCATTCCCAGTGGCTAATGCTCCAGTGGTTTTACAGCTTAATGATACATATTCTGTGCTGAAATTGGGAAAGTACAGAAAATGTGACACATATAGCCAATTTTTTTGTCTTGCTTAGAAAGTCATATGTCAGCAAACTGAAATCCTCTCCTCCAGTATTTTTTTTTTCAAATGGGCTTCTCTAATATGGCAGAGTGGAAGACTGTATTGTATTACGTTGTTCAGATCTCTGCACATCCTTTTTGCTCCTTAATTCATAGCTATAGCAAATACACAAAGATTAAAAGCAAACTCAAAAGTGTGTAGCATCCTGTTCATGTGTTTCCTTTTACTGTTAATCCCTGTAATTAATGCCCTATGAGGAATGGGGCTCTAATCACTTACAGAGCACAGCCATGTAAGAAGACAGTGCTTGTCTGGGGGGTGTTCAGCAGCATGGAGCAGGGGTGACCCAGTCAGTGCCCAGCTGTCCTCCAGTCTATGCTTACGTGGGTTCGTTAACTACACCCATGTATGACTGACAGGCTTGGAATGATTGTCTGAAAGGAATATTGCCTTATGAAGTGCCACTGAGACTTGCTTACTTTCTCTCACTTTTCCACTTCCATTGGGAGGAAGAAAGGAATGGGGGAGGGAAGCTCTTCCGTGAGGATCATGGGTCTCAGCAGTCTCTTTGAAATAGTCTTTAATGAATCCTGATGCCAGGAAGAGACATGTTTGAACACCACATACCAGTTTTTTAGTGGCTCAAGAGGAATTTGAATACAAAATGCTTTTCTGAAAGCCCAAAAGGTTTTTTCAGGGTTTTCATTTGTTTGTGCTGCATGAATTTAGTGTTATTAATGCTAAACTGTCATGGACAACCTAAAAGATAAACGTATTTTTTTTAGAATCCTCCAACAGATCTTTAAATGGACTTGGAGGACAGATTTTTGGATATTTGTTTTAAAAATCAGTCCTTTATTTAGTGATTTCTGAGAATGCAATTTGTTATTAGAGTGGATGACTGTAAGGACTTTTGACATACTTCTCAAAACTTAAAAGCCCAGTGCACCCAGTCTACTGGAAAGGGTAATATTAGTGAAATAAACTGGCTTATGCTTACTTAGAGTAAGCAAAGGAACAAAAAAGAGCAAAACCCATCTCTTAGTGTCTGTTTTAACATGGCAAAAGTGTCTAGTGGCTAAATCCTTCAAACATAATGGAACAGGAAAGTCATATCTGTTACACCAGTTTGAGGCACCTGTTGGGAAAAAGAGACATGTAAATGAGACATGTTCCTTTGTTTATTTGCGCTTTGTTTCAAGTGATGTTGTACTGTGCAGAAAGTCTTTCCAAGGCAGTCTTTTCCTTGGGCAGTTATTTGTTCACACTTGTTTTAAGCTTATTAAGGAGTTTTGTTTGCCATGTGCTTGATGTGCCTAAATAAGCTGGGAGGGGGCAATGACAAGTAAACCTTAGAGTAAAATCAACTGACAGCTGTGAAGAGGTTTAAGTTGTGGATATTCATGGATATGCAATTTAAGATAGCTGTCATATCCTTCTGTATCTTTGGAGAACATCAGTTCCATGAATGCCAGCTATTTGCTGTATTAACAGAAGGAAGAGTATTTGTCACTGGGAAATTGATGTATGGGTTAGAGTTGGCAAGAAAAGGAAAAAAAAATGTCTCAAAGGATGTTTCATGTTCTTTTTTTGTCTTTATGTATACTTGTGGCTCTCTATTGTAGCTTTCCTGTGTGGTAGCCTTTCTTGCTTGTTTTTGTTTCTAAAAGTTTAGCTAAGAATCTGAAGTGAAAGCAAATGGAAAGGTAGTGCTGATTTTAGTAGAGCTCCTATATATTCTATTCCTGGATTTTCAATTTGCTTTGTGTAACAGCAGATGGTCCATCTATTGTTTCATTATTCTTTTGGGAGTCTGACCCTCTGTAGTGGGTGTGTGCTTTAGTGGAAAAAGAACAAGTGAAGTAGATTTTTTTGTGATGGCTATAACTCAGTTTAATAAACTGTTGATGACCTCTGCAATTATAGCTCTTAAGGTTTATTTTTATTTGAATGCTTGATATTGTGTGTAAATTCTGTCATCAAGGTGGTTTTTTCTTTGTTGAAGTGTCAAGGGTAGTTTTGATTCAAAAGGATTGTTCACTGTGGTAAGTGCTGTTTTGTGAAATGGCATAATTTTACCATATGTCCTGGGTTTTATTTGAGATACTATGAATAAGCAGTGTGAGTGCTTTCAAAGAGGCATTCCTGCTGTCCCACATCAACCATGTGGGCTTTCAGCTAAGCTTCCCAGGAAGACAGCAACATATGTGTACACAATGTGTGTATTATATTGGCGCCCACTCACAGTGTTAAAGATGTGTCAGCATTTCCAGAATAGTTCCCTATTTTAAGAGCCTTGTTTTAGCCTGCATGTGAAAGTTGTCTGTGATGGAACTTTACACACAGTCTCAGCCATTGTAATTTTCAAGTGTGACTTTTTGCCAGGTGAATATAAGCTGAATTAAATTACTTGCAAATTGTATGCAAATTGAATGGAATACCTCTAGAGGCCTAGTGTCATGATAGACTCTAAACTATAAAGCAGTACCTTATTACATGTCCTGAGGCTATAGTGGATGCCACTATTTTTGAGGAATTGTAAGGGATTTGTGGTAAAAAAAGATAGCCTTGGGTTTGTGACTATTGTCTAGGCTGAACAGCAATTGTGTTTTAATAGTAATCGTGTTGGAGTATGGGGAACCTCCAGTTTCACTGAATTTCTTTCAGCTGATTGAGGTTCTATCACTGTAGTAGTCTAGAATTAATTGGTGTTTCCCTTACTTGTCAAACCAGTCTTTTTTTATATACTGAGAAACAGGGTAAGTATATAGCATATTTAAAATGTGACAGTATTGAAACTGTGTTCCCCCGAATTACAATGTTTTCTTGCCGGAAGCCTTTGCCTAATTAAGAAACCATCTTGTTCCATACACGCAGCAGGGCAAACCATGGGACAGGACATGCTGATTGTGTAGCGTGTGGGTGGCTGTGTAGGAGCAGAGTTCAGATTGGATGTTGAAACAGGCAGACTTCAAACATTTCAGTTTGTGTGCAGGAACAATAAGTTGCTACTATAGTTTCAAAAGCTACATGCTGTAAACAAAATGTTATGTTATAGCTTGGGATTTACATATATGTGTTATATTTGCTGGATGGAAGTTTTATTTTAAATGAATGTGTTTTCAGTCCTCTTTAGCTGAATGCCATCTACAAGCCTCCATATAAATGGCAAATGGTTTCATTTGAGCAACAGTGGGTCAACAAGACAAGCCTGCAGTTTGAAGATAAGCAAAGCAATGTTCTTCCACATTTTGAAATCCAAGTTGAGAACTGACACCCCTGGAAAGAGCTACTCAGAGCATCCCTAATAGGAAGGGTGGATCTGTGGGACATTGCTGTAAAAACACTTTCCTTGTGCAGCTCTACTGATCACGTTAGGACATCCAGTGCTCCCATGTTTCTGCAGTGGTAGATTATTCTAATTATTGTTTTATACTGAATGAATCCTGTTCATGGCTTAGTCGAACCTCTTGAGAGGAGCTAGATGTACAATACATCAGGTAATATGCATAGTGACAGCAAGTATGCAAATTGCTGTTCTTAATTTTTGCACTTCCTTTAGGAAGCACCAGTTAATATTGATAAAAGAATATTGAATTGACAGGAACCTGAGATTTTCTGTTCTGAAACAGTGTCAGCGCATTACCACCAACTAACAATAGCCCCTTCCCAAGCTTCGAAGTATCTCCTAGAACCTGAAACTTTGACTGCAAGGGACAATGAGCCCGGATGTTGCAAGAGCTTATCCTCTGTGGGCTGGAGAGGTTAAACCCTGGAGCAAACACTAGTGTAACCTTTTGAACCTTTTTGGGAGTGGGTGGAGGCTGCAGGGGAAGGAATGACCCAGGTGATGACCTGCTCTTGGACGTAATCAGGTAGCTAGCAGGGCTCATAACACCTTGATGCGTTGGGTACGCAACCCAACTGCCCTTCTGATTAGATGAATCACTGTAGTTTGAGTTCCTTTTAATGTTAGTCCAAGAGAATTGCATGTCTGTAATGAAGTCTACAGGTCACTGAGGCATTAAATCTTGTGTAAAGATCTAATTTAGAGTGCAATGAATATGTGTAGATGGTCAGCCTCTGCTGTGTCCTGCAGTAAATGGCTTTGGAGGATGATGGCCATAATTTGTGATTAGAAGGTCTGTGTCCTGTTTTCTCCATCTGCAAAATGTGATTGTTTACTTAATGTATTCATGTTTGTAAGTGTTTTTGTCTTTTTAGCATCAGACTGCACTGATGTCAGATTACATTCCTATGGCTGATTCCTAAGCTCATATATACATGTTTTCTCTGAATGATCCACATCAGAGATAGAGGGAGCTTGCACAAACCTCAGACAAAACCAAAATTTCTTTAGGCATTTATTTTTTAAGATACCATCTAGTAATACTTGAAACAGTGATGGGAGCATATGCAAGTCTGAGTGTTTAATGATATTCAGGAAGTTTGAGAGTAATTTAAGTTTCATATAGATTTGATTCTGCTTAATAAAATGTACTTGATAGCATACTAGTTTTATGTATCCTTTTGGAGTTTTTATGTATCTTTTTATGTATATTTTTGAGTTTTTCACAAAGACCATACACTTTCTGGGTTTAATATTACAAAATTAATTTTCGTTTGTAACAGCATGCTCCTTTCAAGAGTGACTAGATGGATGATAAAATGCACACCAATCATGATAACAAAAAAAGGTGTTTGAATAGCCTTGGATTAGTCATATTTCTTATTTTGCAACTACTGTCATTTCTGTGTAAGTCCTGCATACCCTAGAGCTCCCACTGTAATGATTCTGCCTCATTTTCATAATTAGCCTTCCCTCCCCGCTGCAGTGTTGCTAAAATATCCCCAGGGTTCCTTCTTCCACAAGGGTTGATTCTCCTGTGAATTTAGGATGAATGTATGGCTCCCTGGGGAGAAAAAAATAATATAGTCAGCAGATACAGCTGTCCATGACTGCAGTGTTATGACATAGTTTTACACTGACAGCTGAGATTTTATATACTCTTTAGCTTATAATGGAAAGAACTAAGTAGTAATAATGCTGTCCCATCAAGGACTATTCAAACAATCACATGCACTTAAATAGATACTCTTTCATCTTTGAATAATTAGAGAACATTTTTATTTTGCCAGTCCAGCAAATGTTCACCAGACCTTCACAAAAAGCTTATTTTATTCTTTTTGACGTTGTTAATATTTGAATGGCAGTTTTATTTGTACAGTTCTTTAACTCTTCAAAGTGGTCTTACAAAGGGTAGCTAGATTTTTATGTTTAGAGAGATTTATTTTCAACAACCATACTTTAGCTTTTTAACTTAGATACTTGATTACACTGAGTTTTGCTTTGCTTCACAATTCAGTGTACCCTGTCTAGTATAATTTGTTTGAAGAAATCTGTACATGAGCCATTAGAGGATAAGTACTTGATACTACCTGAATTTGTACCTTCCAAATTAAATAGTGGAAACCTTTTCTCACTGTTCTATTCCCACTCTGTTCCTAACGAAATATTAATAAGATTTTAGCTGCAAATTAAATTGAAATTTTGTTTGCAAATTGTGGGGCAAAGCAGTGCAACAGAGATGAATGTTAAAAGAAGAAAAATTTACTTCTCATTAAGTAAGTGGACTGAATTTGGTGCAGTCAGATTTGAGATATATTACATCGGGCTTTGTATTGCTCTTGTAACAGACTTAAAAGGTATTAGGTATGACCAGAGAGGGTTGGAAGATAAAAGCTTGCAGAGGAAGAGTGAAGGAGGGGCAAGATACATGAAGTCCTGACTGAGCCACGCATGAACCTGATATCTTTTTGACCTGTGACTTTTTGGCAAATCAGTAAACATGACACAAATGACATTATTCTGTTTTCTGTTATAACGTTTAGTAACACATGATCAGTTATTTAGCTTGTGTAAAAGCAAATGACCCCTCATATTTCCTTCTCTTTGAATCTCTTTTTATAGATAGAGGCATAGGCATTTAGAGTAGTGAGTCAAATTTATTAAGACTTCATGAGAAAAACACACAAAATGCACATATCTTAATTTCCCCTAGCTATACATGATCTCAGTGTTTTGTTCCTGAAAAATCAACATTTAGTCAATAGCTCTCTCCAAGGAGTGCTTCATGTGTGTAATTTAATTTGATTCCATTTGGTTTATGGTACCTACTTAATCTGGAATTTATGGCTAAATTGAAGACTGAACTAAGTTTATGTCCCTCTTTTAAGTCAAAGCTAGTTGGAGAGTTTGAGTGTTCTTTGCAGGGAAGAATGAAGCAAGATTTATTAGACAGCTGTATGTCTATTCAAATCTGATTTACCCACCAGTAAGTTCTAATTTGTTGTGTGTTCATTTTTACTTAAAGTGATCTAATTAAAGTGCTTTGGTTTCATTTTCTCTGTCCCTTACCATAAGTTTGAAAGGAAATGCTGAACAATGGCTGCTGTCCAGAAATCTTCTGAATCGTGAGACCCAAAACTGCTGATTCTGCTACTCCTGCCACCATTCCTTCCAAAACCAGTTTCTTGTTAGTGCATGTTTTTGGATATCAGTGCATTTTCTGGTTTGCAGGATAAAATGTGCTCATTTTCAGGGCAAAGGCTGCCTCAGTAATATATCTAAAGGATACAATGCATCACAATTTGTCAACACACAGTTTTGTTTCTGTGAAAGGTGGTATTATCCCAGTGTATATGAGTTAGTGAAGTTATACTCTATGTGTAGTACTGATGTAGGGATCAAGTTCAGGATGAAAAGTTGAGCTTTTGCTTTTGTCATATGGAAGTGTTTTGAATTGGAGTGCATGGGGAAATAACCCCAGCTGACTCAAAGTATATCAAATCGGAGAGCTGCATTCTGTGGTTTTTATTATATTACTTACCTCACTGTTGGAGATGCAACTGCTCTAAATTTTAATATGACTTAGCAAAATTGTTTTATAATACTAAGGCTTTTTGTCGAAGAAACCCCTCCTGTTTAATTTTGCATCATTATTTTAATAAGCTTATATGATAAGCCACCTTATATCAAAGTTATTTTATGTTGTCATGTCTAAAACGTGACAAAAGGTGAATGCACTTTAAGACATGGTTTTTTTAAACATTATTTTAAAATAATTGTTGCTTTGTGTTTCTGAAAGTTAATTCAGAATCATATCTAGTAATGTTGTAATGTGTAGATAAAGACTGGGAAGCATTTGATTCCTACCGTTACATGCCAGTGGTTCATGTATTTTACGCAAAGACTGAACTGTTAGTGTTATGTGTGAAATAAGTAAAAATGGGATTTTGGTCATATTCCTGACTTTTATACGGTATTTAGTTCTTAAAACAAAAGTGCTTTTAGATTTTTCTTAAACTAGAAATTGTGGAAATTGAGATACAGAGAGGTGTGAAAGTAATTTTCCTAGAATTATGTAACTTGTTCAGAGCACTGCCAGGAAGAGTGTCTCCTGCTCTTCAGGCTCTTGCTTTGATTTCTGTATTATATCATGCTAAAGATTTTTCTGCTTCCATATTTTTATTAAAAAGGGGAGGATATGTAAGAAGATATTTGCCTTCGTTAAACCCCTTTCTGATCTAGGGATTTGCTATAAGATCAGGATGATCCTTCCTGGAAAAACTAGCACATTGGATGTAGAGTTACTGGGACAAATTTGCTTTTTATGTGGCTAGTTACCAAGCTGGATTAAAAACTGTTTAGACATAGCCTGGCATCAAGCATATACACAGTAGATATAATGAATAATAGTAGAACCACATTAGGTAATTAAATTTCCATGAAATGTTAGATTTTTCTGATTTTGTTTATTGAGCAAAGCCGGAGTAAGTGAACTTAATCAGTTGTAACCGTTTCTTTTTAACTGCTTGAAAATGGGAGAGTGGAATTAGTTTCTGCTACAGTAACAGGAAATAGAGCATTTTTTAGTTATATGTAGTACAGGTAAGATGCAATGCAATGATTTGTAACAGCATATGAAAAAGGTGCCAAGTTGAGCAATAGGCATCAATGACTCGCTCATGATTAAACCTACATTCATATTACAACTCTCGTATCTAAGTATTCGGAAGTCTGTGATGAGGAGGTGGTGGTTTTAAAGCTAAATTGAACAGGTTTTATTTCCAAAGGTCACACTGAATTTTGTCTTCAGCTGTACTGAACGAAGAAATGCTAATCTCAAAATGATCTTGCCCTCAGAACAGAAATGGTTCTCCTGGAGCTGGCTGTTGTTGCTGTGTCTGCCTGAGTGTAGGGAATGCTGCAGCATCTTATGTCAAGTGTCTCCATTTTCAATGCAGAAATGCTCCCAGCTGAGCTGCAACTCTTGAACAGATAGTACTCCAGGACACAGCTGACGACACACAGAAACTAGTTTTAAACTTCTGTTCACACAGCTTGGTAATAGGGTCTCATAGAAATCTTATCTCTTACTCCTTTTTGAGTTGATATTTATTTAGTTAGCTTTCTATAATGGAAATTCAGTCGTTTCCTGAAAAAGTGATGTTATCATCATTGAACAGTCAACTCCTCCATTTTACTTCTTGTTAGACTTGTATTTCCAAGTGGGCATGCTGATCTTAGGATTTGCTTAACTGAAGTTGGAAGGGACCTCTGGAGATCATATGGTTCAACCCCTCTGCTCAACCAGGGCTGCCTGAAGCCTGTTGTCCAGGGGCAGGGGGTAGAGAAATAATTAATTTTCTGCACAAGTTTGAGGGGAGGTCTGTGTCCTGTCTTTTATTTTGGTTCTTGCAGAGAGCAGTCATAGCTATGTATAAATAACTGTCCTAAAATATTATCTATTTTAATGTTGTAGCAGCTGGCATCAGATTTTTTCTTTTTTTTTTTCTGTAATAGACTCTGGTTTCAGTTTAATACTTACTGAGTATGTGTCACATAGACTCATGTGAGTGAAGTTAACAGGATATTGTCTATTAGTACCAGAGATTTCCAGTCCCTTTCTCCCCCTGCCACCTTTTTTTTTTGCCTTCTTTGGAGGGGGGAGCTGTGGGGAGCTTTGGGTTATGGATACATCTGATGCTGCCTTTGCTAAGCTATGATCCACTGCATGTGTTTAATAGATACCAGCTAGATGACAGTAGAACTGAAAACAGACTGGGTAATGCTCACAGAGCCACACAGAGAAATTTGGTTTTAAATGTCTGGAGTGGAGATCTCACTGCACACTTTAGTTTTGGTGAGGTGACATATGAGAATGGAGCAATGTTGGCACAGAGGAGGAATGTAGTGCAAGAAGATCCACTGAAAAAGATGTTCTCTGGTGATGAGGAAGTGGAGAAGGCACCTTAAGTTCTATTTAGTCTTTAAGCTATAAGAATTGTTGAGCTAACAAAATTCCGTTTTGGAGGGAAGAAGGCAGCTAGCATGATGCAAGGGTAATTGATTTTGTCTACTAATTTATATGTATGTTTTATACAGAAGGGGGTGTACAGTTGAGCTGCAAGGAAGCAGATTGTAGATGGAGGACAAAAGCCTTAGCAAAATGATGTAAATAGGTAAAAACTTGTAATATAATTTTCTTTTTGTTCTTTTTTCAGCCATGCAGTAAGCATGAGATATTAGGCCTGTTAAGTCTAAAATCAACATGTGACATTCAAAATAAAAGAGCACAGAGCAAGATCTTTGAGACAGAGCCACATGGCTTCCTCACCCCTAGGCTGAATAGGGAAGAACCATGGAAGCAACCTGTGGTCTAGTTACGTTTCAAGAGAGGGCACTGGTAGTAACATTTAGCTCTTTTAAGAAAAGGTAGAGTTACAGAAAGTGTGGAGAAATCCTATGGCGTTTCATGGAAGTGTATGTCTGAAGATGGGAGACTAGCGCCTAGAAGTCCTTCATTGTAAGTGGCCTGTTCATGTTAAAGGTGAATGTGGCCCTTCTAAAGCTGTACCTCAAAGCTCATCAGCCAGGAGATTTTTAAGCTGCAGAGTTTAATTATGCTTGGAAAAGCAGAATATTAATTTGCTAGGCTATAAATATAACACAGTGAGAGACTGACATTTTAAAGCTCAGGATGTATTCTGATGTAAGATGTGCTTATTTCCTTGAAGAGCTGTTAACCAACTCAGGTCTCCAATTCGCATGTGCTTCTACTGTTTGGAAATAACTCCAGAGATATTCTTGACCAGTCCCTTGTTTTGGCTCCCAGGGGTTTAGTTTCTCACATTGTGTTCTGAAGGGAAGTATACAATGCAAACAAGTCATCAAGGAACGGTAACTAACGACTAGCTACCTGAGCTGCTCCATTACACCTGCTGACATAAGAAGAGGTTTCAGTCCACTAGATTACAAATAGTGAGATTGTAGCCTCAGTGACACAATTTACATGCACAAGTTTGTTAGCAAAATGTGTATTTATCAATAAAACACAGAAAGCTGGCTTTAAATTTCTGAGATACTTCTCTTCACTCTACATATTATCTTGTGTTTCTTTTTCATACGGCAAGTATTGTAACTCCTTGGGGTTTTAGTCCTCTGCTGAATAATTTCTTTGTATTTGATAAAGGTGTTCATAATTTCTGGCCAGCATTTGGAGGTACTGCTATTTGTGCTTAGGCAATTGCCCGGTGTGTGTCTAGTTAAGTTCTCTACATGCATGCACATTATTATTCTGCCTGCCCATGGTGGGGGTTCTGTGTGTTTAGTTGTCTGTCAAATTTACCACATTTAGAATTTGAAAGCAAAGGCATAAACTTGTCTTTGGACAAGAAATATGCGTGTAGAGGAAACTGAGTTTTTAATGAAGAAGAATGTATAATTTTAAATAAGGTTCCTCTTTAGAGATTTTGGGTTTGGGTGCTGTAAAAATGAATATAATGCTTCCAGACCACCTTAAAAGTTGCTTGAATACACTGTGTGAAGTTTTTCTAGAACTATATAAGAATAAAATATTAGATTGCCTTCTGTTAAAGTGTGCAGAACATTAGCTTTTGAAGATAGTTAAAATCTCAAATGTAAGTGTTCTGTTTATTTTATTTCTATAAAATGTGTTCAGTCACGTTGTATAACTTTTGCCAGTGAAAAGCTCTATTATTTTGAATAATCATTACTCCCAATCTGATGCTGCTGTAGAATTAAATTTTATATTCTAATATTTAAAAATATTTATATCTATATTCCTTCCTGTCATAGTGTTATATTTTCTGTTTTTACTGTAAATGTTATATCTGTGCTATTCAAAGTAAGCTATTCTGTAGGGTGAAATAATTTTAAATGCCCCATGATGATAACTCTTCTAGCAATAGTGTGCAGTTCTAGTTTTATGCTTTTTAAACGTGGAGACTTCAATATATGAAACTGCACTATGTTGAAACTTTTCATGACTCCTTTAATACCACTGTTTCTTTTTTGAAGTTTCTTGTGGTTCAGTAACTAAAGGATTTTATTGACACTGCACCTCCCAGAACACTTTAAGGACTCAGTAGGTTCTTCACTGAATTCTTCTTTGCTTGCTGTTGGAGCCATACCACTAGCCACCATGATTGTTGGTAAAGCAGGCTTCTGGAAGGGCTGTCTGTGTGGGCTACAGTTAGCAGAGCAGTCTTGTAAGCAGGGTGTGAGGAATCCATGCCTTAAAACATAAGGTAAATTAAACCAGTGAGGATTGATCTGTGTGTGTCAATGCCATCCCCACTGTGAGGCATGAGGCTGTGGAAGCTGGGGTGCAGCCCCTGGTCCAGCACCCTCAGCTACAGGAAAGCTGTGCCTCCCTCAGGTGGTTTTGTGTGTCATCCTGACTCTGTCCACAGCATCTTCTCCATAACTGCTTACCTTAAGTTCACATTATGTATTTTCACTCTTTATTACACTTTGGCTTTTACAGTCTGCTGTTAATGTTTTGGGCTGTGAAAGGCACGTAGCTGGTGTATAGAAGCCATAACAGTTGTGCCCTTCAGTGCAGAGTGAAGGCCAGCTTTCATGAAACTGGGAAGTCTGCACTGTAGGCACCAAAGCTGTGCCAAGCAGCAGCACAGAGCACGTCAGTTCAACAGCATCTACTGCCAGGGAGCTCAAAGAATGACTGTCCTCCTGCTTTGGCTGAAAATAGTAGGCAGGTTTATACCTCACTGTAACAGCTGTTCATCTCTATGTATAGTGCCAGTAAAAAGAAGTATTTGTCATGGTCTGCTTCCTCCCTGTGAGATGTTTGGATGAAGTCTGCTAGCACAGCAGTCTGAAGTACATTTCAAATACTGTTGATTAAATCTTGCCTTGACAGGGGCAGTGCCTTATTGAGCTGTTGCTATGAGCTGAGCAGGAGCCTCTCCACAGTTCCGAACTTCCTGTCCCCTTGCAGACCTGCAAGACAAAAGTCAATGGACTGCAGTGTACAGGAAGGTATTCAGGGTGCTATTGCATTATAGAAGTCTTACATAGGGAGGAATTTTGTAGGTTTCTAACTGTTTAAAATAAATATTTAAGCTTAAGTTAGTGAAACTTTGTAAGACTGGAGGTTTCTTTTACCCATACCAAATGCAGGATGAAACTTTGTAAGCTGTGAAAGTTTAGCCTTTCACTCCCCTTTTCACTTCTAGACCAGCTGTCTTGTGTCTGTTAAGCTGATTAGTTTTACTCTGTGTCTGTAAAGAAATGCTATTAGAACTCTGTGACTGTATCCTGGGTACAATTCTGTCAGGATATTTGTGTCCTTGCTTGACTAGCATATTGTTTTGAGCATCAGGCATGCAAATAACCAGCTGAGTCTTTGTAAACACAGTCACTTCCAAAAGGGATGCTTCTATTTTGCTTCAAAGTTAAGGATGTGCTTTGTTAAATCTGGTGCTTAAAGCAAGTAACATTTTCTGAAAATTGAGATACCCATCATATGACATGTACTGATGAAGATTGAGCAATTAATTTGAGAGTACTCAGGCATGAGTTTGTTTATTATAATAGTAAATGACAATCAAAGTAAAATGAGACTATTTGATATAATACTTTTCCATATATAAACATTGTTTAAAGTTTCCTACATGGTCTTACTTTGCTCTGGTATTCTTCTATACTGTTACTTTGTTCTCAGATTTTTGATGTAAATGAATATGTATATTTTGAAACTTCCATGTCTTTCACAGACTGACGTGGGTTCAGGATCAACTAAAATACCAATAGATATTTGCACCTTATTAAATTAAATGAGGATTAAACTTCTTGGTATTGCATCAGCTTTGTTCTTAGATTACTGTCACAGTGTGATACTACTGATCATGCATTTATTCCCGGAATTAATGAGTCATGTGATTCCTTACATAATTATTTATGTTGATTTGAGTCTGTAAAATAAAAAAATGGGTCACAGAATTGCAGAATGGTTGAGGTTGTAAGGGACCTCTGGAGCTCATCTGTTCCAACGCCCTGCTCAAGAAAGGCCACTTAGAGACAGTTGCCCGCAACCGTGTCCAGGTGGCTTTTGTCTGTCTCCAGGGGTGGAGACCCTACCACTTCCCTGGGCAACCTGTGACAGTGCTTGGTTACCCTCACAGGAAAAAAGTGTTTCCTGATGTTGAGAGAGAACCTCCTGTGTTTCAGTCTGTATTGATTTCTTTGAGCTCATATCTCTCCTCCTTGTACCCTTCATTTAGGTATTTTTACACATTGATGGGATTTCACCTGAGCCTTGTCTTCTCCAGTCTAAATCATGGCTGTCACATGTGAGGTGCTCCTGTCCCTCAATCTTCATGGCCCCTCTCTGAACTTCCTGCAGTAGCTCTGTCTCTCTCTTGTAGTGGAGAGCCCAGAACTGGGTGTGGTGTGGCTCGCCCATGCTGAGTAGAGAGGAAGGATCGCTGGATGGTAGCACTCCTCCCAATGCAAGATAGCATGGCACTGGCCCTCTTAGCTGCAAGGGCATGTTCCTGGCTTGTGTTCACCTTGGTGTCCAGCAGGACCTCTCATCCTTTTCTGAAAGCTGCCTTCCAGCTGCATGGCCCCCAGCATGTGCTGACTGCTGTGTGGGGTAGTGTCTCCTCAGGTACAGGGCTTGGCATTTCTCCTGTTGAACTGCCTGAGGTTCCTGGCAGTCCATTTTTGAGGTCCTCCGGGTGGAAGCACAACCCTCTGCTGTATCGGCCACTTCCACCAGTTTTTGTGTTGTCTGCAGACTTGCATCCTTATTTGAAAGCCTTTAGGCTTCCTGCTCTGGTTTGTACAGAGCCTGACAAACAAAAGCCTCAGTTTTGATTGGGGCCTCCCTGTGCTAAATTAACAGAATTAATAATGTCTTCATAAGACAGAAGCAATGATAAACACACAAATTGATGTTCAATGCAATCTACTTTTAGTGATTGTGCTAATGACACCAACTGGCCAGCAGAAGAAACTTTTTGCTGAAACAGGCTGATGAAGTAAAACTTGCGGTGATACAGAAACAAAAGTTGAGTTGCAAGGTAGTCTGAGATATTTACCAAAGTATTTCCAGTTTATTCAGGTAAACTTTTTGCCACTAGATAAAGTATTTTTTTTGTGCTGAGGTTTTTTGGGAGCACTCTTGTGCTATTCTGTCCCTGCTGGGTTATATTATTGTGGGTGAATTTTTTTTAAAGCATTTGATTTTGATTTAGCTTTCTCGACTTTATTGTTGTCTAATAAATTTTTTAAGAAACATTTGTGTTTGTAATAGCTACTTGCAGTTTCTGTAAATATTTCTGGCTAGTCAAACAAAAACATCAGTCAATTAAAATGAGAATTGTTTTTAAACAATTTAAACAATCAGGATGGGATTTTTCACCCAGAGGGTGGCTGGGGAACAGGCTCCCCAGGGAAGTGCACAGCATCAGCCTGACAGAGTTCAGGAAGTGTTTGGATAACGCTCACAGGCACAGGGTGTAACTCTTGGAACATCCTGCACAGGACCAGGAGTTGGCCTCAATGACCCTGATGGGTCTCTCCCAATTCAGCATTTCCTATGATTCTTTGTGATAAACCAAAGGTGTACTGTTATGTGAGGAATATGAGTTGCATCCATGAGTTGAAGCACATGCACTAAATGGAAGAGCCAAGTTGGATCTCTTAAGTACAGTGGTCTGCCTTGTTAGGCTTTCTTCAATGTTATACTAATACTTCAAATTACTAAATACACTAATATTGTGAAAAAAGGAGAAAAATTAGGTTATTTTGGTCTCTATAGGAAGGACACAATTTCAGCATCAGTATTTATACAACCTCATGATTGAGTTTTAAGTAGAGGTAGACTTGAGATTGACATACTGAAGTGACATTCAAGGCAATGTCAGTAATTTTTTTTCTTTTTTAGTGTAATATTTTATCTTTTTGATAATTATAGTATAACCAGTAATGTATTTGCAATACTTCTCTATTCTATTTATGTTCTGATTCCATAAATACAGTCCAGTAAAGTCTGTTACTGCTCTTTGCTTTTATAGACTGTGCTAAAATAATGAGAACTTTGAAAAGTGTTAGAACCACTGAAGGTATGATGCCAAGTATTTAAGAAAAGTATATAAGAAAAGCAAGCATAATTGCTTTAGTTGTCCTTATGAATTTGGTACAAAAGATTGGAAATATGTCCCATTTCTCTCTGGAGATGTGACTTTTATTCTGAGGATCTGCATGATAAAATACCTCAGGGCTCTTTTTGTATACATGCATTTGGGTATGGTTGTTACTTATATAATATTCAGGATTATATGTTAATGCACGCTATTTGCATAACCCCAATGTTTCCTAATAAATGCAGAATAATTTGGTATTTTTTATTTTACTTATACATTGTGCAATCTGATATTTTTTTCTGCCTACTTGCCTTATTCATGACTGAATATTGAACTCTTAATTTCTACTATGACATTGGTAAAACTGATCAGAGTCTGAGTGCTTTGCAGTAATAATTTTTATTCAGGGTATTTGCTCTTAGTGGGAAAATTGAAAGAATAATGGTGTAGTTAAGCAGCAATTAATTTTGTTAGTCTGATTGAAACATTTCTCAAGGTTTCCACATCAACATCAATTCAGCCAGCAGTTTAACAGTCACAAAGAGCTTCATGAATGCCAGGTGAGTTTCAGAGGCCATCCTTTTTGTGTCCTGAAAGAGCAGCAATGTGGTCAATTCTGCTGTGATACACTGTTGCACAGTTGAAACAACTTTCCTTTTTTAAATTTTAGATTAATGACTTCAGAACTGGCTGAAAAATTGTGTCCTTACTTGAGCCCTGCTTTAATTTAGGGTGACCTTTTGTTTTCTGATGTAAGCATGTTAGAAAGGGGAAAATGACCTTAACTGACACAAAGCTTCTATAAAAGTCTTGTTTAACTTAAGTAGAGCACTGTTGTAACCTATATAGAGCTGGGCAGATGCTTCTGGGAGCATCTTTAGTGTTCATCTCACATTTGAAATAGTGAAATTGTTTATAAACCTCTGAGATATAGTCCAAAGAACAGCTTAGTCCCATTAATTGCTTAGCCAAATGGTAGAAAAACATGAGTATCAATGTGTGTCTTTAATTTGGAGATCCCTCAGGAGTACCAGGTAAGGAAGAAGGAGAAACAGAACATGCTCCAGCTGCTAGGAGGTGCATTTTTTTACTACAGTCATCTGGAATTGTACAATATGTTCTGAAATGGAATTGTGGTGATGCCTGAGTGCAGGACTGGATCTTTACCTTTGCTGATTGACTGTGGGGGGATGTAATGCTGGTTTTATAAAAGCTGTCTCTGCTGGAATCCACTTTCCGTATTGCAGCTCACAGACAACTTTGCTGCTGCTGCTGCTGCCACTGGCTGTTGAGAACTGTCTTCTTTCTTTCATTTCTCTCCCCGTTCAGGCAGTGCCTTGAAATTCAGTTTCCCAACTGATTTTTCTCCAGTAGTGATTTTTTGCTTCTGGAAGGGAAACCTCAAGCTGCCTGAACAGTTGGACTTCGTGGTACTTATGATATTACTCTCTGTGTTTATACGGTCACGGACAACTGGTACATATTATTTCTACTGGTATTACTTGGAGCTTTATCTTGAAGTATTATCTTTTTAACACAGAAGGGGAAGATCGATCTCCAAAATTAATCTAAAATAGTGTGCCTAAATATGGGCAAGAAAAACTTTTCTGATGTTACTGACAAATGTGGTACGTGCAGAGAGCAAAAGCTTTCAGTGTTTCAGAGAAGTGCATCTTCTCACATATATCATGACCATTCACTAAAATCTTACTTGTTGTCCTCTAAAGAAGTGCATTTAGAGTATGTTTGTGTAGGAGGATCTATTTTTGTATGCTTTGGGTTTTTAATTTTCTAGGCAACGCTATCATCAGTGTACATCTTTTATATGTGCTTACTGGTCACAATGCAAATGATTTTAAGCTTTTAGAGGAGCAAGTAAAAGATTAATAATCCTTGAAAAATTTTAGAATGAGGAGGAAAAGATTTCTCATTTGGATTAATACAAAAATTAATCTAATTAACTACTAGACAGAATAGTTTAAAAAACCACAGATTGTCATGAATAAAAAATCAAATAACCTACCTTCCATCTTTCTAGCAGATTAATTCTGAAATAGGCTGGATTAATTATATTCATCATTATCATCATAAACAAAAATATTAGACCTATTTGTTAGATAGCCTTTGCCTTCTCTGTTTTCTGTCTTGCAAAATTCTGAACTAGTTTATTACAAAAATGAATGAGGTTTTGAATTACTGATAGGTGTTTTTTTAATCACAGTTAAAATCCCATGGTATTTAATCATTTCTCAAAAATGAATTGCAGCCAAAAGTGATATGAAGCTGACATCTTTCTGTGTCTAGAGATGTAATTTGGAATGAAGACTAAGCTGCATCTAAAGGTATGAAAATGTCAAACATAGTATTAGAAGCAGGCAAAATAGAATTCCAGACCTTGTATTTGTTCCTTAGAGAAAATGCTTGGTACTGGTGCCGTAAATAATGGACTTGATAATTTTAGGGAAAGTATTCAGAAAGAAAACATTCAATTTTCTTTGCATGCAGCAAGTAATTAATGAATGAAGGAGCTGGTGGGTGATGTTTCTGAGGGACTCCAAGGAACAGACAAGTAGAGCCGCACTGTGAACTTCTGAGGTGTATAATCAGGGGGAAAAAAGGGGGGAGGGGAGTGGCAAGGTATTTATGGGAAAGAAAATTAAAGTAACCATGTGAAGTACCCAAAAATGCCATAATGATCTTAACATATTGCAAAATAACCTAACAGTTACGAAAATGGTTTTGGATTTGTCAGTGCTTCCACGTCATAGCAAAAGCTTCTGCTGTGACATTTCTGTGGCCAACTTGCAGTATTTGTTATCATTTGAGAGATTCAGTTCAGATCCAGGGAGCATGAATGCTATGTTCTATGTAGTGCAAAGTTCCAAATGCAAGTGGCATTGGAGATGTACAGTAGCAAAAGAAATAAAAGGATTGCTGATAGAAACTACTATCAGAAAAAGGTGAACATGCTGAAAATTGTTGCTTTACTTGATATTACCTTATTACTCTGATAAATGTTTGTCAGGATTTTCTTGAATGTTTGCATATTAATAAAATTTAATCGACCTGTAGTAGTTTTCGATGCAAACAAATACATTATTATTGTATACTTTTGATTTGGTAGTTTTCACATACTTACTGCTAAGCACTGAAGTAAGAGGTTTTCATCGTTTCTCTGTTATTATTCTTGGAACTATTGCAGGTAGCCTGATGTTTTTATTGTCTCGCCATATTTGTAAAAGTACTATGATGTGAAGATCTTACTGAAAAAAAGTATTGCAGTTAATGCATAATAAAACATTTTAAGAGTGATGGTACTATTGTATTTCTTATCTTCAGTGCTTAAAAGATGACAAGTATTAGTTCTTAAAAAATTGTGTCAAGTGGTGAATTTTCTGACCCTCAGAATATTGCTTCAGGAATTATGATAGTACAGTTGAAAATCTGATTTTGAATTGTCTTTCTTATGCTTCTATTTATCATTTGGAAGAAAAAAATCAAACACAAACTTTACAAAGTATTTTTAGGAATCCCCTTGTCCTGAAATGCTTCCTTATTCACTGAAACAAGAATTCATTCATTTTAGCGAAATTTTGGCTACTTAGTTAAAAAAACAAACAAATAAAAATCCCAAAACTAAGGCCTCACACATATAGGAAGCTTTCTAATGCTAATAAAAAGTTTAGTGCTCTAGGTAAAAAATTAATTCTCTGTTTATAGTATAATGTTAGTGTTTTGGGTGTGGTTGTTTTATGAAAGGGTTTTTTTGCCAGCACCACAATATACCAAAACAGATGCAGGCAAGTTGTGCCAAGATACCATTTCTGAAAAGCAGCGATGGTAGAAATCAATTAAGCATTTTCAGCATCGTGTTTGAACTAGCCATGACTGTGTTGACTTTTCTTCTGCCTTTCCTTTCCTGCTGTAGTCATAAAAATACCTGAACTGTGAGCTGGTGTTATGTCTCAGCAAAGAGAGTAAAGTTCCAGTGTTTGATAATATTTGGCAGGTTTTTGCTACAGTAGTTTTAATCTGTTTTTAAGCAGTTGCAATAGTCCTTTGGTAGTTTTGCTTGAGTTTTAAAAGTAACCTAACTTGGATTAATGGTTTAACGATTTAATGGGATGAGTATGCTGTGGCATTGTACACTCCATGCAGTCTTTCTTTTTTAATTTTCTATTTAGTTTGGCTAAAATGAAAGCAAAGATCTTCAACATGAAATATTTTGCATAGGAAAAAATATGTAGACATTTTAAAGCATTTTTAACCCTTTAATCTTGCCTTGGAAGAAAACTGTATTTGTAGAGATTGACACAGCTAAAATTTAAGGTCTTAATATTGATAAATTTTCATTGGGAAGAGTGGTATTACTTTGTAGTAGTGTTTGTAAATATGTACTTTATGAGCAGAAACCAAAGAAAAACATGCGTGAAAATTGTTTAGGCAAAAATCACTGAGGCTCACTCAGATGTTCTGGGTAAGAACTGTGAGCTCTGGATGTGAATCAACTGTGGACCAATTCAGAAGGACATCTTTGATACTTTGTTAACGATATGCATTCTGCTCAAAGGAAATGTTGTAATGTACTGTTTTAATCATGTCTAATATAGAGCAACTTCTGTGGAAGACTTTTCATAGGCATTCTAATCCTTGGAATATGGCTAAATAGTCCTTCTACTTTTTTTTTTTTTGTTCAAATGAATGGTGGTCCTCAGGGCTTTGAAGGGCTCTTTTGAAAAATGTGTATGTTTTGTACGCGATTATATTTGCTCACTCAATGAATAGTGCACTCTTTCTGATTACATGCTGTCTGCTGTTTCACAACAGAGCTAAATGATCAGTGTTTTGAAAGCAAAACTAAGTGGTGCTCATTCATGTGTTAAGAGAGACTTTGCTGTTGTGTGACCGAAGTTGGAAGTTGTTGACATTTCTGACAGTGTAGTCTGACATCTTGGTCATTGCACTGGAATGAGAAAATAAACTTAGGGCAAAACAAAATTTGAGAAAAGATTATAACTAGTTAATAAAACAGAGGCACAGAGAGAAAGAAGAGACGGAGAGAAATTTTAAATTTTACCCTTTCAATGGCAGAGATGCTGTAAAGGAATAAATAATAAAATAATTGGAAGATGTTACTTAAAAAAAAAGTCAAAACATTGTCACAGGTAGAGAATGTCTCCTTACAAGAGTGTTTGAGCAAAAAAGTTTTAATTAAACTGATCAGCTGTTTTTTTGTCTCATGAGTGTGGAACTTCTCTCAGTGCCCTTCCTGGTGTGTTATCTCCTCATCTGTTGGCCCAGCCTACTCTGCCAGATTGTGTAATCCTTCCACATGCCAGTTCACAAACCTTCATTCCTGAGACATCTATAAAATAATTCCATCATTAACTCCTTCTTGGTTGCAGAATACAGTCCTTAATTTATCACAAATATTTTCCCTGGTTTTCTCTTTCCCCTTACTCAGTGACTGTCAAGCTGCACAGGATAGCAAAAAATAACCATGTAATTTATGTGGCTTTTTAATTAATTGCCTCTTATTCTGCTAGTTTGCACTTCAGCCAAGTAGAAGGATAATAATTCTTTTGAAGGGGGACCTCTATGGTGTTTTGATTGAACTTTTTTTACATAAGGTCTGTGGTCATTATCATCAAATGAGAAAAAATCTGGCAGTGTATTTGCAGATGAAGTGACTAACCTGCCTTGCTTAGAAGAGTCTGGGCACTGATACACCACACCTGTTGTAGTGATTATTTTTTTACTAAGACCACTGTAGGAGACAGAAAAGAGCAGCTTGAGTATCTTATGGTCTATCATACTTATCTTTCAATTTAGTGGTACACATTGGGGAGGCCAGAGTGGTCTGGGCCTTATTTTTGGGGTATCTATAGAGAAACTGGGTGCACAGAGCATCTTGAGAGCTGTTTTTATAATGGTCCTGACTTGAAAAAGTGTGTTTCCTCGCCTTTGGATTTTCTTACTGCTTTCTGTTTGAACTCAAGCCAAGCCACAAAACCATGCTTGGGCTCTCTTCCCATTTCAGGCTTTACCTTAATAATGTTAAATTTAAAGAAAATTTTGTAGATGCCAAACAGATTGTACTTTATAAGTAGAAGGGAAAATGAAAATACATGAAACATGTTTGAAATAACTGAAATCAGAAATTAAAATTTTATCTAAAATGACAGGTGAAGATATCATGACTAGGCTCAGCTGTTATTAAGAACTTCAAGCTGTTTAAGCGAATAGGTGGGGAAGGATCTAAGTTATGTGAATAATATACTGTGCTAGTAGTTGCTTCATTTACTGCAGAGTCTTTGGCAAATAGGTGTTTACTTCTCCCATGGCAAAAATAGTTTAGATGAAGTTATGGATTAGGACATAGCAAAAAAGCTTTTGCAGATTATCAGAACTTCATCTGTTCTTAAACTGCTGTTGCAAATACCAGCGGTGTGGTCTGGCTCAAACAGCAGCGCAAGTGCCTATTTCTTTCTTAGCCAGTGATTTTTTAATGTGTAGAGAAAGGGCCTGGAACCCTGGTTTTTTAGCCTCCTAGTTTCACCTTAGCCTCTTAGACCACCTTTGGTACACTTGCTTTGACTTCCTTTTGGTCCATTCCTGTTTGTAAAATAAAGATCCTTGGCAGAGTGGGCAACATTTCTTAGTTCTATAGAGGATACTGACAAAAAGAACTGGCTTTTCATCCTAAGAATTTTCATTTGTTGAGTATGAATATGTTATAGATAACAGTATAACATAGCATGTGTCATGCTAATTGATTTTTATCTAGAGAATGTTGTTTCCATTCACTTAATTTGCTGCATGTAATTCACCATAGTGACTTATTTTTAAAGCAGTTAAATGCGATGCATCTTTTTAGGGTTGGATGAAACTTAAAAGGCCTTCATGGGCTTGCTTGTACAGATCATATTCAGTGATAGTTAGCTACTGTGTTTTTATTAATGAGGACCTACAAAATATATATTTCTATAAGTGTTTCATCTCCTGTTTGAAACTGAAAATGCATTCAGAATTTTTTATCAGCTCCAGAACTGAAATGTCTGCTCAGTAAAGTAAACATGACTAAGCTGCTTTTCTGTATCATGTGGTGTGGGATAACTTTCTACTATCAAAAGGATTCTGCTCGTGATGATAATAGTTTCATTCCTGTTCATGGATGAAGAAATCAGAAAGTGATTTGTAAACTAGTGCACAAGGTAAGTGGAGTGAGGTGAGATAGTGTTGAACATTTTGTTTTTGCTCTGCTGTTGTTTTTGGGTTTTTTTTCCAGACAGGAAGGGAAGAGAGTGGGAAATTATATTTGGGTGGGGAATATGTATTTTCAGTATCTCTGTTCCAGTGGTGAGATTAAAGCTTCCAAGCAGTTTTCCATTTGCTATGTGTTTGTATAGTCAGAATTTCAGTTTGATTAATGTTCTTACTCACTTTGTCTCCTCTTTCAGCTCTTTATGAAAGGTAAAAACAATAATTAAACCCCTCATCATTCTCATCCAATTTGCTGCTTAGTGAAAGTGAGCTCTGAAGTTTTTCTATTTACTGCACAGCTACTTTGGTCATTTGTGTAAGACAAGTCCTAACCCTGTCCTTACCCAGAGTGTAACTGATCCACCTTAAGATGTGCAAGAATAGGAAAAGGAACACCAGTCTCTGTTTGTGAAAGTTGAAAAGGTAGCTAGGTAGTCTTTGCTTCCATGTTAATGATCTAGGGAGGGGGAAAAAAAAAGTAAAATTACAGTTTTACACTAGATTTGATTGTTACAAAAGTGAATTATAGTCAAATATTATAGTGTTAGTGCAAGAGTCACTGGGAAGTCAGAAAAATAACCAATTTTTTCCCATTGGAATATAAGCAAAAAGACTTGCTAACTCTCCAAAAACATTTAAAATACAATACTACTTTTGGCCCCAAAATATCTACATAGGGCTATATATCATATGGCTTTAGGCTTGTAAATTAACCCAGCAAGCCTTTTTTCTCCATTACTTCAACTTATATATACAAAGTTGTTCCTGCTTTCTATTTTCACTTCCCAACTTGAGTTGGCAATGTTTTACATGTGCTGGATGCAAAGTAGTTTAAATGCTAGACATCTGACTTCTCTTAGCCATTAGAGAATGTATTCATTTTTCTCCCCCTGAAAGAGAGAAAAAAGACAGCAACTTCTGTAAGGCAAGAGCAAATCAGTGATTTTAAATAGAGAGGAAAAACCATCCCAAATATAGAATTTTACAGGAAAATCATATATGAAAAAGTAAAATACTTTTAAACAGAACTTGCACAAACCAGTACGGACTAGAGTGGTCTAACTAAGCATGTGTCAAAATTTCCATTAGATACCTCTGTTTTGAGGGATTTTGCAACTTGCTATTTAAATTGTAGGGGAAAACAATTTGCTCGTGTTTTTTGCTGAAAATACATGTAAAAATGAAAAATAATTTGGTGTTCTGAGTATTATGCTGGAAAATACAAGACCCAACACCAGGCACCCAAACCAACCCCTGTTCCCCAACACAAAAGAAACCCCAAACCAACCAACCAACCTAAAATCCAGACCTTTATTCCCAGTAATATCTGTGATTGGGCTGTTACACTGGGACAAAACCCCTTTTACATCATCTGAGGAGCTCAATTACAAAACTGCACCCTGAAGTCTAATGGCATTAAATGATCTCCTGTGTGGCATGTGCAAAGAAAAAAAAGTTGCAGCCAGATGTAAATATTGTTTTGAAACTAATACCACCTGATAAATAATGTGTGGAAGAATCATCATCATATAGAGTTTTGATGCATTTTTTTCTGGTATCCTGCCTGCTTGAATTGGGTAGAAATTGCTGTGCATTCATTGGAGTGACTGATTAGCAGTATGGAAACTGCTGCTGATTTTGAAACAGGAAAGTTTGGAACAGGTTGTTCGCAAGAAAAAGAAATTTGACACAAGTCTTATGTTTGGGATGTTCTATGGTTTTGCCCCTTCTAGAGGACAGATTTTTCCCTACAAGTTTCATTTGAGCGAAAGTCTAATCTTAGTGATGGGAAAGTTCAGCTGAACAAAGTAGATACAAAAATTCCACAATTTAAAGTAGGAAGAGGATCTTCAAGTGGTGTCAACAAGTGTTAGATATCAGTATAATAAACAAGTATCAGTTCTTTATAAGGCTACTTTCATCTTACAGGTAATCTTAGACTATATAGCATTGGTCTTTAGTTCTTTAGCATTTGGGTTATGTTTTGTTTTAAAAATACTATGGTCCACTTTAAACAAAATATGTAACTTCTAATCTATATGCAAAGGGGAAATTCTTTCATACAAACTCTCATGGTTTTATATTTGACTACTTTCATGTAAAAAGAAGGGGATTGCGGGAAGTTGCAGTGGACTTCATGACATTTTATGTTTCTGCCTTTTAAGGGTCTGTCTCTTTTTAGAGCAAAATTTAATACCATATAAACTCGAATATCTCAACCTTTATCAAAATCTGATGTTTCCCTTCTGGTTTTGATATTCTCATGCATAACATCTTTAGATACTTTACTTTAGATAAAAGCTACAGATGTAATTGTATTTATAGTTCTGTATATTTGTGTCATATTTACATTCTGAGATAATGCAGTGTTTTCAACAGCTGCTAAAATGGCTTTGTGCTTTTGAGAATGAATATTCAGGTTTTTACACTGTAAAATTTCTGGTACATTTTCATTAGAAAAGGTGCATGCTATATTGTTTCTTGCCTTCTATTTAAAAACTCAGTGTGTTCTTCCTTTGCTCTTTTTTTCTTGGGTACATATGCTGGTATTCACAACTGACATATTTTCTTCAACAGAAATGACCATTACAGAAGTTTGAGTGGAATTACCATTAACTTTTTCTTTCAGGTTAACTGGTATTTTTAAGCTTACTTTTTAATTGATCAGGCATTTGTACAGTTGCTGAGTTTCACTGTTGTCTGTGAGCCTTAAGAATGTTCCTGAGTTAGATCCCTGATGACCAACTTATCCTAGATTTCCATTCTAACACTGATGGCCATTTTTGTATTCTTTGATAAAATGGGCCCATGCTCATTGTGTGATCCCCAGGACTCGTGGTGTGCTATGATGTGTGTCTAGAAGAACATGCCTTCCTCTAAAGACAGGGAGAGCTGATCCCCTGGGCCTGCTGGGAATGGTCTCCCATGGGAGCTGTCACCCGAATGGTACCTGAGCTGTGTGGCAGAAGTCTGCTGGGGCTGGGACAATCATGGCATGGCACCTGCCTGCAGCTAGGAGTGCTCATGCCCTGGCCCTGTTTTATTTCCTATTACAAGGAAATACACATAAGGCAGTGAATCAGGGCTTTTGAGCTCTTGTTAAAAACGTATCTTTGCCTTCACTTTCTCTTACAGTGGGGGAAGCAAACATTGGCCATGTATCTGCTGTAGAATATGGCAAAGACTGTTCACACTGTTCATTTTAATACCCTAGTTAAAACAAATTCTTACTGCCCATTGCTACACAGAGGTTCATGAACCCCTTGGTGTTTACATAGTAAGGGTCTTTTGTGAAAGAAGCAGCAAAGACCCTGTGTGGCGTTTAGGGCTTAACTGGAGTGAGTTGTTCTTCTCCCTGAATGAGGAGCACTGCCCGAGCTGGGACACTGCTTGAGGTATGCAGTAGCAGCAATGGATCTGCTGCCTGATCCTGCCTTTTTTTTGAATTTCTTTGATTGCACAGATGAGAATAAGTTATGGTTAGTGCAAGGGAAAGCTTTTAATTTCTGAGGGGACAAAATGTGTGATCTGCTGCAAGGTGTGTAAATGTATTATTGGTGTCTGATTGTAATATGTCACACACCTAAGAAGTCTTAATTGCAACTGAGAGTGTGAAAGGAAGTGTGGGACTGGGGGCAACATTAAAAATGTGTCTGGAGTCTGAGAGTCTTAACAAACAAATGGCCACTTCAGTTTGGTTTACTGTGTTGGAGAGGAAGTGGCCTGCTGTTGTTGTAACATGGAAACAGAATGGTTTAGGTTTAAGGTCATTGAGTTCGACCTTTAACCCAACACTACCTTTTAAGGTAACTGCCAATTACATATAAATATGTATATATTTTCACATCTGTGTATCTCAATGCCCTGTGGTACCTAAAGGCATACAGGACAGAACTAGTTTATTAGTTATAGAGATAACTGATACTTACTTCATTCCTGCTTGTAGCTGAAAAATACCCTTCAAGTCAGCTGAATAAATGTTAAAATTAATGCAAGTAATCTAGAGAAAATACCAAAGGGCAGAGGTGAATGTGGTAGACTAGGCAGATAACGTAAAGTTAGGAATGGAAGAGAATGTTATTTTTGTTATGTAATGTGCTAATGTGACCTTTACCACGCAGAAACAGCACACTATTTTTATGACATGGGTTTCAGGTAAATCCCACCATATATTGCATATATTCTTGGTATTATGGTTTGTATGAATTTTGTAATAAAAGGATCACCTTGTCCTGTGTAATGAAGGATAACTAATATCATGTCTTTTGTTCTCTGTTGAAGAGATGTTTTGCTAAGCCGTGCTGTATCCAGAGGGTAAACAATGGTGCACAAGGGGCAGTAAGTGCCCCAAAGGTGTTCCAGAACAAACACACTTATTCTGAAGGGGTTTCAGGAAGCCATATCTCTCCCATCATCACAACTTTTTCAGACATGGAGAAAACTAATCCCAGGAAACCCGTATGAATAGTGAAGCTTTGGGTGAGGAATTCTTAAATTGAGGAAATGTTTTTGGTGTTGGTTTTCAGCTTTCCTGTCACTATCTTTAGAGGGACCTTGTTACTCTTTCAGTGTATTATAATGGAAGCTAATCATTATAAAAGTCAGTAGTTAGGGGTTAATAATTAGGAAAAGGATTTATTACTTGTTGTCAGAAGACAGATAATAAATTGTGGAGTAATACTTCTTGTAACCTCTCTCTTTTTAATCCTTGTTATGCAATGGACAAGATTTCAGTTGATAATGCTGGCTGCTGCAGGCTGAAGTCCTCTATGAAAAGAAGGTTTCTGCTTTTTGTTTGAATCTACATAGATGGCTTTGCTTTTGAGAGAGATGGTGGGGGATGCTAATGAGCTGGGGGAAAGTTGTGAGATATTTGCTTCACGTAAAGCTCTGGCAGAGGCTGGATATCTGCAATGAAGTTCTTTGTTAAACAAAATCAGCATAACCCTTGCCCGAGGTTGCCTCATAGTTCAGCTCATTAAAATTAGAGATCTCTGTTTGGATTAGGAATTTATTATACAGTAACTAATGCAGATTTACTCATGGATACAAGACACACTGTCTTTAATACTGGAGATTTTGGACGAGTTTGTCCCTTAACACTTAACCTGATGGACTTAGAGATCTTGTGGCTCCTATTAAAATAGTGTCACTTTAAGTTCTGGACCTGGGAGTAAATCCTTGCAGTCTGAGAAATGCCGAGTGATTGCCTTTGGACTAGTGCTTCAATGACACATATTGGTGTTTGTAAGCCCTGTAACAGCAAGTCATATGGTGATTTATCTTCTGTGCCTTTCCATTGTCTCCTGAATTTATAGGTTGAAAGGGTCTCAACTTTATAGTGTCACAGAGTGCTGTCAGCTGTAAGTCAAGTTTTATAAAAGCTTCTTTCTAGTGTTTACCTGACAAATATTTGATCTAAAGCTTTTTCAAATCTTTCACTTTTACACCAAAAATATTAATCTGGGTTTGTTTTAACAGAGAAAGTTCTTGAGCAAGCAGAGGGAACTTTCTGGCTTATCCTAAATGCATGTATTTGCAGTTCTGTATGTTTGTGAGATAGTATACATCTAATAGTCAAAGACTATTAAAATAATGTGCTCTGATATAGTAGTTCTTGAAACAAAGCATAAATGTATATGATTTTATTATTTTTTAAAACAGGGGAAGTCTTCTTCTATGACAATCCTATTACCTGGGGAAAAAGCATAATTTTAGATCAAAGGCATTTAGTGCTGTTTTTCCCTCTTTTTAATTTTGTTGTAGCTTCTCAGTGAGTCTTCCTTTCAGGAATTTTCTAAAATAAGCACTCAGAAAGATATGTAGAATTTAGGCCATCTATTCTGAATATAGCACCAGATTTGTTGTGGGATGAACATTGTTTTCAGCCAAGACTTGTTTACAGCAGGATCCACTGAGTTCTGTGGATTGACTGTGAAATTACTTTCGTACAGCTTGAAAGCTCAGGTTTCCCGTGTACAAGTGGGGTGGATGTTTTTATTGAATGCTTCCAGGATGTGCTGCTCTGGCTCCCTCCCTCCTCCCCCAGCCTTGATGATAAAAATAATGTTGTGTTTAAGGAAATAATGTTGTGTTGTAGAGGAATTGACTGTGCGTTGTATGAGGATGAAATGGTGGCATAGGATTGTGGCATTGAACATGTTGGCCCTGAGCCACAGGTAAGCAGCACCTATGTACTTACTTGCAGCTGTACAGAGTTAGTTGATGTTTTACACTTGCTGGTGGTTAATTTGCACAGGCACAAGTGTGGAAAGCTGAACCAGCACATGATGGGCTCAAATCCCCAGCCTGCAGCAAAATGTCTGTGACCTCCCAGGACCTGCTCAGAGGGTCATGCCTGTTTCAGAGATCCTCTGCAGTATTAATGTTCTCCATTTTGGCTGATTAAACTTTGTAGCTGAGAGCTCAACTTTGGTGTGCAGGAAAAACAATGTCTTCCTATAGCTTCATCGTCCCTCAAATTTACCATTAAGTGAGCTGAGAGTTTAGGTAAGAAATTATTTATTTAGCATTGCCCTTTCTTCCAAAAGAAGCTGTGTTGTCCCTGTGGCATTTTCTTTAAACATATTATTAAAAACATTTAAGGAAGCTAAAGAAGACTCTACAGAATTAAGTACTTTAAAAACGTTTTCATATTTCCACAGTCGTGATTCTTTGAGTAATGTTACAAATTGAAACTGCTGCCTAGCACAGTCTGAATTCAAAATTATTCATATTGTTCCTAACACATACTAAGGGCTTGCTTTTGGAAAGAAATAGCTTTCATATTCTCCTAAGAGAGTTATGTACAACTAGTGTGAGATGTTGATGAACTGCTCAGTGTTAGTACATTGTTGCTGTTATTACTAGTTTTTTTGCAGCCAGACTGTAAAAAAGCCAAGAAATGGAAAAATCAAATTGAGAATTATTCTTCACGTACTTGTGCATTTTGACTGAAATAATTTTTTCAGATCTACTGAGGTCTTCGCTATTGAAATCGAAACTTACTGTTCCTTCTTAATCATGAATCTTCTGTTACTACCAAGGGAGCCTGCTGTGAATCATATGTGCAATTAAGGTGACTAAACCTGGAGGAAAATGTGAACTATAAAGTTCTGAAGGAAGAATTAGAGACATAAATTTTGTACTTTTCATTTCTACCTTTTCATCCTTTTCTCATTTTCAACTTTCAAAGGTTTTTTTTTTATCTTCCTTTAATCCCCACCTTTTAAAAATACATATTTTTTAATGTCCTCCTCATTTCCTCCTTCTGCGGTTTTTCTCTGAATACCTTCTCTAGATCTCTTGACCTTTTAATTAACATCGCTTATGGCAAAAGTAAAGTTTCTTCTGGCTAGCTTATCTTTTAATATTCTGGATTTAAGCAGTGAGTCACTATGACATACTAACCAGGCCTTTTAATCCTCAAGCTCTCAGGAGAAGTCTTTGGGAATTTCTGTGTTCAGGATATTAACATAGGGTAAGGTTCTTTCTCTTTCTAAATGTTTACCAGTGGGCTTTAGACTGGTATGAGCACATGAATGCAACACACTGGATATTTCATGTTTTGCATCAGTCTTTTCCATGGATGCACATTCTGTAAGAGAATGCTCCATGTCAGATATTACTTTATCTTCTGTACTATAGAGGGGTCTCTCCCTTGTGGGGCTGTGGAATGTGGCTTGGTGGGTGGGAGGCAAGAAGCTCCAGGATAGCAATTTGGCCTTTGCCTGCTCTGTTTCCCCTTTCCTGTCTGTCTCTCATAGCCCTTCCTTTCTCTTCTCTGGGAGCCAGATGAGAAATTTACTTTTAGCCATTAGGGAATAGGAGGAGTGAAGGAGTACTGTGGGACTTCTGGTGGAAACTGGTGTACAGGACGTTGCTTTTTCTGGGAAGCTGTCCAGGCACAGGGCAGGCTGTGTGGGGACTTGGGGCACAAAGACTTTCAAGAGCTCTGTCTTTTTTCTGATACAGGTTGAGATGTTTTTCAAGTTGGCTGCACAAGCTTCTGCAGTATTATCTCTTGTAGTTAGCTGCAATTGTTCTTTTTTTGGTAATGATCCTTTTTTAGACACTAGAGGATAGAGGCATTGTAATTTGACTGTAAGAGCCAACAATAGCTATTGATCACAGGTATTTCTTATAGTAACTCAGATATGGCTTATTACAGCAATAGTATTTGTCATCCATGTTATTTCAGATGTCTTTTATGTGGGATGAAAACTGCTAATATGGGTGAAAGGTCTTCCAACACCAAATATGCCACACTGAAGTGAAGCTCTTTGTCAAGGGTATTTCAAACTGTGCCAAACCTCAGCAGGTTACCTGCTGTGGTACCTGGTGTTCTGAGCTTCCCAGAGATGGGAGGAATTAAGTTTTATTTTTCCAGTTCAGTTTCCCTTCAGATCTAAACAGTCATCACATTATCCATAGTATCAAAGAGTGATTAAATACATGGTGTACTTTGGTAGTTAATGCTCCTTTCCTATCCCAAGATGGCTGATCTGAAAAAACAGAAGTGGGAATATGTTTTTGACTGTGAATATTTTAGCCCGATGGCTCGTAAGAGTATATTTATATATTTAATTTAGCTACAGCATTCAAGTAATTAGTGAAATTGAAGTGTTGGGAAACTAAACCACACTAAAGATATAATTTCATATAATCTTAGTATAAGTATTTTCAGGTGGTGAGGATATTTAGTGCTGTGATTTTAAGGATGATTCATGAAAAAAAGAGTGATTAGAAATTTGCAGCTGGATGTCTTAATATCCAGAGATTTTTGTTTGTTTCAATTTCTGTCTCCTATTCTTACTTGCCTTGGTAGCAAGAGCTGGAATGCTTTGGTGTTTAAGGGAAGAACAGTATTGTCTTTAGGTTTACATTCCTGTTTCAAAGCAATTTGTTTTCAGAGACTGATGGGTTGTTCCAAGAATCCATAATTGCATGAAGTGTTTACTTTTGCAAGTAGCAAAGTGAACTGTCTTGCTAGGCAAAACTGCACAAGTGTTGTCTCAGGGGAGT
Source organism: Irena cyanogastra (assembly GCA_013397155.1). NCBI lineage: Eukaryota > Metazoa > Chordata > Aves > Passeriformes > Irenidae > Irena > Irena cyanogastra. The sequence continues at coordinate 1,579,413 of VWZV01002112.1, read as the reverse complement.
AAACTCTTAAGGTGTGACTCCTGGAACCTTCATGCCTTAAAAACTATTTTTACCAGAAGGAATTTTAGTGTATTTTACGTCCAGTTGTGATTCTGTTAACGTATATTGTTTTAATGGCCTGCATGTGGTAAAATTTTGCAGTAAGTAAAATATGCAGATTTTCACAGTGGTGCTCAGAATTTGGAAGTTCCCACTGCAGCTGTGGTGTAGTAACCTTTTCTTTTTGGACACTTGCCCTCTATGAGCCTCTTCATCTAATTTTAGCAATGCTATCTTACTTGGCTTTCACTGTTGAAACTGATTATCTTGGAAGACATCTGTGATTCAGATTCAGCCCTCTTAACACTACTCACGTCTCCAGTTGGCAAGTACCCTTGTAGGTTCTTGTTGCAGCTATCATTTTTAAGCACGGGATAAGGCTCTGCTCCTGACCAGCCCTGGTGCTTCTCTCAGTCTTTGCCTCGTGCAGTGCTGCTCCACCACCTGCCCTTTCCTCCTGCCAGAAGTTGCCAGGCCACTCTCCTGGTGAAACACGTAGCCACACTCATGATACATGCTGTGATTTGGGCAACTTCAAGTTTTTAATCTCATTTATGGGGGTGAAAAAGAATGATTGTCATGGATGCTTCCATTCACCAAGGCATCCAAAACTAATTTATGAGTGATCAGGTATTAGGAGTTCTGTGCAATCAAATTGTACGAGTGAAATAAGTGAACTTAAGAGCTTTGGGGGTAACCTATGAACCATGTGCTTTAGTTCTTAAGTATTGTGTCTTGTTTTTAAGACAGAGCCTGTTCTGAATCATTATAGTCATTCTTGTTTTCAGTGGTGAGCATAAGGAGATAGCTAAGGAAGAATAAATGAGGCAAAGAGGTATAATTTAGTATGCTTCCCTAGTACTCTCTCAGCCTTTGGCCATTTTTAGCTGAGGGATTTCCTGAACCTCTTGTGCTTTGTTACTCTAGTAGCCTTCAGTGGAGCAGTTCTTCCTGGTGTTTTCCCAGCTTCCCTTCCAACCCATTTAAATTTGCCTCCTCAGTATCCTTAGGCAACAACTTCTGTGCATCAGGGATTTTTTGAGCTTGCTTCCTGTCACCTTCACTAAATGTTCTAGTTACTGTCAGTCCTCATCCATCTTCCTTATGTCATTTGCAATTTGTAGATCGCTTTTCTGAGTTCCTCTGTGGTTACTCATCCAGCATGAAGAGTCCTACAGTACTTCATTCCTCCTCAGTTAGTATCCATTTCTTACCTTTGGTAACCTCACTTGTCTTTCAGTGTATCTCTTATATCTCTGTTTCCCATATATCTGGTTTGATAACAGGCAACTGTGTTTCTACATGGTGGCATAATTGTTTTCTGGGCTTTTTCCTCTCTTCTTTGACTAATAATTCATAATATTTGATCTGGGTTTTTATTGCTGATGAGCCCTGAGCAGATATTTTAATGGAATTACCTATCATAATTGAAAATTTTGCTTCTTAGTGACAATGGACAGCTCAGAGCCTGCCATTTTCTACGTCAGGTCATGATTTTTTGTTCAAATACATTATGCCTCATGTATATTGAACTTCATCTGCTGTTTTTGTTGTGTAGTTATTCTGCAGCTGTTTGCAGTTATCTGTCAGCCCTAGAGCCTTTGAATAGCTTAATGTAAAAAAACAATAATAAGCACATCAGGATATATTTCTTCATTGGTTACTGTACTTTAGACCAAAAAAAGGAAAGTAATTTTTTGCAAATAACATCTCAATCTTTTTCATTCTGTTCTCTTCCTTTGCTTTTCATGGGAGGTAAGGAGTGAAGAAGCAAAATGTTTTATTTTGATTTATATGGACAGCTTCCTTTTGGAGATTTGACATCAGTATTTCCTGAAAGCAAAGATTCTGCCTCTGTTTACATGAAAAACACACCTGTCAGTCTGTCTAGCTATATCCAGGGTTTTAGTGCCTGCTTTTACTGTCCAAATTACTGATGAAAATATTTCAGCCAGTTCTACTTTTTTTTGAGTTAGTGTGAAATCACACATCTTATTATAAAAATCTGTTGGACTTTGACCAAGGTCTGTGGTGTATTCTGTTGATGCCAGATTATTCCTAACTGTTCTGCTGGATGCACACTGACCTGATCCTTAGGGGCCGTAATTACGTATAGCATCATTTCAAGTGGCATTTTGGAACCAAGGAGCTGATATTTCTCTCCCTGTACAGATAAAGTTTCTAACACAATGTGGCAGCAATGTATCTGGATTTAAATGTTTTAGATGTGCTTCTCATATGCAGGAGGACAGGCGACTGAGGGCCTTAGGGTGTGTGTACAAGGGAATATGGTAGGTTGTTTACTGCTTTGGCCAGAGATGGTTGTTTTCTTCTCTCAGTGAAAGTTACTTTACAGTCTCTTAGTAAATAAAATCCCAGTGATTATTCTGAGACCCACATACAGTTTCAGTATGTCATATATCTTATTTTGTATATTTTTGTGCCATATGCATTTGTGTGACGCTGCTTAGCTATGGGGCACAGATTTCTGTTACCTGAGTGTTGCAAACTAGCTGCATCTCAGCTCTAAGTAATGTTTAAATCATTTTCAGTAAATAATTTCAGGTGGATTTGATTAGAGTGCATCTAACAGAAATTTTTATTATATGTTTGATAGGAATTCAATAACTTGAGATGTGGTTTGAAGGCTGATTATTGTATTTTGATGGGTTATGTAGCTCTCACTTGGATTTCCATTTTGAATAAATGCTATGTTTTCATGTGGTTTGAAATACTCTTAGAATGCTTTAGTGACAATGCTTAGAATGCTGTAATGAGAGTGTCTGCCTATATGGAATGTGATTTCAGGGCTTAGGGTCAAAATTCCTATGTATTTGAAGGTCTGTAAAAACATATTTGTTAAAGTGTAGAGTTGGAGAGTTTCTCTATTCATTTAGTGATGATACTTTTGACAGGAAGCTATATGAGATGAAGTTGGTTAGTTTTTTAAAACAATTCTGCTTTTGGTGAGAGGCTTCTGTCACTGCCACAGAACAAATAAATAGAAGTGATGATGCACAAGAGGCTCAAAAAGTAAAATCCAAGGACTTTTTCTAAAGTTGAATTCTAGGGCAAAATGTGCAGCTCAGTATTTTCTCTCAGTCAAGTCTCAGAAGCAGCTCACCAGGAAAATTCCTTTTTCCTGGCCAGGCTCTTAGGAATGCTGGGACAGCTTGTTGACTTGCACTCAATGGAAATCATGTGTGACACAGCAGTACTAAGCACCTCTGCAGGTTACAGCACTCCCAAAAATACAGCAGTTTTGATACTTCTGTGCACTCCTAATGCAAGAAAGTGGATGTTATTTTAAAACCTCTTTAGATGCTTTATCTGCATTAGAAGATCAGATCAGTGAAAATACTACTGTACTTCTTACCACTCATACAAACAAAAACAAAATCATGACTGAAAAGGTAAGATCTCTAAAGAATTGCCAGGAATAAGATTCTGTGTGTAGCCATGGTTGATCCCTTTTGGATTTGTACATTTTGATTGTCTCCAAATAGAGTATGAGATTTTTTTATTCCATGGCTCTGTTGCCTGGCTAGGCCTGAATGCATAGAAGAGATGTTCACTTAGATAGAAACTGCAAAATAGGTACAATTGTTCCTAGCATTTAATAGATCTCCTTATAGTTTAATTTTTTCATGCTGCTCAAAGTTTTCTGTAAAAGTGTTGGCTTCTTCTCATGGGCTTTCCTATGCTGCTCTATATTATCTGCCTTATAAATAAAGTTTCTCTGAGTACAATGTTGCCATCTATTTTTTTCCGTCTCCCTTCTCTGTCTTCTGTCTTCTTTGCTCTTGAATCAAACAGCTCATCTTTCTTTCTGAGTTTATTGTGAGCTTTGCTGAGAGAAATGGAGAATAATTTTCTTATTCTATCCTCTTTGGTGTGAAAAGCCCCCTATGTAAGAATTAGTGTTGTGCCTCACAGCTGCAGGCTAGCTCAATCTTAGGTTTTGTCTGCAAGTGTTTCATATGTTTAGTCAACTACCGCGAGCTCAGAATTCAGAGCTGAGAATTCTGAATTTTGTTTTGAGCCCTCTTGGATAATATTTCCCTCAATCTCAATAATTAGCCAAACTTGCATCAGTCTCACCAAGAGTGCTGGGAGGCACATAGGATCCAAAGGCCGTTTCCTCTTAAATTTCAAAAATGGCTTTAGGTACTTGAGAATTATATAAATGGAAAAAGATGCATATGGATGTTAGTTGGCCAAAAGTCCTTTAATGTCAGAAAGAAGTATTTACCAGTCCTGCTTTCAGATATGGCTAAGTTGTGTTGCAGTTTTTTTCCACAGTCATTTAGTGTCATGAGCAGTAGGCCTGAACAATTTTGGATTTACTCTCTAACAATCAGAAATATTTGTCTTCATTAAAAAACTGTAATCTTGCAAAATTTGGTAGGTTTTGAATTTAAAGTACATTTTAAAGTCACTAGGAATGCTCATAAATCTCTTTTTTGTTTATTTTACTTAGAAAACATCATAATAGCATGTTTTAAGGTGAGATAATAGTCTGAATAAAAAGCCCTGGAAGAAGAAGCCTGAGTACACGTTCTGGACTATTTCTGTGTGGGAAATGAGCACACTGCAGACAAGTGAAGTGAAGCATAATCAGTTGTTTGCTGCTCACATGGAGGCAGACCTGCACAGGAAGAGGATTGCTGAGGGTGCTGTATGGCACACGTGCTTTGTTGGTATTAGCACCTAAGAACCACTGAGTTTCCTGAGTTTTTGCATGATAGCAGATTAGATGAAGCATGACACAGAACTAAACCACTTTCCTTTGCTCATGCTCAATTGCTGTGAGGGGAATGAGCATTTAGCCGTATCAGTATGTCTGTGTGCCAGCCCTGGCCTTTGGCTGCTGTGTTGGCTGTAGCAGGATTTGTGCCAAATTCAGCATCTTACCCCTTGTGGAATCTCTTTAATTGGTCCATATAGCAGGGTCCCATTTTGCACACAGCTTTGCTTGGCCTGGCACAGATGTGCTCTGTCCATGGCGCAAACAATCTTCAAACCAAGTGATCCTTACAAGAATTACGAGGAAGATGATTATATGGGGAAATAGTAACACCTTTTGGTGGTATCAGTTATACTTCCAGTACTTGTATAGTATGAATAATAGAAGTGACCTCATGTTTGAATTGCACTGCAGTTCAAGGTGTTTACTGGCCTAATCAGGTACTAAAAAATCATACCAACTACATCTCTGTCTTTAAGACTGCCTGTTTTGGCCAAGGGTTGTTGTGAATATCCCTCCCACTTGAAGACTTCGGAAGATGGTGAAAGGATGCGAATTCAGTCTTCTATGTTTCACGTTAATTCGTTCATGTTTTTAACAAGTTTTCTGTATTTCTGTGTTCAGTTAATTAATTCAGCTTTTCACAGACTGAGTTTACTGCTGTTCTTGGGGAATTCTGTGACAACTTCAGTTTCATTTATACATACAGATACTAGGCTTTAGACTTAAGTCAGTGTTCAGTTAAATAACTGTAGACAAATAATTGTTAAATAATTGTAGACAAAGATGTCTATGGGAGGAGGTTGGAGAAAGCAAACAGTCCTTGAACAACATGTTGTTGCTGATGAGTGGAACCATAGTGCAAAAGCAACGGACTGTTAAAAAGTAGAAAATAAAACCAAACAGCCAATGTCCAGCTCGGTTTTTATATCTGTGTACGTGTTAGATTAGGGGTGTTAAATCATGTGTTTTGTAAGGATGATCTAGTAGGTCCATTGAAAGTCTTGGTAGTCAAATCAATAAGTCTGTTAGATCTTAATTTATGTTACTACTTAAAATGTTATAGAATTGACTATCCATCACAAAGTATTTGTACTTGTAAATGTTCTGATCAGTTTTATGCAAATTGCTTTCAGAGTACCATTCTCTAGAGGGGTTTTTTGGTAACCTCTATCCTCCTGCATAAGTAATTAGGGATAGTAATTATAGGCAAAATTATTAAATATTTAGCTTATCAACACATCTCTTTATTTTTGACTACTCACATTTTGCATTATGCAGACTATGTTTCCTTCTTTACTTCTTACTCCGGCCAGCACTCTTTAGGTTTTCATAGTTATATTTGTTACCTCATATACCAGAAGGCTAGTGAGGAAAGAAATTAAAATGGTTTAGGAGTACCTTGAGACACTTATCTGTGTGGATAAATGCCCCTTGGACAGAACTGGAAGTAATGAAATTTTCAAAACTTGGACTGTAAAGCGTAAAGCCCAACTGACAAGAGCTATTCGTGGTTGCTGCTGTTTGGAGCATTTGTTTAACAAAAAGCAAACTTAATCCTTGGATGGAACTTGGCTGAAGAAATGTTGATGGCACAGTGGCATGCCAGTTCACAAATGAAAGAGCAGTGAATAGACAGACTCATCAGTTTGTGGAGTGTTATAGATTGGAAAAACCCCTGGCCTTCTTCCTTCCTCTGTTTTTATATTCCACTTTCTTTACTAAGTTGCTGTATTAAGTTAATTCTGTATTTTTGTATAAATTGGGCAGTAAATACCTGCTATAAAAGCAATGACAGCTGATAAGCCATTTCACAAGATGAAATGAAATTTTGATTTCTTCAAGAATTGCCTTCTCCCATTTTAATATATTTTTTTTAAAAATGAGAAGAAAAGGAACCAGGCTGCTGGTGAAAGTTGGCATATCAATGTAAAACGATTTCTAAGCAAAGGAAAATATGGAGGAAAATTCAAGGTGGCACTGGAATCAGCTTTTTGTTTTCCCGATCATCCTTACCCAAAGTCTGCCATTTCTTCCTTTTGGTAACCATTGTGAATAGCACAGACTTGTACCATATTCCTGGTATCTGTCACAAAGAGGCTGATGAGGAGCCATTCAAGGAAGCATGCTGCTTTCCTACCCATAATAAACTCAGCTCCTCCAGGAGTCAAAGAAATGTAATAGTTGCCTCCAGTTAGTTTCTTACAATTTTATACTTGGGGTTTTTTTATGCTTAATATACGACAAATTATTGGCTGAATCTTGCTGTGTTTAAGGCAGATTTTGTTTGTAGGGCAGCTTAGAGATCAGGAATACTGTGACACATCAAAGTTTAGTTGTATGTGTTCCTTCCATGAGTCAGCGGCACAAGTAGGAAATAGAGCTCATGATTATTCTTAGTCCCAGGGACATTTCATCCCAAGAATAGGCTCATATACTTTGGTCCCTAAACAATACCCTGCCCTTTTAAAAATAATCATTGCACAGAACCATAGCTGATCTGATTGCCAAATACGATGGTAGACGTTTTTTTTCACCGCAAGCATGTTGACAGGAACCTTTCGTTTCCTTTGCTTCCTCTAAAGTGTTAAGGACTACTCCATTGTTCAGATTATCTGACTGCACTCTACACCTGTAGATTTCTAAAAAAGTGTTGGGTGGTTTTTTATTTTTTTTTTTGTTGTTGTTTTTTTTTTTGTGGAAGCGTTATTGTTTATTAGGGGGATTTTTTTTGTTGTGTGTTTTTTTTACTAGTTCTTTTTTCTATTTTTCCTGTCTATGAAGAGGGAAGTTCTGTAAGAGGAAGGGGGATGAATGAGTCAGGGTTATACTGGATTATCAAGAGTGAACCGCTATCGGCATGTATAGTTTTTATTCTTGTTCCTATGTCTTCTGGAGATCTTCAAAAATTCACGTATTTCTTCAGATTTTTTTCTCTTCTGTATTTTATCCTGAACTTAGTGCATTCTTATTTGAGTCACTTATCAGTAGCTAATGGCAGAAGTACCGTCTGTCAAGGGGTTTTATGAGCAGCTATGATTGACCTCATGGTGACAAAGTAAAAATGGGGAAATAATTTGTAAAGAGCTTTTTTCACGCAATGGAAATCTGAGTCACAAAACATAGATTCTTAACTCCAGGAGAGTGGAGTGACAGAGCTGAGAACATGCGTCTTCATTTCCCTCTTTTGTACCTGAATCACAAGACTCTATTCTGTTCCTTTGGATTAGTAACATGTATTTTGTAGAATCCTTGTGTTTTACCACAGTTGAGCATATGGATCAGGAATCTGTTTTGAATAGAACTAATTAAGTGAAATGAGCTCTGTACATATGCTTTGGATTTTGAGGCTTTAATATTTGGGGGGGATGGATTTTTAGAAGTCAAAATAAACAATTCATCTTATGAAATTCATATTTCAAACTTTCTTTCATCTTAGTTCCTATGCAGTTATGATTTGCAGTTGTGCCAGCTAAGAGAACTGTCTTTGTATGATTATTCTATATAATGATTATAGAGGAATTATCTACTCCTATTATTTAGGAGTAGTTTGGTGTACTTTTGTGAAAGATCTATCTGGAAAATATTCTTAGCTGCCAAACAGATTTTATTCTAACTCTAAAGATCGTTTTTCCATGCCAGGTGATTGAGTTTTATATTATGAATTGGAAAGTTGGTGTATTGCTTATTACAGCAGGTGATTGTTTAAGAAAGTGTATCAATGTGGATGCAGAAAGATTAAACATTTACTGGATGCAATGAAGAAGGAAATACAGCAATAACCTAATTTTTGGAATGACATAAATAACTGCAGAGATAGGCATTCATACTTCTTTTCCAGACTGTTTTTTTTTCCCCAAGAAATATTTGTAGTAGTAAAATTATTTTTTTCATGGACATAATAATATATAGGCATAAAAATAGACATTATATATATATGTAGTATGTAGGCAGATATAAACATTTTCAAGTTTTTGCAGGAGTAACAAGTATGTACTGTTAAAATTACTTTGTCTTGGTTATTGTCTGTGACATCCAATAATTCTGAAGGACCAGGGCACACATGAATGCTTTGCTTTGTGTATTTATGCACAGGTTGGACCTGCCATGTGTTTTTGTTCAGAGCTCTCCAAGTTTGGAGCTCTCTGAGCATTTTGTTCTGTTCATCCATGTTCTGCAGTAAATGCAGGACTCAGGTGTTCCTTCCACCTCATAATTAAGGCCAGTGGCAGAAAGGAAGTCACACTGCCTAATTCCCTGTCCAGTTCTGTTTGCTAGACCATGCTGCCTTCCAACAAGTAAAATTAACTTCATATAGTGATTACAAAGTTGACACAGCCAAAACCTATCTGTGTTACTGCATGCTGGTCATGCTTCACTTCATTTTTCAGTAGATGCAGGAGGGTAGGGCTGCCTTCAGACCTCCTACTACTCAGCTGCTGCTGCTGTTTGGTTTGGCTGGGATGTCGTAGTATCTCCATTATCAAGCCCTGTTTTCACATTGCATGTGACTGGTATTTGAAAAATCCTTCAGTTATTAAATCTTTGCAGTATTCTCTAGCCTGACTTCACTCCTGACTGTTGAAGAGCAAATTGATTTAGAATACAGTAATTTGTTGAGAAGTGAAGAAACTCAAAATTCTTGTCTTCAGGCTTTGCTGTATCTATTTAGAAATCTTGCTGATGAGTTGTAACTTCAAAAGAAACATTCATTTTGAAATAAAAAAAATGCATCTTTCTCATTAACCAAAAGATGAGTACTGATTCAGTGGATCTTTACAAGTTTATACAAAATAAAAATTCAGTTTTTAATCTTTGTGTCTTAGGTGTTCTGGGATTGATTCAGACCATGTTGGTTCTTCAGGAGATCTGTCATGTGCAAAGAAATTTGGCAACAAATCATAGCCTATGACTGACAAAATGGAAGATAGCAAAATCTAAACTTGAATCATAGGTAAAATGTCAGCTAGGAGGTGTTGAGTATGTTGCAAGTAATATGGATGAGATTACACTGTGTTACATAAAATGCTGTTGATATAAGATCATTTAGTGTTAACATATTGTTATATTTTATCACAGTAGCTATTATATACTGGAGAATGAGCATCTTGGTTCACTTTTGTATAAAGCAGTATTGTTTGATTTTAATTTCAGAAAGTTAAGGTTTTTCTCATCAGTATCGAAACCCTTTCTTTGCAGAAGTAAAATATCTGTTTCTGTATAACTTGGATGGTGTTATTTTGAGCTGTAGCTCCAATGTGGTCCCTTAGGAGATCTCCCCTGCTGGAATCCAGTGAGTCAAAGGGTCTCTGGAGCATATCTCTATCTGTTCAGCTCTTCTGCTCTGCCAGGCTGCCAGTGCAATTGTCCCTTTGCCACTACATCAGTCTTTGCTGTGACCTGGAGGAGAAAGCTTTTGTTACTGCAAGAGATGCAGACTGCTTTCTTTGCAGTCTCATGGTGGCAATGAGGCCTAAAATAGGTGCTCAGATCAGATGGTTCTTTGGCTTCCATTAGAATTATTCACTAAATTGCCAAACCTTGATGGGTTTACTTGTTGTTTTTTCAAATGAATAGGACCTAAATACCTTGTCTTAAACTTATGAATGGAAAGTAAGATGGAAAAATTTTGGCACTGCTGCATCTTTCATATGGGGGAAGGAAGGGAACCATCCTAAGTTGAAAAATGCAGCTACACAAACTGCCAGGTCTGATAAAGTGGAGTATGTGCTTCTTGAGGTGTCCTGGGAAAGCCCTCCCCAAGACAGGAAAAGTACGTGGCTGAAGTGGATACACATCTTCAGGCAAGTGAAATGCCCAGAGAGGGAGAGTCATTGGCCCACCTCAGTGCCATCATCTCTGCACCATAATTATTGAAAACTACTTCTGTAATCGTTGTCCTTTGTATCTTTGCCTCAAGAAGGTAGTGAGATCTGGTATCCCCTAAGTATATCTGAGCAAAAATGGTGCAATATGTGCTTTGCTGTTCTAAAGAAAAAATATGTAAGTGAAAAATTGAGACATGATTTATCATGGCTTTTTGATACCAAAGAAGGAGTTGAGATAATGATCTCATAGAGTAGGAATCAAAATAAAAGAGAAAAAACCAGATAGCCTGCATATAAGTTACCAGGAGTTTGTCATCTCTTGCTGTTTGTACATGCTGTGGTATATGTTCAAGCATAGACAAGCTTCTATCTGGTTTCAAGTTTCACCTTTGCCATCAGATAAAAAGAAGCTGTCTCAGATGTTAAAATATTTTTTTCTTGTTTATACAGATGCAAACAAAAATAATTTTACTTTTTTCCTTTGCTTGCAATTTTTTATACTGGAACAAAAGTATCCTGATGCACTTAGTGGCTGGTGCTGTTCTACGAGGGAAGGAAGAGGCTTTGTGATTTAGACTGAGCCATTTGGGTGCCTGTCTCTCCTGTGCATTTACTGCCTGCATCCTAGCAGCTGCTGGTTCTGCCATGTCCTGTGCAGCTGTGCCCAGCAGGCAGTGCCTCTGCAGGGACAGACACACGCTGCCCTCCGGGCAAGGAAGTGCCCCAGATGCCACCTCCATGTGACTTCATCTCTTAATTCACGGCAGGGCTCAAACCTTATGGATCCAGCACGCTCACTAAGTGAATCTGTACCTGAAAAGAGCCCCTGCAGCACAGCACATTAATGTGGGACACTGATTGTGCCAGGCAAGGCAGAGCTCTGCTCAAACTTGCACTCGAGTCATGCTCGCATCTGTCCCAAGTACAGAAAGCTTCTTGTTTAATCTTGGGTCTAGGGCAGACTGAGGAAAGCCACATGAAAAAAGCTGTTGCTTGCTCCTCTGCATCAGGCTTGAGTTCTGAGGAGTAAAATAATAGAGAACACATGGGTGTAATTAAAATACAAAGGAAATAGGAAGGGGGATAGCAAGGAACTATTGAGCATCATAATTATAGACATCTGATTTTACTGAAGGAATTAGAGGACTCTGAATGACTTAGCCCTATAGCCATTCTTAATCTTGAGGGAAGGGAGAGTGTATTCATTGGGGGTTGCTTTGTTTGTTTTAAATTACTTATGTTTTCACAACAATTTTATCATCATTTTCTTGGTAGTAAAACCCGTAGTAAATCTGCAACACAGCTTCCACAGAAATCTCTATTATGAAGTTCACAAATATAGTTGAAATAATTACCACCTCAGTGCTAAATTGAGCATTCTTTTTGGAAGACCCCAGGAAATATGTTCAACTAAAATAAATGTCTATCTTAATATTTCCATGTGGCAAGGAACTTATGTATAAGTTTGAATTTATTTAAAATACTGTATTTAAACAGACTATAAATTACACGATTGATAAGTATTTTAGTGTGGTTTTCATTAAAGTGCTTGAGTCATTTTTGAATAGTATTGAGATGGTTAAAGCTGAATGGGCTTGACATACATAGGACACTTCTAACACATTAAAATAGTCCAGTGGAATTCACAAGAATACAAATCCTTCATCAGAAACTGCTTGCTCTCCTCTATTTTGTATATTAGCTTGGAAAATGGCCCTTTTTTCCTGCAAGGAGCATCAAGGAATCTCCAGGCATAAGTTCTCATAAAGTTTGCTTCTTCTTTCTTTTCTTCTCTTCTCACCATTTCCCACAGATTTTTCAGTACAAAAGGATTATTTGCATTTAAGGATTCTTTGTTCTTTGCACTATTCTAGATGGGATTTGTGTGCCAAAAGCTAAGTAATTTTTGATTAACTGATACAAGCCTGGAAAACGTACGGAAATGAGATGATACCAATGAAGCTTTTTTGTTTGTTTGTTTACAACAAGTTAGGTTTTTGTTTATAATATGCTAGTGAAAGCAAGTTCTAACTAGAGAACATTTCAAAGGAGAATGAGAAGTAGGGTACAGTAAGAGAAAGCTGAAAAGAACAAATAGAATAAAACTAGCATAGGAAAAAGGAGTCAGTCTAGTTCTGTGCCATATTTATATTTCTAGAAACCTGGAATGAAACAAGTTTGTTGTGACATATAAAACTATACTTTTAGATTTTTGAGTGTGGGGTAGTTTTTTGGTTTTCTTTGTTGGTTGGGGTCTTTTTTTAAATGTATAAGCTATCTAATTATTGTAAATTCTTGCTTCTGCAATGAGTAAATGAAACAGAGACATAAGCGTAATGCATAAGAAATGTATCTGAATATGCAGATACATATTTGAGTTGAGAATTCAAATTTTTTCTGTTGCCAAAAGGTGGTTTTATATTCATGGAGACTTATGATAAATACATCCTCAGAAGTCCATGGAAACACAAACCACTGATTTGTATTTCTTTGTGTTTTCAGTTAAAAGCTCAGTGTTTTTCTTTCACACGGTGATTGTTACACAAATACACGGGATATGTGAAATACTGAAAGATTTACTAAATTTATTAAATTCAAAAGATTTGATGTGATTTTTTCCCCCTATTATATCTGCAGGAGAAACCTTACAAAGCTGTCTCTCATCTTCAGCCACATGTTAGCAGAAATCAAGGCTATTTTTCCAAATGGACAATTCCAGGGTGATAACTTTCGCATCACCAAAGCCGATGCTGCAGATTTCTGGAGAAAATTCTTTGGAGAAAAGTAAGTAACTTTTGTAAAATCCTCAATTCTTTCTAATCATAAGCAGCAAAAAAATGAACTTTTCACAGATCCAAATAAGGGTTGGTGGATGTTTTGAAAATAATTTCTCATCAAGATCTTTAAATTGGCTGAAATTGCTGAGTTCATTGTTAGTGGGGTTTTTTTCCTAATGCTGTAATTTGCTCAAAGGTAGTTTTGTCAAGGGTATTTAAGTTCAGTCTTACTACAAGAAATTTATTTGTTCCATTATAGGGTGAAGATGGTATATTGCTTTCACAAAGTATATGGCAAATTGTGTCTTTTCATATTAAAAATATATATTTATATTCTACAAATAAAAACTCTAAACTCTGAATTAGGAACTTGTTGTTAGTTTCTTGGACAGTATATTTCCTTATCTCATCTTTCTAACTACTACAGTATTTGGTGGAATGAAGTGTGTGAAGTGTAGATATGTGATTTAATCCATATAGGAAATGCAATTGTGAAAATACAAAAATAGGCATATGTGGGATTTTTAGTTTGTTTCTGGAAAAAAAAATCCATTTTGAATACACATATAAGTAGAAGATGTGCAGCTTGTTCACTTTCTCATGTGAATGTTCATAAATGTAACAGTGACATAAGAGGAATGCCAAAGGCAATAGGTTTGTGTATTTTTCATTGTATCAGAGCAATCATTATGGTCATCAGCTCTAGTATCTTACACAATGTAGGCAGAATGATTTCTGCAACAACCTGTTGCATCTTCTGAACATAAACAGCTCTTTAAAATAAGTAATTTTTTATTTAGGATACCAGCATAGTAGGTTGGCAGTTTTGCAAATCAGTTCTGTTCAGTGTCAATTTACAAGTTTCACTTCCATGTTGTTTTGGTTAGTCTAAACACACTCACTGTCAGCTTTCCACTTTCTGGGTTCATGGTAGTGTTTTCTGGTGATTTCTTTCTCATGTAAGTTGTGTCAGAGTGTGATGAAGTTGCTATATCAATCCTCTGTTTTGTCAGTGAAAAGGAATTTAACCGTGTTCTGTGTTACCCATTTTTTAATGTGAATATAATTTTCAAAATAACTTCAGAAGTTCAGCTAAAGTTTTCTGAAGGATTAACTTAAGTGACATGTAGGGTTCTCTATCAGACAAGGCTTTGCAAAAACATGTCAGTCAAGAAAAGAAAAACAGGATCTTTGATAAAATGACTAATGATCATGTTTGTTCAGTATTGCTATTTTTTCTTCCTCTCTTTTTCCCCTTTGCTTAGGAACTCTCAGAATTTAAATTTTCTTGTGATACTTCTCTTTTCATGTTGGGCTCTGTCCTTGAATGACCTTTAGCATATATCTTGATCCTAAGTTGCATTTCTGTCATTGGGATTTACAGATCTCCTCTGCAAGCTGCTGTTTCTTTCTATCATTTCTTCTGAGCCAGGTTCCTCAGCTCCCCTGTTCTCTGTGCTGTTCCTCTTTGGGATTCTCCACTGACTTCTACTGTCTGTGTGAGTTTCAAGAGGTTCCCTTCAAGTTTCCTTCCAATGGTCTGGTCCTGCCAATTTCCATTGGGAGGTGACACAGTAGATAGGTATTTGACAGACAGTAGGATACTGTAACATATTAGTAAGTTGTTATCAGAACAAGGTTGGTAAGGAGAATCTTTCAACTGCATCACTTCATCTGAACAGCTCAGCTCTACCCTTGTCTTTTTCTTGTGCACACTTTACTCTTATCTCTTCTCACTCCTCTCCTGGACCTCTTATTTCTAGAACCTTTCATGGCCCCAGAGTTTTTGCCATGCCATTTCTAGGCTTTGGTTTTTTTCCCGCTTATGTAAATTTCTGCATAGAATGCAACTTTAAATATGAACCTTCAGTACAAACCCTCTGCCTTTTCTGCTCTCCCCTGTGTACTTTGATAGGGGTTTTTTTTGTGTTTGGGTTTTTTTGTTTGGTTGTTTTTTCAAGGAGAGTGACTGGATGTATGGGTTTTGTTGGCTTTTCACCTAAAACATCAATTCGTCAAAAATGTCTAGGAATCAAGACAGTTTGGTGACATGCAGTTAAGCATATGTATCTTTGGTTTTGTAGTATAGCCTGAAAATTTTTTTTGAGTTACTTCTGGTCAGGTGCTTTACTTTCAGACCAAGTAAATAAGCAGTGTTACTGGTGTTCCCAGCTCTTCTCCAGTAAAGTGAAGCTGGTTTCGATGCCTGTCTTCTAAGCAAGGAGCAGTAGATCTGTGCCTGGCAGCCTTGCCATTACCTCAGGTTTAGTTAACTGTGCTTAAGTAACTATAAAACATGTAACAGCGTATATGTCAAACAGATGAGAAAAAAGTTTATTTGGCATTATGTTTAATCTCTTTGTTAAACAAAATGCCTGAAGCTTTTTAAACATTAATTATTTTCTAATCCTTTTAGAAATAAATGGCAGATATACCTGTAAGCCACATACTTTACAATGGACCTGTTGTGACAAATTAGTTTGCAAATATGCTGGTATCACTTCCCTAAAAGCAAAGCCTGCATAAAGGTTTTGCAAATTACTCCAAATATCTTCCTCTAACCTGGCCACCTAAAAGTAGGCCCCTAGGACTTTCTGAAACCCCCAATTCTACTTAGGCAGTGCAGTGAAGAAGTGCAGAGAAGAACTTGATTGTGTGTTCCCTGGCTGCATCTGTGTTTTACAGGGCAAGCCTGGGCCCCTCACTTGTTCCTCAACAGTAGCCCTTACTTTGGGTCACTGAGTAACACTGCTCAAGATTAGAGCATAAATAAAAAGTAAGTTGTGCTGGATCATGGCTTCTGATGATAAACTGTAGTACAAAAAATATTTCTATTGCAGTTTGATCTTATTGGAAGGAGGGAATTTGAAGTATTAGATTAATTTGTGATTTTTTTCAACATAGGATTATCATAAAAACCTTCCTGTTTCTAAACATAAAGAATTGGCTGCTTTTTTATATAATCAACTTTTTGCAGTCATTTCTTTCTGAAATATTACATTTTTTATTTTTAATTTGAAATATTTTAAGTAGGTAGAAGGTCGCCAATAGTAATTTGTATTTCTAAGTTGACTGTTTGGCTTTCAGTTTACAAAAATGTGACCTACACTTCCTTTTACAGAAAGCAACATATTATGGTTTGCTGAAGACTGAAATCCAATACATACAGTTTTCATGAGTCCAGTTTGTACTTTAAAAAAAAAATTGTTTTTTCCATTGCTCTTTTCCAGAGGATGGAAAACTTTTAATTTTGTTGGTTACATTTGTCTGTCTGAGCACTTGCTGCAAAATTGTGCAGCTGCAATTAAGTTTATTTATTCTGTTACTGCTAAGTGTCATAGTCTGCAGTCTTTCTTTTTGTGTTTAGAGCTAGTCAAGTGTAAATTCACGTGACTTCAAACTCATGAGCGAAATAAATGGCTAGGCTCTTTGGATCATACATCTAACTGATCTTTGGAGTTTTTGAAAACACTGTGTAGAACTCAGCAAGCAACTCGAATGGTTCCCTCAGAGCAAAGTGCTGAGATAACCACATATTCTTGGCCTTTGAATACCTTCTCAGCTTTCACATTTCTGGTACACCCCTAAAATGCTTCTAGAAAAGGCCAGTAGTTGGAGAAGCTTATCTGGGAGAGAATGCTTTGTGAGAGCAGCAGATATATCAATAATGGAAATCATCAGCCCTCACACAGGCAGAAAGTGTAAAAGGAGCACACAGTCAAAGCCTTTACAGTTGTGAGGTTTTTCCAGTATTGCATGTTTCAGAGGAGAACAGGAAACCTTGGAAGTTACAGGATGTTTGGAAGGGATCTGGAGACACAATGTGGCGTTTAGGAGTGTGTAGGGAGGATTGATAAATCAGGGTGGGAGATAATGAGATTTTGATTGTCTGGGTGGAAGGAGAAGGGTGCTAATAGGCATATGAAGAAGGAAAAAGTGGAAGTATTGATTTCTCTGCAAGGACTAAGTAAAACATGTATGCAAATTAGGGAGTAGGTGAAGGGGTCAGCAGTGTTCAGTAGAAGGCCCCGGATTATTTTGGTGTATGGATTTTGTCAAGGAAGCTGACAAGAGAAAAGATACCAGGGAGATGTAGAATAGACTGTTTGGATTTGCTTTCTGAAAGCAAAAATCAGGAATGAGTGAGAACATTCCAAAGGCTGAATGCCTGGAATAGGTTGTCTCTGGCATTTTCACAGGCTATGTGGAAAAAGAGAGCCTCTTGAAGAATATAAAAGAGCTAACAGAAAAAGAACTAAGAAATAAATTGACGCAAGCTTTACCTATACCAAAAAAGAACTTGATAATGTCCAAAGCAGGAAAGTGGTGAAGTTGAGAAGATATGATTTTTTTGAATTTGTAGTGATTGCTAGAGTACAATGGCTGGAGCAAGTGGTTTTAGTGGAGTGAATCTTCACCCCTGGGTCACCCTTATAGTTGTGCTGAAGCAAGTGCTAGTCACATGTACAGCTAAGCAGTAATGTTCAGTGGAACTGTGAAATTGTGAGGCGTGTGATCAGCAGTTACATTTGTTTACAGATGCTTTAGTAACCCCCCCAGAGGGTTGTAAAACACAATCTAATAGCATCTTCATTGCTAACATTTTATTACTGCATAGTGCTTGATGAGAATTTTCCTTGATTTTCACTCATTTTAATAGCACCTTATATCTTTTACAGTTGGGTTTTTGTTTTTTTTTTTTCCTTCTTCTGAGTAGAAATGTGCAAAATGCCACAGGGAAAAATCCTGAATTGAGAAGGAGAGTAGGCAAGATAACCTAACAGATCTTTCAGCTTCTGAATATGAAAACTACAGAAGTCATGCAGGGCTTGGTAACTATTGAAATTTGTTACACAAATTTGTGATTTGTGGCTGTCTTCATGTTACAGAATGAATCAGCAGCAAGGTGTCAATATTCTTAGATTTTCATTTTTTCCAAAGTTCTGCCATTTATTTAACTTACAAGCTTTTTTTTCTTTATTGTGGAACTTTAAAAATGTTAAAGCATTTTTGTTATTGTTTTCAGGTAAATTGATTTCCCACCTTTTAGTTGCTGAAGAAATAGAAATTCTTTCACTGTTGGGATCAAAGACATTATTATTATTTTAATGTTACTGTACTTTTTTCCAGATGAGACCTGAAATGTATTTATTTTTTATTGGAATTTATGAAAAAATGTGGCTATTGATTTTTCTATTGCAGTTAAATAGTGCATTTCAAATTGATATTCTAAACTTTGAGTAGCTGTGGTTCTGCTGTGGTCAGTGCTTTTTGTCTCAGGATAGAGCAGACACAGCCTCAGTGGTTTGGGTTCACAGGAGAAGCTGTAAAACAGGCAAACCACAGTGCACAACTTATCTGACAGTTAAATGTTTCCAAATTCAAGAGACTTCAGATAAGCTAAGTTTTGACACCTTGTTAATCCCCTTAATTTATTACTTGATTTTCTGTTCTTGCTGCTGATAGTGCCCAAGAGCCCTATTACTGCCTGAGCAGTGTAAAAATACAGACTGAAGAGTTGGTCGTGGCCCAAAGTGCTCCAAATCTGAACATGAACTGAAGTGTAAAGGGAAGCCAAAGACAAAGATGAAAGCAGAAGAAGCAGTGATCCAAATGTCATCGCCTTCATCACTGTCAAGACAGGTGTTTTAGCAACAGGACCTTTTAAAGAGGAGGAGATGAACAGAAACGGGGCTTGTGGAGTGTGGTTCCTTCCTCAGCTGATCAGTAGCACAGGCTTATTGATAAACTTGTTTAAACTTGAGCTAGAGAGAGAAGGTGGTGTTCTCTGGGTGCTAGGGAAATAAGGAATTTCTCTAGACCTCTTTCTTACAAATGCAAGATGAAAAAGTTTGAATAACACAAGTAATGTTAGAGAGAAGAGCAAGTCAGTAGAAAGTTGCAAGACAGGATGAGAAAACGGCAAACAGCAGTCTTCACAGCTGTTCTGGGTAACTAAGAATAAGGTAAAATGGCATGTACAAAAGATAGAAGAAAGTTCTGATACTTGGCACACGAGATTGTGAGACAGAGCATGTTCTCCATGGATAGGCAGAAGAGGCAATGTTTTAAGTATGAAAGGATGTGCAAAAGCATGAGTGTGCTTTGGGTTTGTGGTTAGAGATCAGAGTTGAAAATATAGAGAAGTATATCCCTTTGGGGACACTTGGGGAAATACAGAGTTCCTGTATCTCTTAAGGAGCTTGCTGTCTCTCTAGCAATGTCCAGTTACACAGCTTTGGAAATAGCTTTTTTTGGTGGTATGTTTTCTCCGTTTTGTAAGGCCAATTTTTTCTCTTATACCTTCTCTATTCTCATTAGATTCATCTGTATTTGTTTGGGATGATGTCACTATTTAGCAATTGTGCTGGCATGATATGGCACAATTCCTTTTTTCCCTTAGGACTGAACTTCTCAAGCCTTCTGTGTGTCAATTATTTGCTTTGCAGTTCAGAAGCAGTGGAAACATGTGGCCTCTCACTTAAAACTGAAGCAGCAGTCTTAAGAAAATGCTCTTTTCAGTGATGATAAGTCAAAATCCACATTGCTCGCTGCAGGCTTACAAAGAATGCTGTTTCTATCTGGGTCAGTATTCGCTTGAATATTTTTGAGATTGCTCTGGAAACAGTAATGACCTTTTCATGGTGTATTTTTTGGCAACATTTGAGAGAGTTGCTTGCAGACAAAAGTGTTCACTGAAAGTGCAAGTTACACAGGTACACGTTTACCTCCCTAGACATTCTTGTGGTCTGCTCTGGTTCAAATGGAAGCAGTGTCACTTGACATTCCAGGATAGCTGCATCTCTGCAGTTTTGTACAAGCGCTGTACTCTTAGTGCTCAGGAAATATATGCTTCATCTCTAGGTTTATTTTAATGTCTTTTGCTTTTTAGTAATGTAGCAACATTTGAGGAGTTTAAGAAAATCCCATGTACACATGATCAGGGCAGGAGGGAAGAGAGGACCTAAGTTCCGCTGCTAAATTGCTTGAAAATCACATGCTAGACACTAATCCTTTTCCTTTAAGCATATGGAAGTTGTGTGGGTGGTGTTTAAAACTGTATTTGAGATTACAGAGTCATACTTCGCTTTGATGTGTACCAACAATAGTAAATAGATACCATCCTATATAACAGTATTTTTAAAATCTTGTGTTTCAGTTAGAACACTTTAGAATTCATCGTTTTTCAAATACACTTACTAGATTTACTATTACGGAAGAAAGGGACAGAAGTAGTGTCATTTAGAGAGGTCTGTGGAGAAATGGCTTATTTTAGTGTTTTTGAAAGGAGAAATAGCTTATTTTAGGGTTTTTGAAAGGAGAAATGGTTATTTTAGGGTTTTTGACAGGACTCTTCAAGAAAACAATCCCAGGGTAAATACCAAGATCCAGATAGTTTTGTTGATTTGAGAGATGTATGGAAAACCTCTTAAGGAAATAATTTTCAGGATCAGTTGTTTCATTTTGTTTTCTTTCTTTGAGTTGGCATGGGCTTGCTTTTACTCTAATGATGAGGAAAGGCGGTACAAGGACATGTTGTGTATAAATCATTTCCTAAAAGATTGGCAGGTAGAGATTAAGATTTCCTTGTAAAAGGTCCTACTATTCTTTTACTGCTGTACATCATGTACACTGTGGCTTTCTTCATATTTTTGTTTCCTTCTAATAATATCTCTCTGAAGATTTTTGAACTGATAGAGGGTTGCAATAGATTAACGTGGACCACAGTATGTATGTGTAACTTAGATTGTTTTTCCTCAAATTGTATTATAAAAAGACAAATTATTACCAAAGCTCTGAGTATATCTGTTTGTAATGTGTGCATATGCAGTAATGCTGTAAACTTTGGGAATCAAACCTTTGAGGGAAGTACAGTCACTGTTTAGTACCATCTTCTCCTGTGAGAGACTACCCAGAACATTGTCTCAGCTGGAGTCAGTCCTGGGCACTTCTACAAGGGATAGCTTATCTAACTACGATTAAATACCTGAAATACTGAGACCTGCACTTCCTCAGCCTAATTCTGTAGACAACTAATGACAACCAAGACATCAAGTCACATTTTTCTGATGAGCTGAGACAGAGCTGTCTGACTCATCTCCTAGACAAGTGTCCACAGGTTCAGCCTGATAGCATGAGGCATGTGAAGAATATCTGCCAGCCTCTAGCACAAGGTATCATTAGGACATGATGCAACAAATATTACAAAGACAAAGATCCCTGAAAATATTTATAGGAGATGCCTTCTCTGGTTCAGCAGCTGAATGTGGCAGGCAGTGGTTTCATTGCAAACAGGGTTTTCTTTTTTCTTTCTATGTGGACAGCTGTTTTATATATGTAAACATATGTATATATTTAATTAATGGTCTAAACATGCTATTAACTAAGACAGTCCCAATCTCAATCTTGGTCTTGTTCTCTTTCCCCGTCCACCGCCTCTGCCACCAACCAAAACCCAAATTAAAATAACTCTTTAGACTTGAGTCATGAACGGGTGCCTTCAAAGGCAGTGTATCCCCTAAAGCACAAGAAAGCGAGAGCAGTGAAACGTTAATTCAAACAGAAACTCAACTTGCCAGCCATCTCTGAAAGCTTCTTTCATGCTTGTGACCCCTCCCAGATCTCTGCCAGAGGACGTGTTTCCCAGGGTGCCTGAAAGGTCACCGGGTTTCAGTAATGTAGGAGCAGGAGGAGAGGACATGGCAGAAACCTTCACCTTGTGAAGACTCAGTAACACCTGCATTTAGTGGGTATGTGCTGTCTGCAAGGTCTCAAAGAGCTCAACATTTGTGTGGAAAAACTGGAGAGAGACACTAGGGGAGAAATAATCCCTGGCTGGTGGTGTTTCTAAGTATTTAGGAATGATAAGGCTAGAAAATAGCTGCTGAGAAATAGGTTTCAAGAACCAATTCACACCTTTATTTAAAGGAAGCAGAAGATAAAAGATTTATCCCACCAAGCTGCAGAGAAAAAAAACTTGCTGAATTTAGTGTATTTTAAATTTGGGCCACCACTATTTCAAGCACTTGTTCTTGGAGAAATCCCAAAAAATAACTTTAGATGTTATTTCATTAGCTAATCACTCATTTTCCGGCATCTGGTTTCTGTCTTAGCCAAAGTACTAGCCAACAGAGCCCTAAAAACATACTCTCCTGAAGACTTGTTTTCTGTGTTGCTGGTGGAGTTTTGGGGGTGCAGAGTGTTAGTGAATAGATAGCCTATGATCCTAGTTATTAATTGCATCTAAGAAACTGTCTTGTGCAAGGCATGCAAAACCAGTTAAGGTGTAGTATGGCTGTGGTCAAATCTGATAAATGCTCTTTTGTTTTTTTTTTTGTTTTAGGGATTTTGTCTTAACCTTTAAAAAACTCAAAGCAATACAATTAATACCCCTCAGCAAAAAAAAAAAAAAAGCAAACAAAAAAAGCCCCAGAAAACCAACAAATAACAACCAAACAAAAAGCTCACAAAACCCACAGTCAACCCTGAAACGTTTCTAACCCCATTTCAAGATGATCCCAGTGCTGTAACCATTTAGGGTGCTTTATAAAGAGAATCAGGAAACAATTTTGGAGCCATGGTTACAGGAGCTAAATAAGCAGTAGGCGCTAAGACAACTTTGACACCACAAAAGCACTGACGTTTCTATTTTTCTGTCTGAATTTAATGCAATGTTTTATTCTCTCTTTACCCTAATGAAAATTTGATGTGCATTCTTTCATAAATGGCATCTGATGTGGTATCTCTCTTCAGCTCTTTGTGGTTTCCTGTTTTTCACATACAGATGAAAGTATCTGCTGAGATCTATTAAACTTCCCATTTTGTCGTTTATGACTTTCTCAATACAAGCCTGCCTGTAACAAGTGGATTTCTTTGCACTTAGAAATGCAGTGGATATCTTATGCAGTAGAAATACAGGAGTGTATCTTTAGCGTTGTACTTCAAATTACTGTTTGTTTTAATTTAAGATAACTGCATAGTATTTGTTACACAGGACCAACTTAATACAGTTGGTCTCCCCTCGTCATACTAAGTACTTTACATTTCTGCATGAGCAAACAGTTAGAAAAACGAAGGCAGATTGAACTAATAAAATTTACAGGAAATATTACTGAGTTTGTGAGGCCTGTGTCTTTTGTTGATTTAGCAGTTATTAACAAAATGTTACTATGAATGTGTAAGATCTTATCCTGAATAATTATGCATTGGTTATATTTTCATTAATTAAAATGTTCTTAAAATATCATATAATCTGATCTCAATGTGTGGCAGGACATTAAGAGGTGTTATGGCTTGGCAAAGTTTGGATTTGACCCTAATGAAACAAGAAAAATTGCTATTATTGAGAGTGATAAGATGGAGCACATTCAAGTGATCAACCTTATCCTAGTTTCTAAATACAAGTACTTGGTTGGTAAAGTATCTAACCTGCATTATCTTCAACTGTGCAAATAGAAACTGAATCTGACAGATCATGGCTTTGTGTGTGTTAGGATAATTCTAATTTCCTGTCTATTAAAGTTAATGTAACTGTCATGGCTTATGACAGGACTTGGACCACTCTTGGTGGTATCTGGTTGATTGCTGTCATGTTACTTGACCACTGTTCATGAACTTTAGCTATAGCAAAAATCACATAATTGTAGATATTAAAATGATGATTATCATTCTGGGAAGGGAGGCTGTGAAGAAGGGAGTTCTTTTACAAGCACAGAGCTGGTCCTTTACATTATCTCTGAAAGGATGTGAGATTGTTTTCAACACCTGCTTGGTAGGGTATTTTGGTTTCTTCAGCGTTTATTTTGTTGTACTCCTAAGGAAGCTTGAATATTTATCATTGTAAAATAAATGACAATTCAGCTGTGTTTAAAGGAAGGTAAGCCATTCTTGTATTTGCTTAGGCTACTTTCAGAAAACTTAATTTTGTAGGCGTTTTTTTCCTCTGTGGAGAAATCAAATTAATGTAACAGTTCACTGCTTTAAAAGCTCAGTTTTGATGTCTAAATGAGGTATCAAATCTTACATACATTATTTCTCTGAATTTATTCTTTCTACATGTTTAACAGAACTATAGTGCCATGGAAAGTGTTCAGGCAGTGCCTTCATGAAGTTCATCAGATTAGCTCTGGTTTGGAAGCAATGGCTCTTAAATCTACTATTGACTTGACCTGCAATGACTACATTTCAATTTTTGAATTTGATATCTTCACTAGATTATTTCAGGTAAGATTTGAAAATTATAGATATTTGTGTAAATTTGAGAAGCTCAATGCCCTGAAGCAGATTTTTTTTTTTTTAAACTGAAAGAACTAAACCATTGTGATTTAGAAATAAATAGTGCATTTCTTTTAGTCCTTCAGGGGTGTTTGAGGCAGCAACACCCACATCTGAAAAACTGAAAGCATCCAGCAACACCTGCTTCATTTCTGCACGCATCTAGTGTTATTACAATAGCTATTTGCTGCTTACTTATTTTTCGCTATTTTTAAACGCGTTCCTAGAAATGTAGACCTCCTGATAATCAGAATTTTAGTTGTGTTTTTTGTTGTGCATTTATATCTACATATATATGCATAGGTGTTTCTACAAACTCATAAGGATAGTTACATAGTACTTTCTTTTAGGCTTAATATAGGCCTAACTCTTTTCTTTATGAACATATTTTTGCCATTACTGTTTATTTACAGCAAGGAACTATATTTGGGAATAGCATTAATTGTACTCCTGTTAATATTTATCTGAAATAAGCTTTTCATGTATGTTATATGTCTATTTTAATCTCACATCTCTTCTATAGAACTTTCTTAAGTTATTTTAGTCAATATAGAAGACTGGACTGGTTTGCATCCATATTAGATGTACTGTTTCTGAATTTATCACCTTGGATATTTCTTTTGTATATAGAAACCCTTTATTTGATAATTTATTTTCTTTACCGTGTGCCCTGGTAAACTAGTACAAAGCCACAAGTTGCACTAGGGAAGGTTTAGACTGGATATAAGGAAAAGTGTCTTCACTGAAAGGATTATCAAGCATTTAGGGACATGATTTAGTGGGGGACTTGGTAGTGCTGGGTTAACAGTTGGACTCTATGATCTTAAAGGTCTTTTTCCAGCCTATAAGAATATATCATTATTCTTTAGCCTGATGGAAATATGATCGAAATATCAATTTTACATCAAACCGTGGGTTGATCTTTGTGCTGCTTTCCACGTTGTCCTGTGCTAATTGTTGCTTAGATGTCCTAGTTTTGCTGTTGTGGGAAAGGGTATCATTATGAAGTTGATAGTAAAATCTGGCATGAGAGGATTAATGATTTTAGTATATAGAGTTTTGATTTTGATTATCTTTTCTCCATTCTGAGTCAAAACAGTGTCACAGTTGCAAATGTTAATGGTGTCAGTAATCTCTTTGTAATTGAACCACAAATATTGGTCACTTATTTTCTTTGTGAGGCCACTGCTGGTTTGATTCATTGCTGTGCCTTGTGCTAGAGGAAGGGGATCAGCAGCAGATACATGTTAAGAGAGACGACTGGTAAGAGTTAACTTTTAATTCAGCAAAGAAGCAGAGAGAGATGTTTTGCCAAACAGATTAGGTGCAAAACTACATTACTGTTGAACTGAACTTGCACTGAACTTGGTCTGAGAACTTCTCCCCGGAGGTTACATTTTACTTCTCTAGTTTTTAAACAGCTTCTGTAACTATGTGTGCATACACCCACTGAGAAAAAATCCCAATTAAGTAATCAAAATACTGTTTTGCCAACTGTGGGTTATGTTACAGAAAATCTGCATTTGTAATGGTGTTTATTCACAGAAGAAAGCAAGACTCGGCTTTATGGAGATCCTGTGAAAGTGAAGTTGCTCCCCCTGCCTCCCCATTGTATATATGCACAGCTTTAAGTGCTGTGTTCCCTGACCAGAGAGAAGCTTAGCA
Source organism: Irena cyanogastra (assembly GCA_013397155.1). Lineage (NCBI taxonomy): Eukaryota > Metazoa > Chordata > Aves > Passeriformes > Irenidae > Irena > Irena cyanogastra. The sequence goes on along the minus strand of VWZV01002112.1, from coordinate 1,553,083 downwards.
CAGCAGAATATCTGGATGCTCTGCAGGAACTTCAGTCTGTTACTGTTAACATGTCATTTGGTATGAAAATACTTCCATTGAAGAGAAAGGGAACAAATCTTGTCCCATTTAGTACTTCTGCTCTGGTAAGACTCTGTACACAAGTCAAGCTGTGGGTTCTTGCCATTGAATGGTTTGGGTTGGGAGAGACCCTAAAGATTATCTCGTTCCAACCCCCCTGCCATGGGTAGGGACACACTTCCACTAGACCAGGTTGCTCAGAGCTCCATCCAGTTTGAACACTTTCAGGGATGGGGCATCAACTGAAACGTTGTGGATCAGCTTCCTTGGGCAATCTGTTGCAGTTACCTTCATTATACTTAGACTGAAGAAATTTCTTCCAGTCTAAACCTATAGTCTTTCACCTTGAAACCATTCCCCCATGTCCTATCACTCCAAGCCCTTGTAAGGTCTCTATCCAGCTCTTCTGTAGACCCCTTTAGGTACTGGGATGCTGCTCAAGGTTTCCCCAGAGCCTTCTCTTCTCCAGGCTGAAAATCCCAACTCTCTCAGCCTGTCTTTATAGGAGAGGTTCTCCATCCACCTGATCATCTTGCTGTCCCTCCTCTGGACTTGCTCCAGCAGGTCCATGTCCTTCCTGTGCTGAGGACCCAAGAGCTGGATGCAGTTGTTTAGGGGGGGGTCTCACTGGGGATGAGGAGATGGAGGAATCCCCTCCTTTGCCCTGCTGGCCACACTGCTTTGGGTGCAGCCCGGGACACATTTGGCTTTCTGGGCTGGGAGTACACCTTGCTGGATTGTGTCTGGCCTCTCATCCAGCAACACACCCAAGTCCTGCTCATCAGGGCTGCTCTCAATCCATTCTCCACTCAGCCTATATTTGTGCTTAGAATTGCCCCAACCCCATGCAGGACCTTGCACTTGGCCTTGTTGAACTTGTTGAAGGAGCTGGCAGGATGCAGTGTTGAATCTAGGACTGGGGTTTTTTTGTTTGTTTCCTCCTTGCTTTTGGAGGAATTTAAACACTTCAGGTTTCTTACAACCTCTGTGCTGAAACCTGTCTTCTATTCCATGTGTACAACTTGATGAGGTATTAATTTTAAAATAAGCAGGTATTCATCTGTGTTTAGGTAGTGGCTAGGGTTTGCCTGGGAAATGTAACACTCTCAAGCAGAACTGTTAGGATAATCTGCTCAAGCATGTCACACTGGCATTTCATCTCTGCCTGGTTAGCCCTTAGAAGTTCTTTTAAAGGGAATTTGCAGGGCACATAGGAGCACAAGCCTCTTGTCTTGTGTCGTGTAACTTCACCTGCCTTGGTCTTCTGAGAAATAGAGTAAAAATCTGCAAACCATTCAGAGTCAGTTTCTTGACTTCCCGAATGCTGGCAATGGACATTTATAAATCTATATTAATCCACTACTTTAAAAAAATCATCCTTCATTTGCAGTAATGAACTATTCTATATTCTTTGAAGTGATAGCATATCAGGTATGTTTCACTGAGTTTTCTGAAGCATTTGCTATTCAGGTTAGCAAATACTCAGGTGAAGTATCAGTATTTGTTTTGTTTTCTGGCTTTAATTCCATTATGGTGACTGAAGAAATCAAGAAGTAGAGAATAAAAAAGGAATGACAGCTCAAATTAGCAGCTTCATTACGATTCATTTGTTAGTGTTACTTACCATTAACTATGGAAGTGCTTCAGGACGTCTCAGGCTTAATTGTGTTTTTATTAAACCATCATGGAGTCATACTTTCCAGATTCTAACTAAATATGGTGTTTAATATTTTATGTAGCTGTGAATAGAAGGTTTCTTAAATTCAGGGTCTTCAAAATCTTTATCCAAAAAGTTGTGCTTGGTGGTCTTGGAATAATTCTTTTGAAGGAACACTTGTAGCAAAGTTGGGTGTATAGGACAGTCCTTTGTACCATTTAGACCTAAAGCAAAAGTGTGTATTTTCAGCTGAAGCTGAAACACTTCAGGTGTCTCTGACACACAGACTTGAGTTTTATTAGAAATACAGAACTACCTGTCTTAGTCTCTTTACTTGTTTGTCTTCTCTTTGTAGCCATGGGGCTCAATCTTAAGGAATTGGAATTTCTTAGCTGTGACACATCCTGGATACATGGCATTCCTGACATATGATGAAGTGAAAGCAAGGCTGCAGAAATACAGCACTAAACCTGGGAGGTGAGAGGTTTCACTGTGTATTACTTTCCAAATAAACTTGCTGTCTCAGAACCTACATAATTATGCTAGGTTCATACTTCTATTTTGCATATTTTTGCATTTTATTTGACACTGACTGCGGCACTGAAGAAGTCAAGCAAAAAATATCATATTAACACACTAAAGTCTAAATATGTAAAAATAAACAGAAAGAGATTGAAAATAAATTGCTTTTTCTTTCTTCTTCTGGATCAGGTAAAACCAGCAATGCGTTCTTGAAAAGCATATTTTAAAATATAATTTGATTTTCAAAATTTACATTGAATTTTTACTTAATAGTAAAGCAAAAATCATCTTAACATCTTCATGGTAACATTCAAGCTATAAATTTAGTCTGTGCTTTTGTGTTCCTCTTGTGTTTTATATCTTTCTTTTTCCTTTGCCCATATCATTCTATACCATAAGCTCTTCACCTAGAAAAGCAGTCAGTCAGATTAAAGATCATGACATGTAGAGTTTTTAAATACTTTTTATGTGGTGCTATGCATAGTAAAGAATTTAAACTGAGCTTTTACCACCATGTCACTGTTGTCCTGGGTTTTTTCCTTCACTTGGAAGAAAAAAAAAAACTCAGTAATGGATTTAATCCTATATTACTTACCAGTTATTTTTCTAGTTTTATTTTACAGTTATGAAGCTTTTTCCCTAATGTCTCCTTACTGAAACTTCTGCAGAAGAACATAGTTAAAGTGCATTGCTTTGAAACTCGTTAGTGAAGTCTATCAAGTTACACCCATATACTTGGTTTCTTTCAATTTTTAGCAAATAGTATACTGTATCTTAAGTTACCCTAGTAGTCAAGTGCATATATACAAAAATCTTGTGGTTCCAACAGAAAACTGCTGACCTTTAGCTTGATACTCATGGACACCACTACGTAAGTCAAATAACTAGGTTGATTTTGAGAGCATTTGATACATTTAGTATTTTCTCTGTTATTGATCCTGATACTGTGATAGAGAAATTACCCCATGTAGCTTTTATGTTCCTTGTAAATAGACAGTTAGTTTTAAGACAGCTTTCAATTGCATATCAGAAAATTACTTTTTGAGTTGCTTAGGTGAAATGCTGGAATGTGAAAGAGGGGACAGGAAGTGAAATTTCTTCTTTAGTCTGACTAAAACATCCTGCAAATTACAAGATTCTGTCCAGATGAATAAATAGTACTTCAGTGTAATGACCCTACCAAAGGTTGTAAGAACTATGTCAAACTTCAGAGAGACTTAGATTTCTCATATTAGTTTGGAACTAAATAAAATATTGATGTGTAATTAAGAGAAGCTGCTCTATAATACAGAATTGAGTTTGTGGTCTTTCATTGTGAGATGATTTTCTCAGTGAGCTTTTTGCATGTGAAATGGTGTCTGATATGAAAAGGAGTAGAGTTTTAGTATGAAGCTCTATACATGCCCAATCCTATTGTTTTTAATCTTCCTTGTCTTCTGATTGTCCTCTCTGTCTACATTAGGCATACTCTTAGATATCACCTGTAACACTGCAATGTATTTAAATCCAAGTCCAGTTGTGTAGTTAATATTTGATTTTTCTGAAACAGAAGTAGTATTTCTTTTATTCTCCTCTACAGATTCACACAAAATTATCATTTTCTAGTAGAGCAGGTTTTATCGTTCATCTTTCCTGTTTCTGTTGCATCTATAGAGGCTTTATATTTTTCCTTCCATTTGTTCAGGTGATTGGCCTGCACATGCACAACAAAAGGTGTCTGTTGTAGCTATGGGGACTGGATAATATCATACACTCTTTCTGAAGAAGTTTATGGACATGTCTGAGTGAAACTGCTCACGGTGAATGTGCAGATCTCACTCTGAGAACTAAAACACAAGCAGATGAAAAGCAGGGGGTAGGCAGCTGCTCTTACTTTATTTCTGCCCATGAGAAACTGACAGTATAGAAAAGACAGCTTTATTTAAGGTTCTACAAAGAACATGGCAGAACTGGGAATCTGACCCAAATGTTCAGGGACCTTATTCAGTGTCTGAACCAGAGGCCATAATTGCGCTCTCCACTTCTTTTGCTGAACTCTGAATTGCACTGACTTTTCGTTTCTTCCTGTTTTTATCAAGCTACATTTTCAGACTGAGTTGCACTCGCCTAGGCCAGTGGGCCATTGGGTACGTGACTGGCGATGGGAACATACTGCAGACCATACCTCACAATAAGCCTCTGTTTCAAGCTCTGATCGATGGCAGCCGGGAGGGATTGTAAGTACAAATTCTTACAGCCACCATGGCTATGAAATCCTGATTTGCTTGTTCCCTTAATGCTTATATGGGTAGTTAAAGATGTTTAAAACAGAGAATCTGCATATGGTGGTTAGCATTCTTTCAGAGTTTAAGGACCATTCATTTAATTCATTTAAAAACCACTTGTTTCTAGTTAATTCCATTAACCAGGGTAACTGAAAATTAACCAAAGTCATATCTCACAGCAGATAAATTCCATGAGAAAATGAGACAGCTGTTGCATTGATCCCTCCTTCCCCCCACAGCCCCCCGAGTCCCAAATGCACTCAAGCTTATTGGACATTTACTGCTTCCAGTTACTCATGTGTCTAACTGTGGACAATGATTTGAAAGCTATGTAATTGCTTTTTTATGTATTGTGCAGCCAGAACATTTTCCACATTCTAATAGTTTATTGAAAAGATTTATAATTATTAGAGAATGTAAGTTTATAGGGAGAAGTAGTACATTTTTGCTAGGTTGGCTGAAGTAACAGACAAATATTTGGTGTCAGAATCTTTCCACTGGGATACATGTTTTGGTATACCCAATATAAATATATATAATGTAAAAGAAAAAGGAAAGGCAATTGATCAATCCTCAAAAAAAATTGATAAATCTTTTGCAGTCTTGTTATTTTTCTCAGTCCTACACAGTCTAGTATTTTTTTCAGGTACGATGATTTCATACCTGCAATAAAAACACACTTGTATTGCTAGTGTTTCTCTCTGACAAAAACTGAGCAAACAAAAACTGGAGCTGAGAATATTTTATGCAGAGTGATATTTTTGTACCTTATAAGTTTTTCATTATGTAACCAAAAAATATATGACTTTTAAGAAACTGTTTCCAAGTTACAGGTAACATAAACCTGAATATAGAACAACTTAGGGTTGCTGTAATGTTGTTTAACCTATTGTTAATTTCCCACACAATTGAAATGCTCCCACTGGTTCTTGCCTAAAGTCCAGTGTGCATGAGAAGTTCTCAGTGTAGATTCTTGTTGTAATATACACAGATATGCACATATATAATATTGTGACTTATATAATATTAAGTATGTCATAATACAGATACACACAAATGTGTTACCTTCTTTTCTGTGGCTTTACTTGAAACAGTCTAAAGAGTCCTGTGCATGATGCTCCCAGTGGGGAGATCACTAGGAAGTATGAGTTCACAGTGAAACTAAGATCTGAAATTATACTTTTGGGCTACCCCTAGCAGGTTATCTACTAATCAAAGCTCAGATGCATTTTGGTGGTAGCTGTGCAAGTGATGGCAAAATCTTTCCTCTGCTTTTATAAATGCGCTTGAGCATGTGTCAAAATGAGTATGTAGCAATTCAGTTGCACTCAAAAGATAAAATGGATGGCTGATGAAAGAGAATTTATTTTAGTTAATGTCTACTGTAGCTTATTCTGCCCCCTTGATATTTTGTAAGTATGATTTAGCTAATAGAGCTAAAGAAATGTGCATATTTATAACAGTCTTCTTGTGATGCAGCTATCTGTTCCCAGATGGACGAAGTTATAATCCTGATTTGACAGGATTATGTGAGCCCACACCACATGATCACATAAAAGTCACGCAGGTATGTTGGCAGAGTTTTGAGTTACTCTGTAATCTTCACTTCCCTTAGTATCTCACCTAGCAGTAATAATAAGCTTTTATTAAAATGTGAGTATTCATAAGAGAGAAAATATGCTGTTGATAGAAGGACTTAGGTGAAAAATAGGATAATAATCCTTTAAACTGTAGAGTGGACCATCATGCAGATGGCATGTCTTGGAATGTTTTATTGTGAGCCTTTTCCAAGTGAGAAGTGTTTTGAACAGCTACTAAGGGTTTTTCTGATATTTATGTAACAGATTTATGTAGCTTGTTTATTCCTTGCTAGTAACAAAGGGGAATACAGAAACAAAATGAGGATCAAATAATAGTTTTGAAGCCTGAATAGGAATTGTGTAGTTGGTTGGCAAGTCCAGGAGGAAAAGTTCATACATCACAAAAATACCAGTTCCAGGGTATCCAGTTCTCTCCTTTCTTCTTTGTCTATGGTTCAAACTGAAAGAGAGATCACGGAAAACAGTAGAAGTAACTAAATGCCTAGACAGAGTCACTTTGCAGAGAATTGCAGAGAAAATTAGAATATGTAGTTGTGTTTATAGTCTTGTTAAGTGATAATGTGATTAATTCTGCAGATATTTGATAGTTGAGTAGTAGGAAGTAGCCACCCCAAGACAAATGCTTGATTAAAAATGGTGCTGAAATTAACACTACAAGGCTAAGAAATACTCTGTGGAACATTTTTCCTGATGAAAACATCTGGAGGACTTGAGGATATGTTCCAAGAAAGACATCAGACTAGATACAAGCCATGCTGTTCCAGATGGTCTTCTGTTTCTTCAAATCAGACTGGATGACCTGCTGAATCTTCTGTACCTCTGGGTGCTCTGTGTGCATTCCACTCAAGAAGTACTTTAGAAAAGAAGTATTCTTTACTATCTATGATTTTTATCAGAAATACCATTACCATTACAAATCTATTTTGTAAGTAAGAGAATGCCTAAAAACAATTACCTGAAGAAAACCTGAATACTTCCACTTATCTGACTTCCATCTTTTCCCTCCAGTCTTAAGATAATAATGAAAGAATAATGGAGATTTATCAGATATTTGTGTTGCACAGAGCAATGCTCCAGCCCATATCTTCACTTTTTCTCAAAGAAAGGAGAAGCAGCAGGTCAATGACTACCTTGTTCTTCACAAGCCAATCATATTTTATTTTGAATCCACTGAATGAATCAAGTTATTTCTGCAGATGTAGTTATGAGGACATTATTAGCTTATTCTGATGGTAATTCAACAGAGTCTGAATTATGTGAGTCTGCCTTAAATAATATATAACTGAAGAGGTTTAAAGTTGCCACTATACCTGCTTAAACTATGAAAAGATGGTATGAAAGTGGCTGCAGGGCTAGATTGCTGCAGATGGATTCTTTGCTGGAGCTTCACTGTAAGCATCTTTAGTACACTGACTACAGCTGCAGATACAAGCTCCCTTTTGTTTTCTCTTTTTCTTAGCCTCATGTCCCCTCGCTTCACTTAGCAGTAGCTGCTTATTTTCCTGTGATCTGGATTGTACTTACTTTAGGCTTTCAAAATTTGGTTTTTCAAGGCTAAAAAAGCTTATTTCAATGCAAATGCACTTAACTGTCATTTCCCCAACAATAGCTAATTCTAGAAAACTGTTCTGGGCTTGAGTTTTGTCTATTATTTATTCCTTCTAATGGTGGTGTTCTACCTTCCTGTCGTGTAAGGATGCAAAGTACTGAATAATCTGTGCATGACTGTTGCCAAGTTATCCTGCAGGGTGTTCTTGCCATATTTCCTTTACAAGGATTGTGTACTTTAACATACTGCTATACAACATCCTTGCTGTAGGTGGAAAGCCATCTTGCTTGTCAGTTTTCAATCCAATAATCTTCTTAGTCCTAAATTCATACCTAGAAATGGAAATCCCAGTTTTGTTCCCATTCTTCACTTAATTTTTCAGTGTCTTCCTTTTAGCTGCAACCAAAGAAAAGTAGGATTTGTGCCTTGCATAGCAGTTACATATGGCAAGTCTGTACAAAATCTAATAGGCACAGATATTTTTAACACTTTTCGGTATGTATTGTATATCACAGGTTGGAAGAGGCAAAAATGTAAGCTGTTTCAGTAACCTTAGTCTGGCTTTTAGACAGATCAGTAGCAAGAGTTGGTAAAGCAGATTGGGAAACAGGGCATTTGGAGAAGTATGTTCTTCGTGAACAAATCACTGGAAAGAAATAATTGCTTGACTTTCTTTTGTTACAGGAGCAGTATGAATTGTACTGTGAAATGGGTTCCACTTTTCAGCTGTGTAAAATCTGTGCTGAGAATGACAAGGATGTGAAGATAGAGCCTTGTGGACACCTTATGTGCACTTCTTGTCTTACGGCATGGCAGGTACTGTCATAGTTTAGTTGGTGGGCAAGAGGATGGATTTCTGTTACCTTTGTGTTTGCAGTGTGGGTATATGTTAACTTTTCCAGGTGCAAGGATGTATATATTTAAAATTGTAAACATACTCATTTTTCAAACCAGAAATCTGTGAAAAATAAAGCTGCAGGAGTCTTTGCAGTCTGGACTTGTAGTCTTGCCAAAGCTATTTGCTGACTGCTGCTGAGTGGAAACTATTTCCTGAGCCCAGTACCTACTCAGACAGTACAAGCTGGGTGTTTGGTGCCAATTCAGTCACTTAGGTCACTTCATGGTGTATTTAAAAGGCACAAAGAGGACACATAGCTGCTAGGAATGGATAACTGACTAGACAGCATTTTATAAGGAGAAGGGATGTCTTTGGTGAGAGAAGGATTCACTCAGCAGTAGAGGTCATGAACTGACCTGTGGAAAATTAAGCTTTTAGGATGCCTGTGTTTCACATTAGTAACATTAAAAGCACTGAAACACCTTTATATGGTTGTTGGACTAAGAGATTGAATGGAGGGGAAACTCCCTTCTCTCAAAGTCATTTATGGAACATCCAAAAAAACCCAGAGACTTCCTGGTGACCCAGATTGGTGTGTTTTGTCCATCTTGTTCATGGATGCACCAGTCTGTGGGAAAAGGGAGAAATGGGCACATAGCTACCAGCTGTAATTGGTCAGGTACATTTCAGACTTCATTACAAATTTAACTTTTGTATAATTAGTGAGGCAATGAAGAAATATTACACTGTAACAGCATCAGCTGTTGTGAGCTTCTGGTGGGTTGTTTAATTGGCAGCACAATGACTCGTTAGGCATACCTCAAGAGATCCAATACAGATGTTTTCACTAAGCAGAAAAAATTGAGTGAGCAGCATCTGATCTGCATAGAATACTGAGGATGATTGAGCTGTTCACCTTTACAGGGCTCAGTCTCTCAAATAAGGCTTGGTTTACCTGTTTCCTTTTTGTACTATGCAACAGGAGTAAAATATCATTTTATACCACAGAAATCTATTCTCTGAAAAGTACATGTTTTCTAAAAGCATATGGGCATATAGGCTGTATTGTAAAGTTAATAGTGTTCTAAATAACCTTTCTGAGGGTGTGGACAAGTGTGTGTATTAATATAGACATCTCAGGTATATATTCATACTATTGAATATGAGTCTGCTGATGTGTTTGGTTACTAAGGCTTTTTACAAGAAAGGATGGAATCTGCTAGTTGGAGAACACAGGTACAAGAAAGCCTTGAAAACTAAAAGCTTTGTGTCTCATTGATAAGTTGGTTTTTTTTTTTAGAAAATGAAGCTGTAAGGAGTTGTATAGAGTGAGGGAGGACTTGACCGTGGCTACTTCAGTAGGACTATATAATTTGAAGATGTTTTTTGAGATAGTAAAGTTGACTAGTTAGTTGTACTTATGGTGCTGAAAGTAGAGTAGATGTGTCTTTCCATACAAAATGAAAATCCGGTACTAATTCTGCAAGTGATGTCAGGAGACAATCATTTATGCTTACCTAACCTTGTGATACAGCTCATCCAAAAACTGTAAAATCATCTGTCAGTTTAGTAAGACTGGCAAGTGTCAAGATAAAAATAATGCTGGAAAAAAGTTAAAGTTGTTTTCGCATCTGAGAAATCAAAAACCTATGCTTGCTTGGTTATATTTCAGTATAAGTAGGTTGTTTAGAATTAATTTTGGTGTTCCTATCTCTTTAGCTGTCTACCTGCCTGCAAATACAACACAATGTGATTTCTGATTTCACTTTGAATTATCTTGAACTCTCAAAGCTTCATGGTTCTTCTGGGTGTGGGTTTGTTTGTGGTTTTATTTGTTTGGTGGTGTGTTTNTAATACCTACATTTTGATTAGTCATTTTTTAGTGGAGCTTAATCTATCAAAGACAGACAGCTTTAAATGTGCAGTCATTTTAAGATTTGCTATAGTTAAATATTTGTTAATCTGTTTCCTGTTTACTCCAGTCCTTCTTTACAAGCTTTTAGAGACCATTTGGGGATGTTTCTGTGTAAAAGATGTAAGTCCTACTTTTTAAAAAATTATTGCTGGTTTTATTTCTTATTTTTTTAAATTATTTGCTTTTTTGTCTTGCTGTAGGAATCAGATGGCCAAGGCTGCCCTTTCTGCCGCTGTGAAATCAAAGGGACTGAGCCAATCATTGTGGATCCCTTTGATCCCAGGGATGAGAATTCCAGGTGCTGCAGTATTATGGATAGCTTTAGTATGCCCATGTTGGACTTGGATGATGATGATGATAGAGAAGAGTCTCTAATGATGAATCGTTTGGCCTCAGTCCGAAAGGTAACTTCTCAAACTCTGCACAACAGCTAAACCCAGGCGTTTGTCAATAAAGCTGCCTGTAGCTTTCAACAGTGAGAGGTTGCACTTCATGCTTTAGCTCACAGCATCTCACTGAGCAGTTGTTGGGTTGAAAAAACAAAATGTATCANCATTTTTGTTCATTAGTAGTCTGAATCTAAAGGCTTTTTGTTTATTTCTGATGAGAAAAAATACAGTTCTGAAATAAGTAAAAGGAATTGAATATGGCTGCTTAAAAATCATTGAACACATACAACTTTAAAATTCAAGTAGTTCTTGTTTCTGATAATATGTGAAAATAATTCCTTGTCTTATATAATTTATTGAAAATGTAGTTAAGTCCTGANAAGATTCTCAGCTGATGTGAACTGAGATAACCTAATTTATAATGGGCAAAGCATGAGTTTGCATCAGCTGAAACTCTTGTCCAACTATGCTGTATGGACAATTCCCTGAGCTTTTATTTGTAAAGAACAAAAACATTCCTATATGCATTTGTTTTCTGCACATATGTATACACATGCATGGAATGTTTTAGGATTAAAGATGAGTTTCTAAACAGTTTTCAATATTACTACTTTGTAAATGTGACTTGATGCCTCATTCATACTGCACACAAGTAGCTTTTAGTTTTGTTTCATGTGAGTTCTCTATGATTTCTTTTTCTGTAATTTTTAGTATTAGTTTCTCTTACTGGGAAAAGTATTTTTGAGATTATCCATAGTGACCGTGTTTTGTGATTGTTTTTTTTTCTTGAAAGGACTCTATATTAAATTCTGAGATCTTTGTTGCAGGAGATTTTATTACTGATAAATAAGCACTATCATTGACAAAAGTTTATTTTATGGTGATAGTTTTTGCTACTGTATTTTAGCCTGGAATAGATATTGTCAGAGGCCATGCAACACTGATTTTGACAGAGCATTTACTAGAATTTACCTTATATTAAGGTCATCTAGATTGAATTGTTGCCTTGGAACTAATTTTGTAACATCTTACTTTTCCATTTCCTTATCATTGTATTTGTTAAAAAAAAAAAGTGTTCTTCACCCTCATATCTGAGAATATCTGTCAGTTAATATACATGTTTCTGATATCCTTCCTAACCTCTTAAGGCTTATGAATCATTCTTGTGTTGAGTACGTAATACAACATGCTCTACCCTTGGGAGCAGTTTATCCTTCCTGCCTGGACTTAAATTGCAGTCTGCAGCATGACCTCTGTGAGATAGCCTTGAATTGATGGGCTTTTATAACGCTATTGCTTCCATGATAAGGCAAAAGTGCATTATGCCTTTATCAAAAGAAGGAACAATAGGTTTACTATAAGAAGTCTTCTTTTAGGTATCCACCAAGTGCTTGAGTGCTTTTGTGCCTTGTTATATTTGTTTCATTGATTTCATTGTTCAGTGAAAGAAATCTTCACTCTGCCTACCTCTTGAAGTCTATTTGAAATTGTTGAATTACTGCGTCATTTGGTGATTTTTAGCTGCTGTTTTCTTAAAATGTTACCATTGATTGTGCAGTGATGGTCTTAACCATACCACCTGTGTGTAATATGGCATTGTTTATATATATTTTTTGTTAGCAATGTCTT